>CM019179.2:65024351-65213796 GCA_009739505.2 Apolygus lucorum
ACCTCTATCTCTACGTAGATTGTTGGGGGACTAACAAACTTCAACAAATTAAACAAAGATGATGTACCACCCCCTCCAGCTCTCTATGATATTATCATAGAGGTTATTATCATAGGTTATTAACCTGCTGTCCTCCATAATCGAGGAAGGACCACCAAAATGTTAACCCAAACAAGTGCAACACGAAAACAAGTGCCTAAACAAAAACAAGTTTTAAATAACAAAATTAGTGATTAATTGTTTTTTTCATTCTATATTAATTATTATCCTCGTGATGGAGAGATGTCACACTGATAGAGAGAAACATAAACGAAAATTTCATCCATTTTTGTGAAAGTATCAAAAAGTATCGATACTTCAAAATATCGATACTTTTTGAAAGTATCGTATCGATACTTTTTGATACTTTCTAGATGTATCGGTACGATATTATATCGATACTTTTGAAGTATCGGACATCCCTAGAAGGTACGTGTGTAAAGAGGAATAATTGTACCAGTCGATTGAGTTGAACAACATATGAGGTCTGAAAAAAGTGGGGTCACGGGAGTGATCTGGAGTGAATTTATGGCGAGTTTTCCAGAAAAAACTTCGAAGCTGATTTCTGGGATTTCGAAAATTTTGAGTTGAGTCGTTCTTCCTTCACACGGCAGTATACCCGAGCATGAATAATGTAGGCAGGGTAAGTGCTTCCATTGGTCAGACGGGATCGAAACTTATAGTAAAATTAATCATTATTAACACTAATTGGACCATGGTGTCACTAGTGTCACCGCAACCATCTCAGGAACTACACAGCTATCCCAAGGTGTCACCGGAGTAACCAAAATTAAATTGCAATTTCAAATGTAATGGACAGCAGAATTTGTGTGGGCTATTGGAAGTTTCAAAATAGAGTTATGACAAACACATCCAAAGAATGACATGAAGAAAAATTTCCAAATTTTTTCAAATTTCAAAAATTTTCAAATTTTTGTTATCAGTCAGTCTGATGACACTTTGGGACAGCTGTGGAATCCATAAGATGTTTTCGGTGACACTAGTGACACCATGGTCCAATTAGGGTTAAATGACCTGACTGTAGACGGTCTACCGTTCTTTTTATTCATCCCGTTCCTTCCCCTCAAATATCAATTTCGAAATTCCGGCGACCTATTGCATAACTAGATAGATTTCTGCGCTAAACAAGAATAGAACCATGCAAATCAGTTGGAAACTAAGGCCTGGGTATCGTTCACAAAATTATTCTCGAAAATGTACGTTTTTAAGCTCCCTCCCCCCTCTTATCGCCTCCTTTCAAAGGCGAAATTCTAAATTCCGGCGACGAAGTGCACAAATAGGTTTTTTTCGCAGATTTGAATTTAGAATGTTCTAAAACGCGTTTGAATGTGGTTTTTTCCGTTGAGTGTTGTCCTCCGTCACCCCAGATTAATGGTATAAGGACGTTGTCTTACAGTAGGACGTCCTAAAAATTGAGGACTCTTTTTGCTGTAGAGTCCCTTATCTATATACATAAAGCGCCAACCGTACGTATGTACGTATGCACGGAGGGGTTGGAGGGGTCGTGGGAGTTGGGAGAGTCGGCGGAATCGGAGTTGGGGGCGTTAGGAGTAGGAGGAATCGTGTTTGCCTACTTTTAGGAGGCTTTTCAGCTAGTTCCAAATATTTCACTAGAACACTAGAATAGAACTAGAACAAATAGGATGCCCACGTATTTAATCCTCTCACGCATATTGATCAGAATCAATCGTCAACCGTTCCAGTTTTCGAAAATGAATCCTCCGAACGAGAGAAAAAAAGGTGAATAAACAAATTCAGTTGCAACGGGTGAATTATTCATGGCCGCGTTGATAGAACCCAGTGATTCTGGGAGGTCGACAATATCGACCCTTTTCTGTCCGCTTCGGACGATTTCCTAGAACCCGGAAAGCTGATAGAAAATTATGCATCATGCTTCGGAACATGTAGATTTTCTGTTCAGCCATGAAACCTCGTTAATGTAAAATGTATGAACCTTTGTATTATACTCATGGAATAATGAATAAGGTTTCACGCGAATTACGTCTGTTTTTTCTGTAAGGTGGCTCAATACTGGAGCGTGGTGGGTCTGAATATCCAACCCTTACCGAGGTCGACTGATAGAAAAGATACCTAATAATTAAGGATAGGGTTTCTTCATAATTATGTATTTGTCCGTCAACTTTGTATCGTCAAAACCCCCCTCATTGTGATTTTAAACGTTCCGACGAATTCAGAAAACATAATTACTTAACGTACAGCTAGCTATCGTCCCATGGAGAAAAAAAATTCCTCCCAATCAAACATTTTGTGATAATTATTGCAAATAAACATGAGACGCGACTAAGTGTCGGTCTTCATCAGTTTTATAAATTTGGAAATTTACCTGCATTATCAAAGTTCAATAGGGTGTGCGCCTATGTAGGAAAAACTGTTTATTGTTATTTTTAATCTAAGGTAGACCTCATTCTGAGAATTTCGGTACCAACCGCGACCTTCTAGCGTGTGTAAATCTTTTCCTATGAATTTTTAAAGTTTCGACGTTTATGACGTCACAGTGGGCTGGGGGGTCCCGCCCAGGCGAGAGGGGCGCGTGACGTCATGAACGGTCGAAACTTTGAAAAATCATAGGAAAAGATTTACTCACGCTAGAAGGTCGCGGTTGGTGCCAAAATTCTCAGGATGTAGTCTACTTTCGATTAAAAATTTAAAAAAATCAAGGCGCATCCCCCATTACTCGTATCAGTTGAAATGGGTACTTTCTCTCCTACCCCTAGTGGTGAAAGAACCTCCTAAATTTTATTCGACATCCAATAAACCAATTTGTAAGAAAAAAAGGATGTCGCCACCAAGCGTCTGTCTTCGTCAATTTTACAAATTGGGAATTTATCCACACCATCGTAGGTTGAACTGGGACGCCCTCGAGTGTCAGTTTTTATCAATTTTGGTGGTAAAATTCTGCTCCCCAATTTAGAAAGGAGACGCCATGTGACAGTGACATTTTGTTCTGCACCGTTTGCACAATTTTCACGTTTTTAGGGGGGGGGGGGGGTACATCCCTATATGGGGATATTATATTCTTCCCAACAGCCAGTATATTTTCCTAAACTTGAGGTCGCTCTTTCTTCTTCTTGTCAACACCAGAGATTTGTGCAATAAGAGTAAGACAGCAGGGGTAGTTGTAGGTCTATTAAAATACTCTTGTTCAAATATACCTGTCTAGACCTGCTGAATGACATCATCGAGCATTTGACAGAGATAGGCTGTTTCTTGGGTGCTCCATATGAGAAGCCGATCCAAAGTATGTTGGTGTCCCGACAGTCCGAGGACGACTCGACAGAGTAAATATTAAAGTATAAGGTTTTAAGGAAAACAACCATTTCAGGTTGGATTTTCGTCCGACTGCCATTCCTGGCGTCGTGGACGTCATGAGCCGTCTTCCCTGGGAAGATCAGAATTTGTTCTGATGATTTCGCTCATGGCTTCCCATCGCCTTACTGCCCTGGGTTGGGATGAGCCCATGACGCACGATCGCACGACCCCGGCGGCGAGATTCGAACCCACAAACCCGCAGAAGTCAGCCCGAACATCGCCACCAAAGAACGCGCACCTCAGCGCTTACGGCTAAACCGTGACCCCCTATAAATAATATATTTAAAATTATAAGTATTCATTTGTTTCTGTATAAAATGTATAATGCATTAATTTTTAATTATTTGGCAGACCAATTTATATTGCAGTGTAGTAGTGTAGTGTGTTTCTAATAGTAAACTGAATGTTATGATGTTGCTCTGAATATTTTGCAGTTTGGTCATAGTGACCTAATGTTATGAAACGAAACTTATTGTTTATTTTCTATTTTTTGCAGGTAAGGCAGCTTGGCACATCAGCTTGGTACTGTGAGTTTTTAGAATTACCTAGTAATAAATTGCCAACGACCAAGAAGGGTACAACATAGAAAGAATCTAAGACTTCAGTATGGTTTTTGTACCCTGAGGGAGAGAAGACAGATGAAAACCACATGCTCACTAGAGAGCTCTGTTTCAACATTGAAACCCTGTATTGAGCCTCTATAAATCAATATCATTAAACATGGCCTTCATAACCACATAAGAACGATCAAATATTTGTTCCCAAATTTTTCAAAATGTAGGTACCTACCATGATTTTTACTAAGGGGACAAGAATCATTCGAGTTGGGACAGTCCCAAATTAGATTCCATATTTAAGGTTTTTGAATACACGTTTTGAGTGAAACATATTTTTGTTGTAATGTATTCCAAATTCCGTACACAATGCAAATACATTGCATTTTTAATACTTACATGAATCGAAAAATAATGCAATAATACTAGTTCTAATGGAAGAGGGCTTATTGATAAACAAAGTTATTCAAGTTAAATCCAAATTTCGGTTAGTGGTTAGGTGGGAGCTTCGATTTTCTCGTAAATACATCCTCTCACCCGCCCCTACCCTCACAACCCTGAATAATTTTACGAACCTACTCAAGGGTCATCAAAACTTTTTTCATTTCACTCCACGGCCGGCGAGAAGGCAAATAAATGTACAATCCAAGGTGAAGAACACCTTTTTCGCCCTTTCCCGAAATGAAGATTTATACCGTTCGTGAAAGTTTTAACGAGCGGTTTTCAAATTAAGCTCTGTCTCTGACAAGGGATTGCAAGCACCTCTAGGTGACCAATGCAGATGCTCTTATAACTTGCTGCATAAATATTCCTGAAAACAAGGTGTTTTCCCTGGGGCCTGGGAGTACATGGCGAGGCATTTCTCGGATCGGTGATCTCGAAAAGCTCTTAGTCACATTAAGATGACCCCAGCCCTTGGAGGGCACATGTATAACCAGATGATTGTTCGTTTACCTAGGTGTCCAGAAACAACCATCGGTCACCTACCGCGATCTTGGTTTTGTTGGTCGTTATCCTGATCAATTACTTGCCGAATTTTCAGGGGCGTCTGGTGAGAATATTCGTGAGGCAAACAGCTTGACCAGTCACAGAGGAATAAACAATAATGAAAAACGCTGCAAATTATCACACGAAGGTTTATAATTTTTCTGAAGTTCAAGCGTCAGTTTTACCCTCGTCACTACCTACCAATCATGTTTTCGCTTCATGTTGTTTATTTAGGTGAAATAAACCCTTCACACTCCATTTGAAGAAATGAAGAATTCCTTGGTTTAGAAATTTGATTACAAGTTGATTAAAAGGAAGCAAAACATGTACAACCCAAAGAAACGAACAGTGATTGCATTTTGGTCAGCTAAAATTTGTAAGGTGATGAGGCCTCTTTTGCGATTCACACTCGTGTTTCTTATTTATCGTAAGTTCAACCTTCAAATTCTCATAGAGAGCTAACAGTTTATCCCATGAAGCTCACAATATGACCTTCATATTATGAAGGTGGGTTCATTCGATTCTAAAAATTCAATGGTACCTCAAATTGGTGAAAAAACAGTACGTTCATAGCGAGAGTTTTCGAGAGAGGGGGCCTTAAGAAGTTACAGCTCTAATGTTTCACCACTCAGAAGTGACTGACAAAACCTTCGGGGCACAAGTTGACCCCAAATGGAGCTCTTATACCAAATTTCATCAAAATCGGTCCATGATAATTAAGGAAAGTTCCGCGGACGGACGGATTTTTTATATTCGATTTTCAAAATATACGTAGTAGCTACCTACCTCAAACGTAAACCATCGAATTTTGAGGGGGTTCAACATTATTTTCTTGAAATAATAAACCAAATAAGGGAGACTCTGAATTTAAACCTCATATGATGTTAAACCTCCTTTCTACAATATGCAATTATTTCCAAGTAGGTACCTATCAACAAGAAAAACGATAAGGTACAGTGAAATGTACAGTAAAATCGGGAACGGGACACCAGTCAGCCGCTATTTGCGGTGGCGAAAAAACTAAGTTTTCCTTCCTTGAGATAATGTAGTTGGATGGATATGTTATGTCTTGCCATGTATGGGTTAATTAGTATCCATGGCTCATCTTCCAAGTTTCTCAGCTTTCAAGGTCACGAAACAGTTCCTTGACTGTTTGCAAAGGCTGATAGTGAGGTGGTGGGGGTATGGTAATACTGGACCCCCCGCCACCCGCCGATCGTCGCCTCTCACTCTAAACAGTCCCGAAAAATTCATTTTTTTAACTGCTTGCCTTGCATCGCTTTGCCTCGCGCTAGTTCGCTTACCATCCGCAATCATCTACATTACCGACCTCTCCAAGTCCTTGTGTGCTGCGGGCTAGTATCCAAGGCAAAATACGTACTTTCTTATTCCATTCTCCTATTTCATCTAATTTACTTGGTAATAATGAAAAAGTCCCTAAATTATATTAAAATTTTCCAAAATTGGCTATTATATTGCAAAAAACGCTGCAAATTATTACACAACGGTTTATTATTTTTCTATATAATCGTCTATAAAGCAACCAACCATCCAAACATCCATGGCATTTCGGTCAGCTTTAATTTGAACGGAGATTAGGCCTCACACTCGTTGTTCTCATTTATCGCATGTTCATTATTTTTATGGTTTATTATTTCATTATTATTATTTTAATGGTTTATTATTTTTCTATATAATCGTCTATAAAGCCACCAACCATCCGGAGATTAGACCTCTTTTGCGATTCACACTCGTGTTTCTGATTTATCGTACGTTTATTATTTTAATGGTTTATTATTTTTCTATTCAATCGTCTATAAAGCCACCAACCATCCAACATGAAGAAAAATACTTGGAAAATGTCACCCCACGCATATTCAAGCAAAAACCTCTTTTTTGGCCGGTTATTTGCCCATAACTTCTATACGAATTAAGCGATCGGAATAGTTCGACGTTAGGACCAACTAGACCCCAAATGGAGTCTTTGTGCAAAAGATCGGGTTTTTCAGACCGATTCTAAGGCCTTTTATGGCCCGGACGGCGAACGGCGGACGGCGGACGGACATTGCAAATTTGGATTCTACGCACCTTGAAACGTAAAGTGACAAAGTTTGAGGGGGGGTTATAAAAATTTTTTGCGATACGATCACATAGGCTTATTATTAGAAATAATAAACCAAAATGGAAATATAGGAGCATCTCAACAAAAATTAATCTATTCATTTTGCTTATTTTTAGTAAGGCAAACAGTGTTTGCCTGGAGGAAGCGCCACTGCGAATTTTCCGTCTTGAGTTCCTGCCGAATATTGTGCCAGGTGTTGAGATACTTTTTGTCCAACGAGTCATGCTTCACGAATATGCGACCGTTGTTGAAGGAACTTGAATTCACGAGAAGCTTAATTGTCATGGATGAAGGAGCCTTGAATGAATAGATATGGAGGTTAGTACCTTGAACTCTTCACTTAAGTAGGTCATTATTAGGGTCTTCAATACTTGCCCAATCTTGCTCAAAGCTCACGAGCTGATCAGTTTTGTCAGTATAACAACTTATACTTGACGAATATGTCAGCTTTGTTTCAAGGCGTCTTGAATCCACTGATACAGCTTTCTGTATCAGGAGCCTCAAACGAGCTTATTGGATCGTAATTGAAGCAGAGAGCCTTGAAAGCACAGACATTGGCGTTGCAACCTTCAGCTCTTCACCGAGTACCAAAAAGAAATTTTAATAAAAATAAATAGTTGCTCAGATACCCCACATACAAAAAAGTCTCATACCAAGAATAGACAGGAGTTCCTCTCACGGCAACTCGACAAATACCTTGCAGGGGCGCTTATACCATTTGGTTTTGTGGCCAGAGTAAGCCACCATTATGTGCCGAATGTATGTACGGTTTGTCGATTGACGGTTTGACGTTTGACGATAGTCACTTTTGACTTAACCTTGTGATATTCTACTATTAAGAAAACTTGACTGTGACAATTATATAATATATAATATATTATATAATTATGTTTCTGTGACGATCTCTAAATATACGTATAAACAGTCCTTTGGGTCGAATTTTCCACTCCCCAATACCTAAACCTCGAGTAATATTTTGTTTGGGCCGAATTTTCCACTGACCGGAGGGTCTCTAATCCGCTTGGGCCGAATCTTCTACAGGTATTAGGGGTCTGGGCCGAATCTTCCATCGCCCCTCTTCACATTTGTAGATTATCTGTGTACTTGCCAAATCTTGCGCAACTCGTATGAGCTGATAAGTTGCTTTGTGCGTTAACAAGTTATTCTCATACTTCTGGAATATGTTAGCATATTCTTCAAGTTCGAAGCATGTGATTCAAGGCTTTTTGAATCCACTGATAGAGCGTTCTGTATAAGGAGCCTCAATAACCTAATTGTACGATTATGATGGACTCTGCGTGTTCAGTGAATGAATGAATTTTTGCTGTCTCGATTTGTCCGCATAACTCAGACAACTTCTAATCAACTTGATTGGAAATTTCAGGAATTGCGTGGATTGGAAATCTAGAAGGTTTCCCATGAGTTTTGTAGTGACCACCAACATTCGCTAATGTTAAATTCTTCAAGCTTAACAACCACATTTTAAGAGTGATGATTATTGTATTAGCCACAAATAAAAATATTGTTCTATAAACACCCCTCCCGAGATTGGTGGGGGACACAACCGGATAAATCACTCTCAGGCTACTTGCCCGTGAGTCTTCCGTGTTATAAGGGAAGAAATGATCGTTCAAGCCGCTCTTTAACGACAAAACCTATACACTTCCATCAAAAAGTCTCTACCCTTTTTTCACAAGTTTGCTGGAAAAAACTGAGCTTAACTGAGATGTAAGATATCGCCTCAGTAATACTCTGTGCCCTAAACTGAATTTCCCATCCAAGGCTCAACTTTTTGTACAGTTCCATCTTCTTTCAACTTTCACCCTTTCTTCCCAACCCTCCGAAAAAGTCTTCAGTCGAAAACTTTGTCTCCCCCCTCTCCCGTTCTTCCATCTCTGCAACTAAGCTCTCGAACGGTCAACTCTTGGGAACCCGTTGTATTTTTTCTCATTATTTCCGCGACAGCGACTAGGAAGAAGGCTGAGGGAGGGGACATCGCCGAAACACCGATTCCCGGTGAAACTTGGGAAGAGCAAAAACTTGGCGAAAGAACAATACCGTCTCAAGTCAGTAAATCATAAACACGGGAGCGCAGATGCTTTGCGATACATTATCACTTTTCATGAAAAATGCCTCACGCTTCTGGTGGTTGATTTAGAGGTTTTTCTGGCAATACATATTCAATTGCTGTACTTCTGTAAAACGTCGGAAAATTTTTTCTCACATACAACCGGTGAAAAAATGTTCAAGCAAACTTTAAACAGTGTTTAAACGGTGAGATTATGATTGCAATCAGAAGGGCCGGCCAGAATACCAACTGGTCCATGAGAGGGCCAGACCCTAACTCCCCTCTAAGGACAACAACTCTCACGTGGGACAGACTTCAATATTCCTACTTCTCGGTTTCTACTAAATGGTCCCTCTATGGACTACAACTTACCTCTACGGCTAGACCCCAACTTACCTTCGTTCTCAGGTAGTTGGAGGCTTGCTCACTGAAGACCGCTAGTCCTTTGCATTGGGACGCTCAGTTTCAAAGGACATGAAGAATTAAACCATTACTGCCCAGAAATCCATTTTTGACAAAATTTTCGAAATTCTTCTTCAATTCTTCATTTTTATACTTTCAAATGTTAAATATAAGGTTACCTTGTCATCCACCATGATAGGAGGGGCAGGAGCCCCCGTTGCATATATACCCAATGAAGTTGCTACTATGATGTTTTTTGTTAGTGACCTCATTTATTTCCATATTTCCAGCACGGATAAGAATAAAAAGCTGTATAATAAATTTTATGAAATCAATACAATATCAATTAAGCTTCAAAATTCACAAATAAGGCAAAATAATGTTGAAAAACACAAAGTCCCATGTGTCTTGCTGCACTGATATTTCACGGTTGAAGTACAGTGTTACTCTGTGTATCTCCTCTGTTTTTCTTCCGGTATTTTCTCGATTCATCGAATGATTCAATAATTTTCTTCCGGTCAATAAATTCATTCGTACCGAACATCGGTTCGATCGATAGACGACATTCTTCCTACACCTTTTGGCTGAGTGTTTTACTTGGTCAGGTAACCTGTGGTTATTTTCCTTCTGAATTCCAACTGGCATGAATGTGTAAGTAAAGTAAACAACCATTTCAGGTTGGATTTTCGATCTTTTGATTCATGATGTCGCACTCTCCCATGCTTTATATTCTTGAATTATAAAAGGTCGAGGAACTTGAATGGGTTTCTTCTCTTGTGCAGAATATCTTTTTACCACTGAGACTGACTGAATCCTGTCAGCAAGACGAAAGAAACCACACAATTGTCTTTCTATTGGGAAGCAATTGCACAATAGTTTCAATTGATTGCGGATTCGAAATGCCCTCGACTACTCTTCTTCAGTTCCAGAGGCATAAAAATCAGGAGGGCAATAACAAAAACTTTCTCTCATACAAGGAGGTAGAGAATATCTCTGTGTTGATGAAATATTCCCCTTTTTTACCCCTTAGATTTTTTTTTTTCTTTTTTGAATATTCAAAATTTTTATATTCTTGTTGAGTGTTGTGGAGGGAGTAGACTTGGATGACGGGGTAGGATCTTCTGGAGAGGGGGAGATTCCAGATACATCATCCAGATTTTGAAAGACGATTTCAGCTTCAGCAGGTGTTTGTTTCAGTTCAGCTTCAAGTGGTCCCTGTTCAAATTGTCAAGGATTACTCCTTCATCTTCATCACCAGAATCCTCATCTGACTTGTCGTTCTCGATAGGGGGAGTAATATACAGTGAATTCTCATACATATCATCTTAGTAGGCGAATAAAATAATTATAGCATCTTGAACTGAAATTCCAGGGCCCAAAAGCTGAGAAAAAGCTCTGACAAAATGAAAAATCGAGTCATAGCAGTTGGGTCAGGGCACTGCCCAGCGTTGCATATAATATATGCAACGCTGGGCAGTGCCCTGACCCAACTGAAATATTGTGTTGCATATTATGCAACACAATATTTCAGACAACACTGGGAACAATAGGAATGACAAAAAAAATGGACTATAGTACTCATAAGCTCATGCAGATATCTGAGAGTGGTAAAGAGTCACATCCATCCCATTTTGAAAACAGTACATAACATTGTACTTATTTTTCGTCCATTGGGTCAGCAATTCTCGAAATCGAGAACACTTGTAATAAGTAAATACAATTATTATACATAATGAAAACGTCACTCTGACAGTTGGAATCTAATTGATAGGCTTTCTCTCCGAGAAACAGACGCTGAACAAAGTTTTTCATTTCTGTGGATGTCCTGGCCAGCCTCCTAAGATGAGCTACTCCGCGTTGCATATATGCAACGCTGGGCAGAAATGGGTTAAATTGTAGTGCTTTCATTTGCAATCTGAGATATCCTCTACTATTTACTGTAATAATTAAAAATATAGCGGACGAACGGAATATTTTTGACATTTTATGTCTTTACTTTGGCACATAAACGAAAAAAAGCGTTAATTTTGGTTTTCTGATGATTTCCGCTTACAACCGAGTCGTTGCTACGGAAATGGACCATTCGTTGGAAAGCTCTCGATTTATCACGCATTTCTTTCGTACTTGTTCTTGGTACTTATGTTGTCACTATATATTTATTAATGTTATTAATGGATGTAGTAAATGATGCCGCCTGTTTAGTTGTCACTTGGGAACTAAATACATAAAATGTCCCAGTGTGTTGCAGAATCGTATGCAAACGTTTATCTCCAAAAAAAGAACCACGAAAATATTTTTTATTCGATTTTCGGATTCTGCGTACCTTGAAACGTGAAACTAAATTGGACGTAAAATTTTGAGGGAAGTTGAAATTTATTTTCTTGCTCGATTCCAGTGGTTCATAATTGAAAACAGTAAACCAAAAGGCATGTAAATCATCAATAATTTAGGTTTCACTACACCTACTCTTTCAAACGGCACAACTATCCGATCCAATATGCAAGCAATCCACCATGATTTTCAGCTTTCATCAACTTTCAGCAGCATTTCCCTTGTTCGTGCTGCCGTTAATTTAATTTGGTGTTGATTAAAGTACATAAAAGCCCACCGAACAAGGGAAACAAGAAACACTGAAAACACACGATGTAAAACAATCGACGTAAATTTTCAACCGTCGGGAATCGTGTGCAGTTAAAACCAGGAATTCTCTCCTTTTTTCTCCGTGGATTGCAAAAAAACCCTTGGAAACTGGGATTTTTCAAAACTATTCTCTGTGGAATCGATTTTTCATCCGCTTCGTGTTATTTGGAGAGTAAAATTTTATTTCTCGCTCCCGCGAGGGAGGGAGGTTTTATTTCACGTTCTCTCTGAGGATTTGAATGGAATGTCGAGAAGCAGTTGGGGGCTAGAGAGGTGGAGTGCTATAGGCTAGCCCTGGGATAATGGTCAGCGGCCATGCGATGTAGCAATGAGCCGTTGTAGCCCCAACCTTCAACGCGGTGTGGATCTAACGGGCAGATTTTTTTTCTCTATATTTTCGGAAGACTCATTTCCCTGATTTAGTCAGCGGGGAGTAGTTTCGAGCGTATTTCATCCACTCAGAGGGCTGTGAGTTGATGAAGATGCTATTCGACACGCCTCGTGATATCACACCAGACATCGCCCTCTCCTAGTTCTGATTGGATGACCACCCTCGACTCACACCCTTCTATATCAAGAAAAACGTCTGCCATTTAGGAAGGCGGTACAAATCACTCACTCAATATATTATGGACATGTAGAACCGGATCATCACCGTGTTGATAGCTTGAGTAATCAACAATCCATCTAATTTCATAGCCCCGCCCCTGTGGATCCCCCCCCCCCCCGCATGGGTTAGAAACATGGGTGATGACCAGAGACCTTCAAATGCCACATTGCTACGGCGCCACACTAAAATGCCACATTCGGCCCATTTTTCGGTAAAAAACCATATTTCGTTGATTTCTTTGAGAATACCACATTTTGTGCCTCATTTCGCCTTATTTAACTAATACTTATTTTTACTAACGCCCCTAGAACGTAATTTTTGATTGCCCTCCTCATCCAAGACCATCCTGTTTGTACAAATCGGTCTTGTCTGGTGGAGGGGGGGGGGGGGCAGGCCCCCTGGTCCAAATCGTAACTCCACCACTGTAACCCAACATCATTATTCCGTTTCCTCCCTATTTCGAAGTCCCTATTCCGAAATACTGGTACTGAAGATGAAGGAAATCGCCAACACCGACTACCCAGGAGCCATTGGATTAAGGATTAACGCCAAGGTACAGGCCGTTCTGGACAGGAATTGCGGCTGGGAAGAAATTAAAAGTATAGCCGCGAATCTCGAAGGGAAGGAATCTTCTCTCAGGGGAGAGTGGGACGCTGAAGACGCCCTTGCAATGAAGTACGCGCCAGCGACTTCTGCCGATCATTCTCTAAATTGAAATATATCCAGAGCGACCGTCGTCTCAATGTATCCATGGATAACATAGCCGCCCACTTAAAATTGTTTTATAATTGAATTTAACATGTTGTAAATACATGTAAATTTGTTGGAAATACATGTAAATAGTTGATATACATAATACAGTAGTTGATATGCTTTCAAGTTTCATGATTTAATGGTTTAACATCCCTTTTATGGTGGGGAGGGGGTGGAAAGTTGAAAAAATAAATACCACATCAGCTGAAATAAATGCCACAATAAATGCCACATTGCCACATTTTATAAAAATAAGTGCCACATTTTGAAGGTCTCTGGTGATGACAAAGCAGTCTGAGGGTATGATCAGGGCATTTGAAAGGAAGATTCTTCGGAGAATCCTAGGCCCACTGTTTGACGACGGACAATGGAGACGCCGAAACAATGAAGAACTGTACCAGCTGTACGAGGATTATGATGTAGTCAAGTTCGTGAAGTTGGGACGTTTGAGATGAGCATGTTCTCCGAATGAATGACGACGATCCATCTAAACAGCTGTTGCTCTCCTAACTGAAAATGATACCAGGAGAAGAGTAAGGCCGAGGCAAAGATGGAGTGACAACTTAGAAGAGATCACAGCCCTACTTGGGTGCTATGAATGGATGACAACATCACTGGATCGGACAAGATGGAGAAGTGTCCTAGTGGAAGCCAAGGCTCATCCTGGGCTGTAGCCCCAATTAGTTAGTTATCAAATATCAGTAATCATCAGTACCTATTATGTTGAATTCTTTTTTAGAAGGGATTTTTCACAAGTGCTTCGGCGTACACTTACCACATTGCGTTGAAAACAACAGAATTCCGAGCGCAATTTTGTTTGCTCCAGTCCCCAACTACCATCTAAATATGAGCAGAGTAGGTGTTTCCGGAAAATGCATTTACGCTGTAACTGATCCGGTGGCAGTGAAATTCCTCGGAGACTGTTTTTGGGCTGATCTGAACCTGACCTAGGAGCGGGCAATGATTTCGTTTAGTTGTAGGTACCTAAAACCTACAGACATACACAAAACCAAAATTTTCGTTGTTTACTCGCCACAATAAAAGTTTAATTTTATTATCAAGTTTTGTGACTGTCTTTGGTAAAATCGTTGCCTTGAGCAAAACTTTACGACCCTACGGTAAAAATTAATAATATTTTTATGGTTTTCACCGGTCAGCTTGATATTAACTACCTATCCTCAACTAATACGTGCTACTTTCTCAATTGAGTAACAATTGTTCTAAACATAACGAAGAAGTAGGGAACAAATTGTCGTCTCAATCACTGCTTCAGAAGGGGATCGACGTCTTGTAACATCTATGTAATTGTGTTTGCGAAGCTGCAAGAACTGCAGTCCTCCAGCAAGGGAAAGAAGAATCAAAATACATGAAAAACGTAGTTTGATTCTACCTTTATGGGAATAAAGTCAACAATTTTCAATTTTACAAGTTGAACCTGTCCTATTTTTTGAAAAAAAAAAAAATAGTCTCGCGGTACCAGCGCCGCACAGTGTTGATTTTGGCCGACTAGCTGGAAAACACTCGATTATGATTTGTCGTAAGTCCGACCCTTAAGTTCTTCTAGGGAGCGAACGGTTTGTCCTACTGAGCTCGGGGTGGTCCCTAAGAATTAAAATCTCAAATCAGTGAAAAAGCAATACCCTTATTTCGAGAGTTTTCGAGCTAGGGCACTCTTGAAAATTTCAACCCTCAATTTTCACCCCTTGGAAGTGACTGACAACAACCAAAAGCTTTGCGGCACAACTAAACCCCAAAAGTCTGATTCCTTCAGAAGATTACCAAAACGTGTTGGACTGCAAGAATTTGAGTTGTTGAACGTTTAAAGCCCAGAGTTGCTTGTTTTGTTTTATTTGTTGTTGAAAATGAGTAGGGATCACTCGCATGATGTTTCTGAAGGTTTTTAATACTTTCAAATAATGGCAGGTCGGGTATCTTTTTCCTTGTACTTCTTCACTCCCAATCGATTGGGATCGGTCCAGGGGTCGGTAGTCGGTACAAATGTTGAGAAAAGTACTTCTTTTGGACTAATTTTACATTTTTCTGAGGTTTTAAGGTACCTAATGGGAATATTGGCTGTAACGTGTCGTTTTCAAAGTAATTTTTCACGCTGAATCTTACCCGGTGATTTACCCGGTTTTGGGGTCCGCAAACGGTTTGAAATAGGAAAAATCATTATTTTAATCCACGAATTTCTATCCTTAAATGCTTTATTTGCTTATAGATTCTTACATAATATGTAAGAATATATTATAATTATTTTAGAAAATAGAAATAGAAATTTATTTTATTTATTTATTTATTTAAGATTTATTTAATATAAGAATTATATTATAATTATTTTAGAAAATAAAAATAGAAATTTATTAGAATAGAAAATTATTATTGTCTTTGTGACCAATCTAGGAACTTGATAGTCAGTCTTACACAAATTATTTCAATACTCGAGTCAACAGTCGTTAAAATCGTGTTTATTGTGAACTTCATCAGAACACGTACAAATCAAATCACTCGCTCACTAAATTACTTGATTATTCATTCGTTTCCAACACTAAACAGTATCTTAAATTGATGAAAAAACGTCTTTGACGCTCACTAATTGCGTAAATAATATTCTCCTTGAGCGAACGGTTGGTCCCACAAGGTCTGGGTAGTGTGGTTGAATTCTGTTGAAATACTATTATATTAAAAGTTTTTGAGCTAGGGCGTTTAAAAAATGTAATCTCCAACTTTTTACCCCTTGAGAGTGACAGACAACCAAAAGCTTCGGACCATAATTAGACCCCAAATAAAGGTTGCTTATGCAGAACCTAGTTTCAATTCTCTTTGGATGGATGGGATTCCAGTGAAATCAAATTGATAAACGTTCAGACAGTCAGGTAATATTGCTTATCAATTGTTTGATACTTGATACGAGTATTTCAAAATAGTAGAGACCGAAACGATATCAAATAACCGTAATAACCCTGGAGGGCCAGGTGGTTTGGATGTTAAATAAACTAGGTTCCACGAGTAGAGCTCAACTGAGTGGCGTGAGAAACAACAATATCCAACTCGAATTCATCCAATTCTATCACCGCCAACGCTGTTAAGGGGAATTTATTATTTTCTCACACGGTACCAGAATTAAGCCGTGTCGAAGGTTTTTGGTAGGCATGTAGACACGATGAGCCTCATAAAAAACAATATCAGTACCTACTTATAAATTATTGTTCCTACTGAAATATTGAAAATATTGTGATGCAAACCGCACAATATGGTGCAGTTGGATGTTCAAATTTCCCAAAATTTGTCAGGATTGTTAAACTTCACTGATTCTAAGCTCCGTTATCTTCCAAGAAAGGTATATATTTCCAATTAAATTTATTTTTTAACGTGATTTATTATTGCAACTGAATATTAAACACAATCCATCTAGGAATATTACATATCATTTGTACACTCCTTGAGAGCCCGTTTACAGTAAAACCTAGCCCCTTTTCATAACAGCATCTTCAACACTGAGCTATAATTGCACTTTTACCAGCACTAAGTCCATTGGTTTTTTTCGCTTGAGTCGCCGGAGTTCGTCTTTGTTGTCTAAAAAGCATTTCCAGGTTTTCATGATTGTGGAGACGTCGTTCGGGCCTACTTGAGTACCTTGCGATAATTTCGTTGACTGTTTCCATCCTCGAGTCTCGATGAATATCATCGTTCCTCATGTACTAAGGTGCATGCACTATACTTCTCAGTATTTTATTTTGGGAGGTTTAGATTTTGTTAATGTTTGATTTTTTGGCACAGGTAACTGAATTCCGTAGGTCCATATAGGGCGAAGGATCTGCTTATAAATAAGCAGTTTATTGTGGAGAGAGAGAGACGAGAATTCCTTCCCATCAACCAATATATCTTTCTGAATTTCATTTTAATTTCCTCTTTTTTATTTTCAATGTGTTTACCAGTTTAATTTGGAGTCGAGGGTCATACCCAAATATTCAACTGCATCGGTATGGGGTATTTTATTTGAATTGATCTCAACATCCATGACTGGAATTTTTCGGTTAGTAAAGTTGATGTGAACTGATTTTGATTCGTTCAACTTTATTCTCCACATCTTGGTTCACTTATAAACCTCAGTAATTCCAATTGAAGTGAATTGAACTTAAAATTGAAAAGTTGAAGTTAAAAAAAGTTGAAGTTAAAATTGAAAAAGTTCCAATTGAAGTTAAAATTCCATGATGAGAACTAATTTTCATATCGTTCTTTTGAAATAAGGCTGTGCTGTTCGGATGAGAGGGGTTTTTTTTAATTTCTGTAGCTGCAGATTTTCAAGTATGCAATATTTCGGAAAATTTCTGGATGAAATTTCTATTTGAAGACTACGAAAAGAACGGGTCAATTCCATTTTTTCAATTTTTCCAGGAAACCTTTTTTTCCACAGAAAACGCAACACTCTTTCATGTAACACTCTTTCCTACGTATTGAACAGTTTCCTGAAAATTCATATTCTCCTTGAAGTAGCATAGAACATGAATTTGAAACCATACTTCCAAAACTAAACAGCTCTTGAAAATAATATCTGAAGTAGCTAAGGTCATTAGGTGTAGTTTGTGTGTAGGTTTTGCATAACTGTTCAAGACTCCTTAACCATTGGCAACCCAGTAGGTAATTTGACGCCCTTTATTACCTACTATATCTTCGTCGTATCGACTAACATGACGGAGAAACAGGAGAATACGAATCAAAATTGTTGTTTTAACCTTGAATATCCAGGGTATCCCATGTTAAGGACTGGAAAACATCGAGAATCAATTCTACAATAATTTAAGTAGGTATTAAAATGTCTCGTAGAAATTTTGTTTTAACCCCTCCGTTTTGATTTATTATTTTCAATAATGAACCATTGGAATCGAGCAAGAAAAAACAATGTTTAACCCCTCAAAATTTGATGTTTTACGCCTCAACGTACGTAGAATCCGAAAATCGAATAAAACATTTTCCGGCCGTACGCGGCTCTTTTCTTAGCAACCCTGACCGATTTGGTTGAAAGTTGGTTTACATGCTCCATTTGGGGTCTAGTTGTGCCGAAGCTTTTGGTTGATGTCAGTCGCTTCTAAGGGGCGAAAATTAAGGGTTGACATTTCCACGAGTGCCGTCAAGGTGGGTGGGTCCGGGTCCGGCCGGGCTGCCCGGCTGGGTCCACACATTTTTTTTCATCTTCATATCCCTCTCATGTACATGGAGCACACGAGTTCCTCATTTTAAAAAAACGTTGTTTATAATATGCACCTACTATTACATTTTAATTACCTATTATATTTTAATTGACGCATTCATGTCCTTGTAGACAAAGAATAAAGATCTATCTATCTATCTATCTAGCTCGAAAACTTTCGAAATAAAGATATTGTTTTTTCACCAATTTAAGATAGTATTGAATTCTTAGAAACCACGCGGAGCTATGTAGGACAATCCGTTCGCTCCATACGAGAAGCAGAAAAATACAGGATTTATTCTTGTCCTGGGCAAAATTATGTTAGTATTCTTCATGAGGAATCTATATTTCCCATTCAACTTGGCAGGCGATTTTTTTTTCTTGCAAAACTAGGAGAAATTAGTTCGGAGATGAATCCAACCTCCGCTTTTGGATGACACTGTCGATGACTGACACACGAGTAGCAAGCAGAACTGACATGGAGAAGTGCGCAGATAAGTTCGCTTCGAGTGTTGAATCCGTATAAATATGTGGTTTATCTGGTGTTTCCCGCCTTCAATAGAACGACGTTTGAGAGCCTTCATTCGATTTAGGGTGTTGACAAGTCAGAGAAACCTTCTTATTATCGGACGTCCGTCTCCCATTCGTTGTGACAGATCTCCTGCATAATTTACCGTAGAAACGGGCGAGAAGGAAAGTTGGGCGTAAACAGTATGTAGGGCACGTCGCCCCCGCCTAGGGCCTCCACGGAAGGTCTATTATATTCGGAATTATTTAGCGGGTCTCGGATCACGGAAAGAAACTGGAAGGCGTTTATAACAATAACAGTGAATATTTTAAAGGGGAGGACTCGTGGATTAATGATACGGTCTATCTTGTAGCCGGATATAACAGATAAGTTGAGACTTGTCGAATGGGGAAGAGCGAAATAAATAAAGTCCGACGATTGCTTGGGGATTTTCGTTGATAGAAAAGCTTTCCATTCTTAAAAAGACATGTTGACTACAGGTGGAAACAAATGTTCCCGTCAACCAAACGCTGCAAATTATTACACAAAGGTTTATTATTTTTCTATATAGATCACTCGTCTGCAAAGAACACACCTTTGCCATTGTCACTACCTACCAACTCCATTTTTGCTTCACAATGAAGTTTTGAAGAAATAAACGATTCACACTCAATTCGAAGAAATAAAGTCTAAGTTATGGGTGCCTCCATTAGGAAATTTGATTACTGGTTGCTCAGGACGCAAAACTGAGTACTACTCGAAGAAACGAACAATGGTCGTATTTTGGTCAGCTAAAATTTGAAAGAAGATTAGATCTCTTTTGATACTCACACTCATGCTTCTGATTTATCTTAATTCCAACTCTTAACTTCTCATAGAGAGTGAACAGCTGGTCCTACAGGGCTTTGGGTGGTCTCATTCGATTCTAAAAATGCAATACTATTTCAATATGATGAAAAAACAGTACCTTTATATCGAATTGTTTCGAGCCAGGGCTATTTCAAACCTCTTTTTCAACCCTTAGAAGTGACTGACCAAAAGCAAAAGCTTCGGGGCACAACTAGACCCCAAATGGAGCCCATATACCACCAAAATCGGTCCGTGGTTGCTAAGTCAAGTAAGGCGGACGAACGTCCAAATTTTTATTCGATCCTCGATCGAGATTTGGATTCTACGTACCTTGAAACGTAAACCAACATATTTTGAGGGGGGTTAAAATTGTATTCTAGGTCTATCCCAAAGGTGCATTATTGAAAATAATAAACCAAACGGGTTTGGTCGTATTTAATGACCTAATCTGAAGTACTAGAAATCGAAGAAAGGCTCTGGATGGTACAAGTCATAGAGAAGTCACCACTTCAACACCGCATATCCCGACCTCATATTATAGTCTCACCTGTGCGTTCCAAGTATCTGGATCGTACAGACCTAATACAGTGGAACCTGACTAAGGCCCAGTTCAAAAAACAAAAAAAAAAAACAAAAAAAATCTGAAAGCTTGATAGTTAAGTAGGTAACCCTATTGTGAAAATCGAGTTTGCTTCATCGAGTTTTTGGGTTAAAACGTAGAGCGTTAAAAAAAACATTTCCTAGTAGGATTGATTTCCTTGATAGAATCGAAACGAATTTTTTTTAACCTTGATGAACTTTGTGGTTTTCATGGATACCAACGCTCTGAAGTTCATTTCACATCCACGTTGCTGATGGATACTGGAAAATCAGACAGTTCGATGGTGTTCTGCAACATTTTACACCTAAAAATGACAACTTTAGGGCTACACTGTCGCCAATTTACTGCGAAAAATAAGTAAGGGCGTCTGATAACCCACATAATCGGGCATACAAGGCGAAAACCGAACACAATCCACTATTCGCCATTCATTTCCTCGATTCCGAGCAGGTAACCATGTTGAACTTCATCCAACCCCAGTCCTTTATAGTAAACTATTCGATTGTCTCTACAAGATTTTTATACAAGTTCTTTGAATGCAATTTTTCTTACCATGGTTACGTTACCTTATGGTAAGATTCAACCTTGGGGTCCTAAGTGAGACACTGGGGTACAGAGAATCCTCTGCTAGTGAGAAAAAAAACGCTGCAAATTATTACACAATGGTTTATTATTTTCTATATAGATCACTCGTCTACAAAATCACCAACCATCCAATATGAAAAGAAAAAGAAAAAAAAAAATCAAAAAAAAATCAAAAAATCAAAAAAAAATCAACATCACCAACCATCGATTGCATTTCGGTCTGCTCTAATTTGAACGGAGATTAGGCCTCTTTTGCGATTCACACTCGTGTTTTGATTTATATATATATATTTCAATATAAACACTTAAATTTTCGTAGTGAGCGAACGGTTTGTCCTACAGAGCTCCGCGTGGTCTCAAAAAATTCTAAAAATTCTATAGAATCTTAAATTGAAGGAAAAACAATACCTTTATATCGAAATTTTTTGAGTTAGGGCGTTTTCAAAATTTCAAAATTGATTTTGGAACCCTTAGGAGTGACCTACATCAACCAAAAGCTTCGGGGCACAACTAGACCCCAAATGGAGCCTACATACCAAATTTCATCAAAAATCGGTCAATGCTAAGTGGCAAAAGTGCCGCGTACGGCGGACGGACGGCCAAATTTTTATTCCATTTTTGGATTCTACGTACCTTGAAACGTAAACCATCAAATTTTGAGGGGGTGTTAAAATTTTTTTTTTCTTGGTCGATTCCAAAGGTTCATTATTGAAAATAATAAACCAAAAGTGGTTCCTGGGATAGTGAGATTTTTAACTCTGGTAGTGAGAATATTTTCAGTCATTTTGGTTTATTACTTTCAATAATGAACCTTTGGAATCGACCAAGAAAAAAAATTTCAACACCCCCTCAAAATTTGATGGTTTACGTTTCAAGGTACGTAGAATCCGAAAATCGAATAAAAATTTGGCCGTCCGTCCGCCGTACGCCGTACGCGGCACTTTTGCCACTTAGCATTGACCGATTTTGATGAAATTTGGTATGTAGGCTCCAATTGGGGTCTAGTTGTGCCCCGAAGATTTTGGTTGATGTAAGTCACTTCTAAGGGTTCAAAAATAAATTTTGAAAACGCCCTAACTCAGGAAATTTTGATATAAAGGTATTGTTTTTCCTTCAATTTAAGATTCTATAGAATTTTTAGAATTTTTTGAGACCACCCGGAGCTCTGTAGGACAAATCGTTCGCTCACTACGAGAATTTAAAGTTTGAACGTACGATAAATCAGAAACACGAGTGTGAATCGCAAAAGAGGCCTAATCTCCGTTCAAATTATAGATGACCGAAATACGATCGATGTTTTTCTTCATGTTGGATGGTTGGTGGCTTTGCTGACGAGTGATCTATATAGAAAAATTAAAAATAATAAACCATTGTGTAATAATTTGCAGCGTTTTTTACCCCTGCTAGTGCGAAAATCTCCTCCTCCTACCTCTGCTACTGAGGCCAGCGACATTCTGAGACAATTAGTTTCCTGTTTCTGTTTGCCATTCCATTGTTTCCCTTTAGTTGAATCAGGCATGCGTAAAAGAAAGTTGAATAAAAGTGAAGAAATAGTGAATCGAATGACGCATAATGATAAGGACAGTGAAGAAGACGATTCGAGTACTGTTGATACCTCAGCACCTTCCAGCCAGGTCGCAATAAAAGAAATAGAAACTCTCCAGTTCTACTTTGAATCGAACCAGTACGACAGACTGGCAGCTAATTTGAAGTAAATACATACATAGTTTTTAAGGAGTCTTTAAGTTTCCTATGTTGAACCGAATACCTGGGATAGTGAGAATTATTGGTTGGTCACCTGAGCTACTGAGAAAACTCTGGTACTGAGAATCTGGTTGCTGAGAGAAAAAAAACGGTTCCCTTGCGATTCTCACTAGGCCAGGTTCCACTGTGTACTTACTCCTAAAGTTATGTTTGTACTTGTTTTAGTAGAAACCATACTGTAACTGTTACCTGACCATAAGAAGCTGTGCAACGCAAGGTTAATCCAATTCATCTCACCTACAAAGGATTTCTCTCGAAAATTTCTACGCTGAGCCCAAAATACAGACCATTATAACGGAGTTGAGCTCGCTGTATGGGAAAGGATCTGTCGGCTCAACCTCCCAAGATAAAAACCGACTTCAGAGCGCACCGGGCTTACTTACAGTAAGGTGAGCACGGAATTGGGGCAAAAGCACAAAGGCGCCATGAAACATTGTGAAACTGCTAGAAGGAAACCCTGTAATAACAGCGGCACCTGGTGCTAAAGGCCTTTAATGAATAAAGGTCCATTCGTTATAATTAGAGGAAAGAAGGGAAATTATCTTCGCTAGACCCTTAGGGCACCTGTTAGGAACCTTTCTAGCTCCACTTAACTACTATTAACCAAACCTAACTCCGAATTATTTTCCCTTTACGTGAGTGGAGGCCCTTTACGCCTTAGCGAGTACCCAAGTTCCGTCTGAAACACAACTCTTAATGAACTTGCTTATAATCTCGTAGGAGGGAGAAATTGTGGTTTCGCGGGAAATTAAGAAGATTCCCTTCAAATATAAGTTTAAGCGGCACTAGAATCACGGGAGTCTTCCCCAACTTCATTCCAACTTCTATAAGTTTGCTCTCACAATTGCAAACTGCAACTCAAGTGGTCTTTAGAAAATTAAACTGCCTTTCTCCTCTCCTGCATCTGCTCTGAATCTCACTATTCCCACGTGAGAATGCTTCTATTCAACAGTGTTTAGTGTAGATAAGTTGAAGTTTGCCCACAAAGATAACATTAGGGTTACTCTTCTTGAGGACAAACAAATGAGGACCGCTTAGAAGCCTCAATGGTTACCAACCCACAATTCTGGTTCTTTCATAATTTGATACAATCTACGGAAAATTATAAAGATGAAATGATGATGGTGATTTGATTGAAATAATCATCGTGAATACTGTACGTGGGTTCCAGGGCACTCGAGGTAATGATTCGCCATGCCGAGAACCTCAACAAACTTTGATTTCGATTACATCTTACGCTCAGTTACAACAGCTTTGCTGGAGTGGATGAATACTTGAAAAAAGAAGGAACAGGAGAACACGAGTGAACCTAAAAGAGAAAACTACAGTTCGATGCAGCAAAATAACAAAACAAAACAAACACTAGGATGGCTGTTCAGAAACTGCCCGGCTGCCAAAAAAATTAATGAAATTTCTTTTTTTTTTGGTGAGTATGATTATTGAACACTTGTGTGAGTGTTCTTTAGTGCTGTCCCTTACATTAAAACTAAGATTTCTCCTCATAAACCGCACTTTTAGAAATTTATTGAGTGATTTCAAAACGTCAGTTCCCGCTGGGTAATAAGCTTTCAACGGAGAACCAATTAAATTTTGCCTAAGTAGGGTTTCTAATCGAGTAGAAAACTGGGGGCTGCACTAAAAGTTTTTAACTAGTGTACTTTAGTAACCCCCCCCCCCCCCCTCCCACTGGCTACTACTGTCAACCAACAGTGAAAATTGAAATGTTTCATGCCTCCCTCCACCTGACAAATTGCATTTGGGGAAATTTGCAAATAAATTGTTTAGAAATTTAAAAAAAAAATGAATTAGGAGAAAGTAAATAAAAGAATATTATGAGATGTAACTGATGGAACATAAAAGTACTCTGATCGAAGTTAAGAGGATGAGAAGCGATATTAAACTAAAGTAGTAGTAGTAGGGAGTCCATTAAAACCATGTATGACCCATTAGCACATTACCTATGCATAGCTACCTAATATTTATCGGTAAGTCCTTTGTTATTATTGTTATTTGTAGGCTCCATTTGGGGTCTAGTTGTGCCCCGAAGATTTTGGTTGATATCAGTCACTTCTAAGGATTGACATTTTGAAAACGCCCTAGGTCAAAAAAATTTGATATAAAGGTATTGTTTTTCCATCAATTTAAGATAGTATTGAATTTTTAGAATTTTTAGAGACCACGCGGAGCCCTGTAGGACAAACCTTTCGCTCCCTACGATAATTCAGGGTTGGACTTACGATAATTCAGAAACACGAGTGTGAATTGCAAAAGAGGCCTAATCTCCGTTCAAATTTTAGCTGGCCGAAATGCGATCGATATTTTTCTTCATGTTGATTTGTAGTAACAATGGCAAAGCCGAGTTCTTTGTAGACGAGTGATCTATATCGAAAAAAAACTAATCATTGTGTAATGATTTGCAGCGTTTTTATCCGATGAAGCACCCTCGTAGGCAAAATTTAATTCGCAGTTGAAAGCTTATTGACATTTTGAAATCACACAATAAAAATTTCTAAAAAAGTGAAGTTTATAAGGAAAAATCTTAGTTTGAAAGTGAGGGGGAGTACTAAAGTTCCCGCCACTTGTGGCTCTGATTAGTAGTTTCAATGGTCATTATAAATGAACTGACCTTTGACAGACTGACCAGAAACAAAAATGATTTAAAGTTCCGAAATGGGAGGAAACGAGGCAACCTTCAAAATGTGGTCAGACGCAAGGAACTGTAATAATTTATTACTTGTAATTGCCAAAATATCAACTCTTACGTTATTAAGACGACTGGTATGTTATGAAACTATTTCGTTCCGCGTTTTCTGCTTTACATCTACTTTAGAATTTTCTTCACAATCTATTCTGTCTGTTAAGGGGATCTCAGTCAGTCGACGTTCGTTCCTCGTTCCGGGTCAGTATTTGGCCAAATCGAAGAGGCAAAAACTTGAAAAATTGTACTTGAATTGGAAATTTTAAAGGATTTTAAAAATTCATTAGTACACGACCCTAGGGAATTGCATAAATGAAATATTGCCGTTGTAATCATCAAAATCGAACAATAATTGCCAGAGAAAAATGGAAAACCCCGTTAATTCAGTTATGTTTTTCTCATAAAATGTAGCTAAACTTGACATTTTCAAGGATTTTAGAAATGCATTAGTGCACGGCCCTAGGAGATTGAAAAACTGAATGACTCGCTGGAATCATCAGAATCGAACAATAATTGCCAGATAAATAAGAAGAAAACATGGGAAAACCCGTTTATTCAGTAGTTTTTTCCATTTTGGTTTATTATTTTCAATAATGAACCTTTGGAATCGACCAAGAAAAAAAAATTTTTAACACCCCCTCAAAATTTGATGGTTTACGTTTCAAGGTACGTAGAATCCAAAAATCGAATAAAAATTTGGCCGTCCGTCCGCCGTACGCGGCACTTTTGCCACTTAGCATTGACCGATTTTGATGAAATTTGGTATGTAGGCTCCATTTGGGGTCTAGTTGTGCCCCGAAGCTTTTGGTTGATGTAGGTCACTTCTAAGGGTTCCAAAATCAATTTTGAAATTTTGAAAACGCCCTAACTCAAAAAATTTTGGTATAAAGGTATTGTTTTTCCTTCAATTTAAGATTCTATAGAATTTTTAGAATTTTTTGAGACCACGCCGAGCTCTGTAGGACAAACCGTTCGCTCCCTAAGAAAATTTAAGGGTTTATATTGAAATATATATATATAAATCAGAAACACGAGTGTGAATCGCAAAAGAGGCCTAATCTCCGTTCAAATTAGAGCTGACCGAAATGCGATCAATGGTTGGTGATTTTGATTTTTTTTTTTTTTCATATTGGATGGTTGGTGATTTATAGAAAAATAATAAACCATTGTGTAATAATTTGCAGCGTTTTTCTTTGGCAATTATTGTTTAATTTTGATGATTCCGGCGTCAATATTTCAGTTTTTCAATTCCCTAGGGCCGTGCACTTACAAATTTCTAAAATCCTTCAAAATTTCAAATTTAGGTACAATTTTTCAGGTACAAAGTGTTTGCCCCTTTAATTTCGCGAAATACTAAGAACGGACGGCGACCGACTGATACCCCCTTAAGATATTCCTGGTAGTCCGTAGGATCCTGACCTCTCCTTTATGCTCCGAATCTACTAAGGAAACGGAAGCATTGTTTTCTCTTTCCGAAGTTGAAAAAAAAAGTTCTCCAAAATATTTGCCCAAGTCGTCACTTTCGCTTTTGGAATACTCGAAAAACTGTTTTTGCGTCATGTGCAGGCTTGCTTCGGATATGTTGCTCGTAAATACTTGGAAGCTTGTCCCACATTTCCTTTGACGTTGAACAATGCAGTAGAGCTCGTTGCCTTGTGACTATAATTTTCTTGCACTTGCTATTTGCGACTTTCCACTTTCTTAATTCCTTTTTATGCCGATCGTTTGCCTGTTCTGTTGCCTCATAAGTCCCGATTCTCGACTCCGGCTTTGCATACTCTCCTGTGACTAGGTCATCGTACTCATTCGCTTCGAGTATTATTCCATCCTAGAATTTCCATGCAGCCCAATTCTCCACAATTCTCCCTATTCCAGTCTCGTTATCTTCGTAAACTAGAATTCGTTGAGTTTCTACGTATTTGATGAGTTCACCAGTATTACTAGTATGAAACTTCGATCTTCAGGGAGCAATTGAGCCCATAACCACTAAAAAACGCTGCAAATCATTGCTCAAAGGTTTATTATTTTCTGTATAGATCATCCTTCTGTATAGATCACTGGTTCTCCATCAATAGCACCTTCCACCATCTGTATTCTCCCTTGACCTTCCCTCTCAAATTTCAGCTCCTGCGTTCAATAGGATTGAAAATGGCTTCGGAGCTCACTCAGCTGATCAGTGATCTGAAGAGTGAAGAAGATCTCCTCGAATGCTGGAGACGCCTGGAAGAGCACTTCCATTCAATAGGATTGAAAATGGCTTTGGAGCTCACTCAGCTGATCAGTGATGTGAGGAGTGAAGAAGATATCCTCGAATGCTGGAGACGCCTGGAAGACCACTTCCATTCAATAGCATTGAAAATGGCTTCGGAGCTCACTCAGCTGATCAGTGATCTGAGGAGTGAAGAAGATCTCCTCGAATGCTGGAGACGCCTGCAAGAGCACTTCCATTCAATAGCATTGAAAATGGCTTCGGAGCTCACTCAGCTGATCAGTGATCTGATCAGTGAGCAATGATTTGCAGCGTTTTTTACCTACAAACATTGTTTTACCTACCAACTTTTTTTACCTACCAACTATTGGTAGGTACTACCTACCACACTATAATGGCTTCACACCTTCACAATCAAGTTTATTAGAAAGAACTAAACGCTTCACACTCGATTCGAAAAATAGAAAGCTTGATATGGAAATTTGATTACTGGTTACGCAGAAGGCAAAACTGTATACAAATCGAAGAAATGAACAGCGATCGCATTTTAGTCCGATAAAATTTGAATGGAGATTAGACCTCATTTGCGATTCACACTCATGATTCTGTTTTATCGAAGGAAAACCTTCAAATACTCGTAGGGACCGAACGGTTTGTCCTACAGAGCTCCGGGTGGTCTCAAAAATTTTTAAAAATTCTGTACTATTTAAAATTGGTGAAAAAACGATACCTTTATTTCGAGAGTTTTCGAGCTAGGGCACTCTCGAAAATTTCAACCCTTAATTTTCACCCCTTAGAAGTGACCTACATCAACCAAAAGCTTCGCGGCACAACTAGACCCCAAATGGAGCCCATATACCAAATTTGAACCAAATCGGTCCAGTGTTGCTAAGAAAAGTGCCGCGTACGGCGGACGGCGGACGGCGGACGGCGTACGGCGTACGGCGTACGGCGTACGGCGGACGGACGGAAATTTTTTTATTCGATTTTCGTATTCTACGTACCTTGAAACGTAAAACATCAAATTTTGAGGGGGGGTTAAAATTTTTTTTTTCTTGCTCGATTCCAAAGGCTTATTATTGAAAATAATAAACCAAAATGGACAGTGGTCTGAAGATCGTTTGAGAATAGTATATTTTTAAGAGAACGGAATTCTTTGGAATCAACGACTATCCGATGGTAACATTTTGGTTTATTATTTTCAATAATGAACCTTTGGAATCGACCAAGAAAAAAAAAATTTTTTAACACCCCCTCAAAATTTGATGGTTTACGTTTCAAGGTACGTAGAATCCAAAAATCGAATAAAAATTTGGCCGTCCGTCCGCCGTACGCGGCACTTTTGCCACTTAGCATTGACTGATTTTGATGAAATTTGGTATGTTGGCTCCATTTGGGGTCTAGTTGTGCCCCGAGGATTTTGGTTGATGTAAGGGTTCCAAAATGAATTTTGAAATTTTGAAAACGCCCTAACTCAAAAAATTTTGATATAAAGGTATTGTTTTTCCTTCAATTTAAGATTCTATAGAATTTTTAGAATTTTTTAAGACCATCCGGAGCTCTGTAGGACAAACCGTTCGCTTCCTACGAGAATTTAAGGGTTTTACGTACGATAAATCAGAAACACGAGTGTGAATCGCAAAAGAGGCCTAATCTCCGTTCAAATTTTAGCTGACCGAAATGCGATCGATGTTTTTCTTCATGTTGGATGGTTGGTGGCTCTGCAGACGAGTGATCCATAGAAAATAATAAACCATTGTGTAATAATTTGCAGCGTTTTTAACAGTCAGTTGTTAATCATAACTTGAGATGTTTGAATTGAAAACTTTGAAAATATCCAATAATTTCCAATCCCGTTTTACGTTTCAGGCCTTCCTGAACCATTTTGGTCTGTGTGTCTGTCATGAAATCCTTGTAATAGGCAAAACTATACAAAGTCATTTTTTTACGAAGTTAGTTTTTTTATTGGCATTTTCAGGGATTGCCCGGGTTGGCGTTTAGATGGTCCCCTATGAAAATTGTCGCGTTGGACTGATAGTAGCCACTGAGCATGCGCAAACGTGAATTTCCTTGCAACAGCTACATTTTACACCCGATTTCAAGGAAATATTCGGAGTTTGTATGGGTTGATGTGTAGATGGTCCCCTATGAGGGTAGTGCAAGGTACTTAAATTAATATTGATGTTTTGAGGTAGGTAACCTACTACGCATCGGGTTATGGGTACGAAGAGGCTACATGCCACAACCACTTGGAAAACTATTTATAACAACTCTTAAGAACACAGAGTTTATTTACCAGTGGTAGTCATCGACCAAAATCTGAAGAGATGCATACATTCAAAGACTCTCCCTAGGATTCATGGTGGTACCTATGTATTGTAATGAATTGGCACTTCAAGACTGTTATGGAATATTTGGTGAATTTTATTTTTTGTACAACTTGTTGATATCACAACACAACACAAGCAAGCTTAAAGTCAAGCGAATAAACTTTTCCTGTACAACACCTGTTGAATAAAATTACCAACGGGTGTTGAACATTTATAGTTCATCGAGTGAATCAACCTATTTCACTCCCCCTCACGAGATGGTTTGCTGGGTTCCTTTCCAATCCCAGTTGACGTCGAAATTCCATCAACTTGCAAGCTGGTACTGCCTTGGTAAGGATGTCCGCAGGCATTAATTCCGTTGGGCAGTACTGGATGCTTACGTCTTGATTATTCAGTGCTTCACGTATGAAGTGTTCCTTCATTTATCATTGATAATCGGGTTCGCTGTTTGGAGTTGCTGCTGGTGCGTTGACCTGTCGTTTGCTTTGGTTTCTGTAATTTGTAGAACATTGGCTTCGCAGGTTCCTCCAGTGATAGTTTCAGTTCTTCGTCCGATTTGAAGAGTTCTGAGTATTTGTCCAGTACTTTGACATCCCTGGAAATCACAATAATTGTTACAATAAAATCACAATTATATCCTGAATCGATGTCCATCAAGTTCACTTGATGGTTCAACACCATTTCAAAAGTGGGTTGGACGAACTCCATCGGTCAGACACTTACATTTGTTTGGAGCAAAAACATTCTTCTTGGACAAACGCAAGAGTAGAGGCAAATTTGACCCTCGTGCAAAAGAATTCATGAGAATTCATGAATTCAAAAGAATTCATGGGATACTCAGAAATCTCAAAAGCTTATAGAATCTGGGCACCTCATCTAAACAAAATTATTTTGTTTAGATGAGGTGCCCAGATTCTATAAACTTTTGAGATTTCTGAGTATCCCATGAATTTTTTTGAATTCATGAATTCTCATGAATTCTTTTGCACGAGGGTCAAATTTGCCTCTACTCTTGCGTTTGTCCAAGAGGAATGTTTTTGCTCCAAACAAATGTAAGTGTCTGACCGATGGAGTTCGTCCAACCCACTTTTGAAATGGTGTTGAACCATCAAGTGAACTTGATGGACATCGATTCAGGATATAATTTGCCGTGTTTATAGCTTCTGCCCAGAATGTTTTTGGTAGATTGGCTTCAATTAGTAAACACCTAGCTTTATCCATAAGGGATCGATTTTTTCGTTCGGCTAACCCATTTTGCTGAGGAGTATGAGGTGCTGACAATCGTCTTTGGATACCCCATTCGTTCAGTTGTTTATCAAATTTTGCGTTACAATATTCTCCCCTGCCATTATCAGTTTGTAGGAATTTTATGCGTTTCCCTGTTGAGTTTTCTACTTCATTCTTGTATGTTTTGAAAGCTTCTATTACATCGTTTTTCTGTTTTAGGAAGTATTTCTTCGTATATCTAGAGTACTGATCTGTAAAACTAACATAGTACTTTGCTCCTCCTGGTGATGGTGTCTGGTACGGTCCCCATACATCTGAATGGATGATTTCGAGGAGTCCAACATTCTTTGGAGAGAGTCTGTCGTTTTGAACGGTAGTCTTGCCATCTTACCTTTGATGCAGATCTCACAGTCACCAAGATTTTCTGATGGATTGAAGTCTAGTCCAGCAATAGTTTCTTTTCTTTTGGCGTTTTTCAGATCACCTTCTTTGAGATGTCCCAGTTTTCTGTGCCATAGTTTCATGCTGGAAGATAGGTAACATGATTCATGGTTTTTCTTGGGTTTCACGTAATAAAGTCCATTTGATCGTTTAGCTTCTAGAATTATATCACCGCACTTGTTCCTAACTTGTGCTGAATGTTTCTTAAAGGTAATTTCATAGCCTCTATCTGCGATTTTCCCAACCGACATGAGATTTTTCGTTAGATCGGGTACGTACAGAGTATCTTCTAGATTGATAGTGCTATTTCCGAGGGTAATTTTCACATTTCCTCCGCCCTCAATGGACGTTTCGTGACTTTTTGAAGCTAATTGTAATTTATGTTTGGGTGTTTCATCGAGATTGATGAATTTAGATTTTGAAGAACATAAATGTGATGTGCAACCACTATCTAAACACCATGATTGTTGAGAATTATCCTTGTTTGCATTTGAGGATAGGCAGATTTGACTAGCTAAAAAAGTTGATTCGGGATTATCATTTTTCTTGTTTTTATGCCAGCAATCTTTAGACGTGTGTCCAAATTTGTTGCAAATTTTACATGTGATTTTAGTTTTAGTTGGTTCATTCTTAGCATCATTTGACGGAATGCGTTTGTTGAAGTTATGGTTTTTCATTTGAAATTTTCTGTTTTTCCCCATAAATGATTCTTCAGCCGAGGTTGACATGTTATGATCGCGCGCTTCACTTTCCTCAATGATTTTTATTTTTAACTGTTCTGGAGAAGGTAGTTCGTCGCGAGATTCAATAGCAACACGGAAGTTTTCGAATGTAGATGGTAGAGAGTATAGCATTATGATACTTAATAAATCTTGATTTACATTTATGTCCATTTCTGCTAACTTGTCAAAATTGTCTGTGAATTTATTTAGGTGGTCTCTGATATTATCACCCTCTTTCATGCGATGCAAAACGAGTGATTTCAAGAGAGTTGCTTTCCTAGCTGGACCTTTACTTTGGTATATGTTCTTTAAAGTGTCCCAAATGTCTTTTGAAAATTCAAAATTTTTGATTTGTTTCAATTCGGATGGGGAAATTATAAGTAAAAGCTCTGATTTAGCATTGATGTCCATATCTAGCCATTCTTCAACTTGCTCAGCATTTGTGTTGTCACTAACTGGTTTCGGACATTTGCCATTTACGTATTTCCAAAATCCATTTCTAATAAGAAGTGCTTGTGCTTGGATTTTCCAAGTATCATAATTGTCCCGTCGAAGTAGTTCTATTTTATGATTTGTACCAGTCATTTTTGCGTACAATTATAAATCAAACATTGACTTACTTCGGTTTTTCCTTTGGGAGTTTCGGGAAGTTGAATAGTTTTATTTTACTCACGGAGTTGAAGTCGTTCACTTACAGAACACGTCGATAAGTCTCATAATCTATTGTAATGTAATGAATTGGCACTTCAAGACTGTTATGGAATATTTGGTGAATTTTATTTTTTGTACAACTTGTTGATATCACAACACAACACTGCGCAAGCTTAAAGTCAAGCGAATAAACTTTTCCTGTACAACACCTGTTGAATAAAATTACCAACGGGTGTTGAACATTTATAGTTCATCGAGTGAATCAACCTATTTCAGTACCTTCAAACCATGAGGTGGTACATGTTACCGATCGGTGTACGAGAATACGTAATTATTTGTTCATCAGTGGAAGCTTGGAGCTGCATCGCTAAGCTGGAGCTGAGATGAGTGATCACAGGGTTAATGACGGTCCGCACAGCTCAGCTGGGTAATTATTGCATTGACCCTATGGCCAAGCCACGCGCTTGCTCGTATCGGAGTCAAAGGAAGCAGATCAATCTGCAGGCTCGTTGACCTAGCCCGGAAATAGTCACCCGAGAGGGTTTTTTAATGAATTATTCATTACTTAACGCGCAGGTATAATGGAACTGGCGAGTGGATTGATGGTGAAAATATCACTACGAAACGTAATGTAGCAAAAGTCAATACCGGAAACTCATTAAATTTGAATTGGAAATAAGTGTCAATATTTTATGTGAGGCTTAATGTCCATGAAATCAGAGAAAGATCATTGTTTTCACTATGAGAGCAACACTTAGCTCATTAGCTAGCTGTGTGTGTAAAGTGTAAAACCTCATAAGTCGAGAAGGGGTTGAATCAAAAATCGTAAATACCGAAATAAATACGAAATTTGTGTACAGAAGTCTTGCTAGTAGGATTCACGTTTCACCAGCTTGCTTTTAATATAAATCTCCATCCGTAAGAGTTACTGAATGGGGGAGCCCCTGAAACTATTTTTTTTTGTCCGTCCCCTGAAAAATGTATATTTTCGGACTTACCTACAAGGATTTACACTTTTACTATCTATATGGGCAAGCTAAAAGCAATGAACTGCGGCTCTGTCATTTCTAACTTTGCTAAGGACAGAATTCGTTGTCGGCAACTAAGATGTCCTCTGCTTGTGAGCATCCATACAATGGGAGACATCTGACTTCAGTCTCTCTCTCACACTCTTTGAAGCAACTGTGGATGAATCGAGGCGAACCATTCCAAGAGCCCAATAACCCCACTAGAGTTTGAACATCCCATTACTCATCTTGAATTGCCACACTCGATACTAACAACAAAATAATTAATAAATAACTTTATGAAAACAGTAGAGAAAGTTCGAAGGAAAATTCATGTCAAAACCAGAATAACTAGGGAAATGTTACTCAGTCGGTTTTTCCATCTACAAAAATTATCCACTCGTTGGAAAGCTCTCGACTTATGCCGAAACTTTATGCTGACTACTCGCCCATAAAATGCCGTGTTTTCACTAATAATACTAACACTAATAAAGACAATGAAAACTAATGTTGCGGAAATTTGGACTGACCCAGGCGAAAATACGTTTATTCATTTATTTTTTATTTATTGATTCAATACGGGCAAGCCCAATACAACGATACAATAGAAAAAATTACATATTAAAGAGAAGTGCAGATGATAAATAATATAGGAGACAAGGTTAGGTATTAATAGTCCATGTTGCTTATAATTTTGTTTTTGATGAAATTCGCTGACTGATGAAAAGTGTCCAGGTCTGGGCACTTCTGGAGGGCCTGATTCATCACTCGGGGCATCCTGCATAGTGGGCGGTTGTATAGGTAGTTAGTGGGGGAGAATAAAGTCCAGAAGAGATCATGAGAATGTGTGCCCAATCGAGGGACGAGAAATCTTATCTCCGCCAGGAGAACTGGTGCGTCCACCGATCCTCGAACCAATGCCAACAGAAATCCCACATCCGCTTGGTGTCTGCGAGCTGAGGGACTCATCAGGCTAATCTCAGCAGCCAGGGAATTATAATCAAGGTCCTCCCGCGCTATACGAAGCTTGTATGCAACATACCTTAAAAATCCACGGTGAACCCTCTCAACTTGGCTGATGTGGCACTGGTGAAATGGATTCCAGACAATCGAGGCATACTCCAAATTGGAGTCACCAGCGCTTTGTAGAGTGTCATTATAGCTGGTATATAGTCGAATTCTCTGGTGTCATTCACCAGAGATGTTCATGTCAAAACAGCAGGACCGTTCGGTTTCAAATGAACATTCAGCTAACCCTAAACTACATCTGGCCTCCGTTGGAACCATTCTACACGCCAGCGTGTAGTATAATTATTTTTGACACTAGTTTAATTCTGGAAGCCTCCAGTGCAACCCAGGAAAATCACTGGCTCTCAGATCCCGAAGAACAACGAGAAAATTAACAATTGACATTAAATTGAAGCATAAGAGGTGCAGACAATTTTCAAGAGCTTTTAGTCTCTGACAGGGGTCAAATTACAAGTGGACTCTGGGGCTATAACGAGAAAAATTTCAAAATTCATATCACTTTAAATTGACCAGATACATTTTCCATGGAAGTCTAAAACAATATCACAAAATATCAGCCTCATCATTTTTTGGTATTTTTCCAAAAATTATCCTTACCTAGCACCTTAACGAACGACGGAAAATTCTTATTTATCCAAATTTCCCTAAACCTGCACTATAACAAAAATAACGAATAACCCTTTTTTATCCTTATACGAAAAGGTTGGAATTGGAGTTTTCATAAATATTGACCACGAAATTGTTTATCTGAAAAATCGTTTGCTTCGGAAAACTCTTGATGAACCCGAGAAAATTCATGGGGTTGATATCGCTGTGACCTAAAACTTTGGCGAAAACCTCAATAATAACGAAACAAAAAAACGCACAATAGGGAAGGTTTTAACGAATCCTAGAACAGTTATAAAATATTTATATTTCTACACGCGGGCGGTACGGAGTGCTTAACGAGGGGACCTCCTGACTTTGACGGTTGATAAATTAACTAATGAAGCCCGCAAAAAATTATTTGGCGAGATTTTCGCGTTAATTGCCATTGTAGAAGGAGGATGAGGAGAACAACCGTGAGTTATTCCAAAAATTGAATCGGGGCGGGGTTAAGGTAAGCCGTCAATTGATGATTTTTGACATTTTATGTCTTTACTATGGCACATAAATGAAAAATCGTTACGTGGGGAGCGTTACGCGGAAATTTCTGATGATTTTCACGTACAACCAATCGTTCCTAGGGAAAACTAACTTCCTCATTTTCCACCCAACAAAAATCGTTCACCACTCATTGGAAAGCTCTCAATTTATTAAACATAAGACATAAAATGTCTCTCGTGGTTGCGTACTTGTACGAAAGCTGTATCCACCGTTTGTGTTTTTAAATTGCAATTAAAATGTAGGCACATGGGGACAGCTGCGGAATTTCTAAGATGTTTTTGGTGACACTAGTGACACCATGGTCCAATTAGGGTTTTTAACGGGCGTTGCTTCAATTTTTCACACAATTTCCAATTGTTGAACATTTTTTCATAATTATTGACTTGAGTATTGAGTAATCATGGAAGAGCCACGTTCTATGCAGACGGGAGATCTAAATAGTAAATAATAAACCATTGGGAGATAATTTGCAGAACGAATATTCAACCAGGAGGGGTTTCAACTCTGTAATAGATAATTCTCGAACTGAATTAGCAAAACTGGATGCGCGATTTCAAATGACGGCGACGGCTTGAACTAAATTAAACTTCTAAACGATTCATGCCGATGAATTGACAAAAGAATTGAGCCACGAAGCCAAACACAATTTTTCAAATTGAGCGATTTCAGTAATAGGTAAGTTAGTGGACATGTCGGACAGCTGTTTCGATCGCGAGAGAAGAGTCGCATTACATTATGCAAAACTTTGCCAAAGAACGACGTGTGTTCCACTCATCAAGTTATCGAAAACCGAATTCGGTCCTCTTTTTTTCCGTGAAGCTTTATCGGTTTTCAAATCAACGCGGGAGCCAGAGTATCAATCTCCCCTCTTTGTAATTGGAAGTTAAGTGGGTTGTCAGCCTCAAATTTGATTCAGGCGAGTGACTAGTACACCAAGGTGACAGGTTTCTCGAGTGACACCTCGACATCCAAACGGCATGTAGCGAAACGGAAATTAATCAGCCATGATAAAGGGCGGGTATTTGCATAATACGGAATTCGGGGAGGCGTAACTCCCGCGCCATCAGCGCCCCCTATCCGGAGTGAACTTCAAAACCAGATGATGTTTATGGAAATCGAGCTCGTAAACTAGGGGGATATTGATAAATAATGTATGTTCGTCTCGGGTGTTTGAAACCGTCTGACTTTATAAGGTTTGGCGTCAATGTAAATCATTCGTATTAATTAATTACGTCAGATATATATTTCGTATATATACATTCGTATTAAAAAAGAAACACGCAAATCGGTTGGAAATTGAGACCAGGGCAGATTTTACAAGATTACCCCTGCAAACGCACGTTTTTTAAGCATTAACCCCCCCTTTCCCCCCCTTAAAAAGCAAAATTCAAAATTCCGGCGACGTAGTGCACAACTAGATAGTTTTCCGCGTCGAAAAAAAAAGAACAACGAAAATCGGTTGAGAACTATACTCTTGCCTTTATTTAAAGAGCTCTGGACCGCGGGTTCCAAAACCCCTTCCCTGTCAAGAGGTGGCAACGTTGCAAGGTGCTCACCTTGCGGTGAAAACCCTTGCGGTGAAACCTTGCGGTGAAAACGGTCACAACCCTTCGCGGTCAAAACCCATCATCCCTCTTCCTTCTTCCTCTTCTATTAACATACAATTTAATTATTTATCGTTCGGTGAACATTTTTTGTAATTTAAATTCGTAACGTACTAATTATTCTGATGAAAATGAGTCCAAATTTCCTGTAATTCGGCGAAGAGGGCGTAATTTGTTTGGGTGGATTGGCCGGGAGAGGGCTGCTGAGTTTTAATCGTACCTGCCTCGAGTTTATACTCGATATGTTCAATTTTTCTCGCTGATCACGATTTTGGTGATGGGATGATCGAAATAATTTGTGAATCAAGTGTGCATTTGCAGAAGAGGGTAAACTGTTGGGTGGCTGGGGGGGTTCACGGGCGGAGGGGTCGCGCAGGTATACCTCGACCTTCCGCTGGGGCTCGGATTCTTGCAGCGATGCCGAACCTTCGGGGCCTTCAAAAATCCCAGAGCTCTTTAAATAAAGGCAAGAGTATAAGGCCTGGGCAGACGACACAAGATTATGCCCAAAAACGCACGTTTTATGAGCATTAACCCCCCCTTTCCCCCCTTAAAAGGCAAAATTCGAAATTCCGGCGCTGTAGTGCACAACTAGATAGTTTTTCACGCCGAACAAAAAAAGAACCAGGAAAATCGGTTGAGAACTAAGGCCTGTGCAGACGACACAAGATTTTGTCACACACACACACAGACATACACCTATGGTTTTTTTTTCGCGGATTTGGATTCAGAATGGTCTAAAACGGATTACTGTGTGGTTATTTTTTTCTGTTGAGTGTTGTCCTCCTTCACCCCAGATCGAGCGCATAAGGACGCCCAAGTCTTACTGTGGGACGTCCTAAAAATGTCATGGAGGAATCAAGCCAGCACAAGAATTAAAAAAGAATCATAACCTAAGTTGATTTCTGACCAATACCTTCCCTTTGTCTGTTAATCTAGATCTGCTTGTACAGGGTGAGCCAAAACAGATGGTGCAGTTTCAAAGGGCGATTAAAAACAAACGACACGACTTAGAAGAATGCGGTTTTTTAAAAATAATTTGACTCCAAATCTCACCCCATTTTTGTTAACTCAAGTCCTAAAAATTACGTCAGGAAGGTGGGCGCCCTCAGCAGCGATACATTGATGAAGGCGATTTTTGAAGTTTTGAATTGCTCTTTGGCACATATCGATGAGAATCGCGAGAATTTCTTCCCTGATTCGTGTCTTGAGGTCTCGCAGAGTGTGAGGCCTTTTCTTTCAAGTAGCCCCGTAGGAAAAAAATCGCACACACTTGAATCTGGTGATCTCGTCGGCCATCCAAAATCACCCCTGAGAGAGACAAGGCGACCAGGAAACATCTGCTCCATTTTGTTGAAAGCAGATATCCCCCATATCCTCTTCTTCAGACGACTGGTCCAATTCGAGTGCAAAATATGTTTCCAGCATGGAAAGGCAACGCTGAGAGCTTACAGTAACAGTTCTTCTGCCCTCCTCAAAAAAATAAGGTCACCCCAAATTTGGAAACGGCACACCAGACAGTGACTTTCGGGGAGTGGAGAGGTCTCTCGTGAATTTATCTTGGGTTGTGGCTACATCAATAGCGGGAAATTTCGTTTGTTAACCGCTTCAGCGAGATGGAAGTGGGCTTCATCCGAACTGATAAAAGTTTGCCAAAAGGCCTTCATCAATGTATTGCTGTTGGGGGCGTCCACCTTCCAACGTAGTTTTAGGTCCTAAATTAACAAAATGGGGTGAGGTGTGGAGTCAAATGAAATAAACCGCAATCTTCTAAGTGGTGTCGTTTGTTTTCAATCGCCGTTTGAAACTGCACCATCTGTTTTGACTCACCCTGTACCTACATGTGCTGTAGATGAACATGGTTCTTTGACAACTCGCTCATTAATCAAACTGTGTGACTGAGGATATTTTCCCTGAGGGGTCTCAGTTGGTCGCCGTTCCTTCCTCGTTCCGGGTTAGTCTTCTCTTACGAACCGGCGTTCGGTTCCCCTTTCCCATCCCGTCTGAAGGAACCATATTGCCACCCATCGTGCCACCCCCATCCACCAGCCTTCTCATACCTGGTCAGTTTTCTCAGGAAATGATCATCTGATTTTCATGTTTCTTGTGGCATTTTTTTCTTTTTGGTTTATTATTTTCAATAATAAGCCTTTGGAATCGAGCAAGAAAAAGAAATTGTAACCCCCCCCCCCCCAAAAAAAAAATTTGATGTTTTACGTTTCAAGGTACGTAGAATCCGAAAATCCAATAAAAAAATTTCCGTCCGTCCGCTGTACGCCGTACGCGGCACTTTTCTTAGCAACACTGGACCGATTTGGTTCAAATTTGTTATATGGGCTCCATTTGGGGTCTAGTTGTGCCGCTAAGCTTTTGGTTGATGTCAGTCACTTCTAAGGGGTGAAAATTGAGGGATGAAATTTTCACTAGTGCCTTAGTTCAAAAACTCTCGAAATAAAGGTATCGTTTTTTCACCAATTTTAAATAGTATAGAATTTAAAAATATTTTTGAGACCACCCGTAGCTCTGTAGGACAAACCGTTCGCTCCCTACGAGTACTTAAGGTGGTTTCCTTCGATAAAACAGAATCACGAGTGTGAATCACTAAAGAGGTCTAATCTACGTTCAAATTTTATCTGACTAAAATGCGATCGCTATTCATTTCTTCGATTTGTACTCAGTTTTGCTTTCTGAGCAACCAGTAATCAAATTACCATATGAAGCTCCCTATTTTTCGAATCGAGTGTGTTCTTTCTAATAAACTTGATTGTGAAGGTGTGAAGGCAGTATGGTGTGGTAGGTAGGTACTAACTGTAGTTGATAGGTAAAAAAACGATGCAAATCATTCCCCAAATGTTTATTATTTTCTGTTTAGATCACCGTTCTGTATTGATCCCTCCCTACCAACCGTAGACACCTACAACCTACTAGGGCATTTTTGAAAATTTCAACCCTTGATTTCCATTTGGTTGGTGGTTGGGGTTGAAGTTTTCAAAAATGCCCTAGTAGGTAGTAGGTGCCTACGGTTGGTAGGGAGGGATCTATACAGAAAATAATAAACTATTGGGCAATGATTTGCAGCGTTTTTATATGACGTGTAAAATGTCACTCCTGATCCAACCGACGATGTATTTTGTCATGTGCGCACGATCGCATGTATTCGCCTAATTGAGAAAGTGTATCCTTCGTGAGAAATCAGTGATTCACACGAATTCCTGAACTCCCTCATTCTGCCGATGGTTGCAGCAGGTGTCGCATTTCCCGTCCATTCCATCTGATCGAGCTCGATTCCGTCCCAATTATTATGGAACCGCAATCGCTTCAGGGCGCGTCGTATTTCAGAATTTCGTCGGACAAAATGAATTTTCGGAGGTCGGTCAATAGAATAAACAAACCAATCAACCTTTGGAGTTCTTGATATGGAAAAAAATGATGTGAACTTGTTCTGTATTGTCCTAATAAATTGAAATCAAATTGCCTTAAATTTTAAGTGTGTGAAAATGAGCAATGTTCATCATAGTTCCCCTGATATACGACATCAGCAGGCTTCATATGCAGGCAGGGTGGATAAAAGGTTCCTTTGGAATGTTGGCATTTTGGCACATTTTTAGTTTAGTAAGAGAATCCAATCCACAACACTGTTGAACCACAAAGTTACAAAAGATAACGATGTACATTAAAATTCAATTTTTTGCTAGCAAGCTAGCCACAGAGTGGTTTTGCAGAGCGGCCTAAGCTATTTGATAGGTAGAGCAGAGGTCCCGAATTCCGACACCTTAAGGAATTTCTTCGATGTATTTCAAGCTGTATTCGTTATTTTCCAAGAAAATAAGATAATAAATAGCTGAAACCGTCAATCATCATCTGGTTTGCAAAATAAACTTGTAGAATGTTCAAAATTGGCACGGTTGAGACGGCCATGGGTCTTGCAAATAGGTCAAACCAATGAAAACGCGTGGGAAGTTTGTGGAGAAGTGAAAGACTTGGAACATATTATTTTGAATTGCTCAAATTTTAATTTGGCAAGGATGGATTTTAATTTGGTTTCGTATGCAGGCAGGGTGGATAAAGGGTTCCTTTGGAATGTTGGCATTTTGGTAGATTTTTGGTTTAGTAAGAGAATCCAATCTACAACACTGTTGAACCACAAAGTTACAAAAGATAACGATGTACATTAAAATTCAATTTTTTGCTAGCAAGCTAGCCACAGAGTGAAGTTTTGCAGAGCGGCCTAAGCTATTTGATAGGTAGAGCAGAGGTCCCGAATTCCGACACCTTAAGGAATATCTTCGATGTATTTCAAGCTATATTCGTTATTTTCCAAGAAAATAAGATAATAAATAGCTGAAACCGTTAATCATCATCTGGTTTGCAAAATGATCTTGTAAAATGTTCAAAATTGGCACGGTTGAGACGGCCATGGGTCTTGCAAATAGATCAAACCAATGAAAACGCGTGGGAAGTTTGTGGAGAAGTGAAAGACTTGGAACATATTATTTTGAATTGCTCAAATTTTAATTTGGCAAGGATGGATTTTAATTTGGTTTCGTATGCAGGCAGGGTGGATAAAAGGTTCCTTTGGAATGTTGGCATTTTGGTAGATTTTTGGTTTAGTAAGAGAATCCAATCTACAACACTGTTGAACCACAAAGTTACAAAAGATAACGATGTACATTAAAATTCAATTTTTTGCTAGCAAGCTAGCCACAGAGTGAAGTTTTGCAGAGCGGCCTAAGCTATTTGATAGGTAGAGTAGAGGTCCCGAATTCCGACACCTTAAGGAATATCTTCGATGTATTTCAAGCTATATTCGTTATTTTCCAAGAAAATAAGATGATAAATAGCTGAAACCGTTAATCATCATCTGGTTTGCAAAATGAACTTGTAAAATGTTCAAAATTGGCACGGTTGAGACGGCCATGGGTCTTGCAAATAGGTTAAACCAATGAAAACGCGTGGGAAGTTTGTGGAGAAGTGAAAGACTTGGAACATATTATTTTGAATTGCTCAAAATTTAATTTGGCAAGGAGGGAAATTTAATCTTCAAAAACCCTACTACAGTAGTAACAATTTTTTTTAATTGATCAGTTTTGTTGGGAAGTTGAAGTTTACAGTATTATTTTCAAATTTTCTGTTGCTAGAAAGTGAAAAATTTGATGAATTTATTTTGTGTATAACTGACTCGTGACCATTAATTTTTTTTAACTTGGTATATATGTATAGTACTTAATGGATAGGGTAAGTAAAGTAAACAACCATCTCAGCTTGAATTTTCGTCCAAATGCCATTCCTGGCACCAACTTGACCATCTTGATAGTAGTGTTCCTTATACCAACAAGAGCCTAACCTTCAAATCTTATTAGAATAGAGCGATTTCAACACTAAATTAAGAATTCTGATTTGTTGTAAAAATTGAACAGCCCTAATAACCTTGAAACTGAATAATTTTTTGACTTTCTGGCGCCAATTTGAATTTTATTAACCATTGAAGGCTTATTTTTATTTGTTAGAGTTGGGATATTGGAATAAGGACCGGTGTCTGAATTCGGGACCCTGTATTTGAAATGGCTCACGTAAGCTTTAGTTAGTCAGCCTGTGATGAGTTCCTTGTCCCAGGCATGGAGTTTATTGCTTCATCACTACCTTAAGTCAAAGAACCTCTCGCACCTTTGAAAGTGATTATGCAAAACTTTGGATTGGCCAAAATCAACATTTTCACTCGCTTATTCCGTTCTAGGGGTTTTTGAACAATTTTTGTTTATTATAGCTGTCTTATGTCCCAGGCATAACTGAAAAAAAGTGAGATCTAATTTTGATGACATGTTTAGTTTACCGCTCGTCAGCCCCGGGAAAAAGTGCCGATGTAATTCTCCTGCATCGACGATTGAACCAGTAGTGACCCCCTTCAACCCTTCAAGAGTGACACTAAAAGTGAGTGAAGTAAACAACTAGCTCAGGTTGTATTTTCGTCCAACCGCTATTTCTGGCATCGCGGACGTCATCACCTGTACTCCAAAGCGAAGATCAGAATTCTTTCTGACGATTTCGCTCATGGCTACTTATGGCCTCACCCGCTTAAATGGAGCGGGCCCAACCCGAAAAATCATCAAGACCTCCGATACCGCCCTCGAGCAGTCATTAATCCAGATATTCTCCCGGGCCGACTGGCTCCAACTTCGGAGATCTCACGAGAACCGGTTCATTAAACCAGCTTTTTCAATCTCAAAAGAATTATTCTGAAAGGAAATATTGCTAGATGAAATGTATCTTATGTTCAGTTGCAATAAATAAATCACGATTAAAAAAAAAAAAAAAAAATTAAACCAGCTAACGGCCGTTAGTTCAGGAGATTGTCCGTCCACAACAGTTCAGTAGGGATGTATTACCAATCAGTGTGTAGAACATTAAATTAATGGGGTTAGTTCCGCTAGTTATAAGAATACAATTATTATCTACGTGTAAAGACATCATCTTCAGGCCGTCGAGAGAGTACTAAAGTTTGTCAGTCCGTCGTTCTATTTATATAGTCTGGGTGAAAGGGAGGTAGGTAAAAGGATGAGAAAGGAAAGGGAACCACCTAGTAACGAGACCACGTGGTGAAAGGTTGTTTGTCTGTCATGTCAAGTGAAAGGGAGAGATAAAACTAATCCTATTAGCTAATTGTACATTCATCACATGGTGACGTGGCTACCACGTGGTGACCACGTGATCTTCTATTCTAAACTATGAATATATTATAAACTAGCTTACATAACTAACTTATTGCTAAAATTATTAACTTATATCTATATCTATTTCTAACTTAATTTTTTTTCCTTTTTTTCAAATTTTGGTTTATTATTTTCAATAATGAAACTTTGGAATCGACCAAGAAAAAATTTTTTTTAACACACCCTCAAAATTTGATGGTTTACGTTTCAAGGTACGTAGAATCCAAAAATCGAATAAAAATTTGGCCGTCCGTCCGCCGTACGCGGCACTTTTGCCACTTAGCATTGACCGATTTTGATGAAATTTGGTATGTAGGCTCCATTTGGGGTCTAGTTGTGCCCCGAAGATTTTGGTTGATTTAGGTCACTTCTAAGGGTTCCAAAATCAATTTTGAATTTTTGAAAACGCCCTAACTCAAAAAATTTCGATATAAAGGTATTGTTTTTCCTTCAATTTAGGATTCTATCGAATTTTTAAAATTTTTTGAGACCACGCGGAGCTCTGTAGGACAAACCGTTCGCTCGCTACGAGAATTTAAGTGTTTTACGTACGATAAATCAGAAACACGAGTGTGAATCGCAAAAGAGGCCTAATCTCCTTTCAAATTATAGCTGACCGAAATACGATCGATGCTTTTCTTCAAGTTGGATGGTTGGTGGATTTGCAGACGAGTGATCTATAGAAAAACAATAAACCATTGTGTAATAATTTGCAGCGTTTTTATTTTTGGTTAGTTAAATATTTTTATTTATTGTTTGAAATTATGATATCCTAGGTAGTTTGGTTGTCTGGAAGTTAGTGGAATTGTGAGGGTGCTGCTTGCGTTTGTAAGGAGAAATGGTTGTGTGTTCTGTTCGTTGTCTTTTGTTGTTCAGGTTGTCAGTGAATCCGTCTGTGGGTGTTTTTCGTTTTTGAATGAGTTTGTCCAGTGGTTTGAATATAGTGTCTGAGGTAGTGTCAAGCAGGTTTTTGTTTATTATACGTCCGTCAAATTTACGTAGTTTGTATATTTCCATGTTTTCAAGTATGTTCAGTCGTCGTCCTTTCAGTTATGGGTGGAGGAGTGTCATGTTTCCTCTCCTCCAGTGTACAAATACACGGCGTTGTTTAGTATGTTAGTGAGGGAACCTCAGTCAGTAGACTTGCGCTTCGACCAGGACTCGTTCATCTCGGCGTGCCTCAATTCCGGAAGTCGACAATTTACGAGGCCTCCCAGAAGCTGGAAAGTACCGTAAAAACCTCCCAGTTACTGCCCACATAACTTTTCATTTACAACCATTAGATAAGAGAGTAACTTATCTGCTCTGACAACCTTCTCGCCTATTCTGTAAAATAAGCTTTCATCACCTTCTCGCTCTATTGGCTATGGGAAAGCAGATTTTACGACCGTCGCTTCCGTTACTTTTAGGCCCCAACTCTTGGTAAAAACGAACAATTTTTGTTAGTTCGAAATTCCACATCAACAGAAATTGTATAGTACCAACTAGCAGTCCCCTCTTCTTTTGTGGAAGGCATATTTTTTAAGCGTACAGAGTGACGGAAGAGAAAAGTTGGCGGAGGGCAACCACACGGACCGTTGAATTTTCTCGATCATGTTAATGATATCAGTTGGTGAGAAGTCTCTCGAGATTATATTGATGATGTTCAACTTTTTCGCAACGTTCACTGTCTCCTACTGATAGGATCCTGACAAAATCTAAGTTCATATTCCTTAGGGGTTCAGCTGTGGCCGAGCGAGTTCCGGCATGTGTCTCTGGAGACGAGACTCGGACCAGTTGCGGGGCCGTGAGTTCGTGGCTCGCCTCGGGAGCATATTTTCGGGTAAGCCGGTTGCAGTTCCTCGTCCCAACACAGGGCGGTGAGGCCAATGGGAAGTCATGAGCGAAATCGTCAGAACAATTTCTGATCTTCCCTTAGGAAGACAGCTGATGACGTCCGCGACGCCAGGAATGGCAGTCGGACGAAAATACAACCTGAAATGGTTGCTTACTTAACTTAATGGGGGGTGCGCCTTGATTTTTTTTATATTTTTAATCGAAAGTAGACTACATCCTGAGAATTTTGGCACCAACCGCGACCTTCTAGCGTGAGTAGATCTGTTTCTATGATTTTTCAAAGTTTCGACCGTTTATGACGTCACGCGCCCCTCTCGCCTGGGCGGGACCCCCAGCCCACTGTGACGTCATAAACGGTCGAAACTTTAAAAATTCATAGGGAAAGATTTACACACGCTAGAAGGTCGGGGTTGGTACCAAAATTCTCAGAATAAGGTCTACCTTAGATTAAAAATAACAATAAACAGTTTTTCCTACCCAGGCGCACACCCTATTCTTAAGGCCTAGTCCCTGGAGAACCAACTATCGAAATTTGAAAAAATCAAACTATTAAATGTTCAAGTAAACTTTTTTTCAACCTGCTGCACGAATAAAAATCGTTTGTATCTTCGATATTGAATAAGCACAAAAATCCAAATTTTGATGTTTCACCATCAACATGAATGTTATTTTCACGTTTCATATTAAATAATGCGACAGATTTCTTCACAGGTTAGGATGGGCCTGGACGAAAATTCAATTTGGTCTAATAAGAAAGAATGTTTAACAATGCGGGGGTCTAGGGTGAAAGTGAGGGGCATTAACCCTCACAGGAACAGTCCACCAGGTCTCGGTCTAGAAGACCTTCTGCCGCGACCAGAAAACTGCAGAAAACGTCAATATAATCAGCAACTCTCCTGAAATCCGGCCATCAGTACACTGAATCACCCCCATTACTGCATTTCACCGAATCATGCACTCGAAAAATCAAACCTTACCCAAAATTCTTTCTACACCTTCAGTGTCACTTGTTGCATATCAACAAAACAACGAACATAAACCTCATCTCTTCCTGCTGCTTCCTTATCTTTCATGTCTTCCCCTTTGCCAATTCCATAATTCTACTTCCATTCTGTTCTTCCAAGTCTTCAACTTTCATTCTGTTAGCGAATTTTCAAGAAAAATGAAGCTATTGCAATAACCTGAAATTTTTCAGAATGGACTTTTTCGGGAAATGTTTTCACTGAAACCTTAAGGTTTGGGCTTACGATAAATCAGAAACACGAGTGTGAATCGCAAAAGAGGCCAATCTCCGTTCAAATTTTATCTGACCAAAATGGGATCGCTGTTGGTACGTGGTAGGCAGGTGATAGTGGCAAAGTTGAGTTCTTCGCAGACGAGTGATCTATGTAGAAAAATAATAAACCTTTGTGTAATAATTTGTAGCGTTTGTATCTATTATTTGTCACCTTCATCATATTTAGTTAATATACCTTATATAAGTCAGTAAGAAGTTTAAGATCATCAAATCAACCAACTCTTGACCAGCTACACCTATCTCGACGATCTAAATTCTTCTTTTTCTAATCTTTCCCACGGAAATTCTTTTGAGTGAACAAAACGACACCAGCAGCCCCAGGATTTCACTTGACAGCGAAACCTCGTCCGGTCAAATAACAGTTAAAAATTGAGGTACCTTCTCTGTTGTGCGATATCATCTTTGAACCACTACTGTGTCCGAAGAGAAGCTTTACTGCTCAACCAACTTGGCAATCGTTTTTATACATCCGACACGGCTACGTACATTGAATTACTATATTAATGATTATTCTAGTTTCCCCAAATCGCATCCAACGCATGGTTTTGACGGTTCGATTAAAAAAGTTTATCGAAATGAATTATACATGAAAGAGGATGTTGGTATATCAGTAGCTTATCGCAAATATTCATAATTGACTTCAAACCACAGGCATTCCATTGAAATCTGAATAGATAGTGGGCGAATAACGTTTTCAACCGACATGTTCGCTAAACCGTCCCGATTCTGTTATAACGCCGATTCTGATACCGTTTGACGTGGAAAGGACGGAATGAGGTCCGCCAAATCTGGAATGGCTCGTTGCTAATTTAGATAAACGCCGGTTGACTGGCTAATCTTGATTTATCGCTGTCCCTGCCAATCATTTGATTCCGATAAAGCCCGCAGAAAACACGCAACCTTTTGAAAGGAAACTCCCCAAATGAAGTTAGCTCGACTCATTTCCCCTTTTTCGCCGTGTTTCGGATTATGAACAACAGAATAACTTTGATTTAATTATCATGTTTCGCTGTCGACTTGCCAAAGTGAGATAACAAATGTGAATAAATTGGTAGAATTAATTTATATTTTCAGATTATGCGTCTCATTTGTTCAATTTATTATGTAAAGTATCTAATGCTTCTGAATTCACAACTCCTACTTTTTTGTGCCGTTTTTGCGATTTCGAGGTTCAGATTAATTTTTTTTTTTTTTTTTGTCATTGTAGCGAGGTACACCTACAAATAATGAGTTTATTTTATTTTGGGTAGCAAATGTTTAATTTAAATAACTTTCACGTAGTTCAATAGGCAAACTAAACATGAATTTTCCTGTTTTTGACATTTTATGTCTTTGCTCTGGCACATAACTCGAAAACCGTTACCAAAATTCGTTACCAAATAATTGTGATGATTTTCACTTACAACAAATATGTAACTAGGGAAAAGTATCTTCAGCAATTTTCATCGCACAAAAATCGTACACCACTCGTTGGAAAGCTCTCAATTTATCCCTAAATACCATGATGTTCATTTGTATGCACATTGACCCCCTTCGTTGTAGAGCACGTTAACATTCCGTCAGTTTGTTTACTAATATGTGAATTTCGACTCCGTCACGAAAAGATTCTCCGTTGGCATGTGAACTCGAAAAGTATTATAATTTTAACGCGGGAAGCGTCACGGAGGGAGCGTCACGCGGAAATTTCTGACGATTTTCACGTACAACCAATCGTTCCTAGGGAAAACTAACTTCCTCATTTTCCACCCCACAAAAATGGTTCACCACTCATTGGAAAGCTCTCAATTTATTAAACATGGTACACGGTCCCTAATATGAATGCACCAGTACGGAAAGCTGAATTATGCGCATGTTCACCAACATACGAGTATGATGTGAGTAACAAATGAGATGTCAACATGATCGTGAGAGGAAAATAGGTATCGTCATCCAACAGATCCCTTTAAAGCGTTACGGAGGCAGGGTCAATGGAGAATGCTGAAGGCGCCTGAGTGTTCACTGATCAGCTGAGTGAGCTCCAAGGCCATTTCCTCTCCTGTTGAACGCAGGAAGCTGACATTTGAGAGGCAGGGTCAATGGAGAATGCTGAAGGCGCCTGATTGTGCACTGATCACCTGAGTGAGCTCCAAAGCCTTTTTCTCTCCTGTTGAACGTAGGAAGCTACATTCGATTCATTTGAATTGCCCAATCGTATTACGTAAAACACTCCGTTGTGCGTGGCCAACAAGCTGCGGTATGAGCGTGATTGTTTAAATGAATGTTTACCTACATTACATCGCAACCATCAACGAGCACAATCAAATTTCCACAATCAAAAGTACAATACGGGGTTTTATATGAAGGGGAAAGGGGGCGCAAAGACATAAAATGTCTCTCCTGGTTGCGTACTTGTACGAAAGCTGTATCCACCGTTTCCAATCGAGTGTGATTTGAAGTGGCTGATGCTGATTAAAAATTTTCATTTTTGAGCGGCTTATGTTGATTGATTTATCACGTTTCTTGCCATCATCTCCCCCAGAGATTGTTTCAGTTAATTTCTCTGGGTTGTTAACTCGTTACAACAACAAAAAGGCATGAAATCGAGTCGCACCATGAAAGGATATTCAGATTCAGGAGATTCAGCGTTTAGAAAAGCACTAAGTGAGATTACGCAAGTGGTAAACCACTGCTAGAACAGCAATATTATTATGTGCATTAAAATGATTCGATTTTTATGGAATCGAATGTAGAATCTAAGTGAGCAATAAATAATTGAGAGATATTATTTGAAAAAAGGTTGGTTTTAGCTGAATTCCTTGCAAAACATTTTAAGGAAAGTTACCAGTTAAAGATCTGTCCTATCTCTCAAAATGAAGAGCATTAATTTTGTTAAAAAGTGAATTAGAAAGATCTAGTATAGGTATATCGGCTCAATTCAAAAAGTTCATTTCATTGAAAAAAAAATTATTGATCCGCCCCAACTCCAAATTTAACAAAATCAGACGTAAAAGTGATGGGCTGATGGGTCATTCAACCAATAACTTCAGATTAATGTTTCACTCACCCCTGGTTGATGCAATACCTGCAAATTTCGTCATCCAGCCTGGATAGGAACAGATGATCAGTCAATCGCCCCTGATTGATGCAATAACTACAGATTGATGTGTCATTTACCTCTGCTTGATGGAACAATACTCATCCACCCTTAGATACCAATAGATGCATCAATCACCCCAGGATTATGAAGTAACAGCAGACCATTGCTGGATCTAGTTAAGTGTGTCATAAGAATATTTCGAGGGTGAAGAAGCAACATAGCCTCAGTCACTTTTTTCGGTTTTGGGATAAGGTCTTATAGAAAAAAGTGTGCTGAATCCAATGGTGTAGTCAGATAAACAGTTTAGCTAACGGAAACGGGAGAAAAATCGTTTAAGACAACAGTGCTCTAGTCAAAGTGGAAGATCACGAGAGCCTTAGTCAGTGTTTTCCCTGTCATCGGGTATGGTCGCCCAGCCTCCTCCATGAAATTGTGAGTTATTTATGGTAATTTTTGTATTCTGAGCATGTGGAAATTATTATTACTGGAGTCAGTAAACCCATTGCACAAACTAATATTGAAAAGGAATAGATTGTGATCATTTTACCAAGGTAAATGATTCAGCAAATCTTACTTGACTTGGGTCATTATTTTTCTGCCCATTTCTGTGAATTAGGCTATTATTGCTCGGTCTTGGGGACTTGAGCTGTCTGGACTTGAACTGAGTCTTGGGACTTGAACTGTCTCGTTTGTTGACTCGGGCATCTTTGGAAGGGGTTGAGGGGGTAGGTAACACAACAGCTTAAGTTAAAAAATCTGCCCCCAACGTAGCCTATCTCTAGGGATGGCAACGATATATCGATATATAAAGTATATCGATATATTACGTTTGATATATCTATATATTTATATCGATATAGGGAACCGATATTATCGGTCAATATCGATATATTTACCGATATTATCGGTCAATATCGATATATTTACCGATATATCGCGACCTGTTTCAAGTAAAAAAAAATGTTTTCAGTAATAATTAAATATTGAAATGAATGACCTGTAAAAACATCAAGTAATTTTATTCCAAATTTTGTAGGTACCTAGTGATGGGTTGATTTCAGACTGTTGACATCAGCTCAGACATGATTGTGTACATGAATGTTTTACACCTACAGTGGGCTCTCAAGGCTCAATTACTTGACTTGAATCGAAAGTAATAGAGGCTCGTCCAGATTAAAACTACCTACCACACGAAGTTAAGCAGGTTTTCACAACAATTATTTTCAATTTTGAAGGATCATGATTGTCTACAGTATCCACCCCTGTTAATTTATAAATTAATTTAACATTGCAATGACATTTTCGCACTTTTTTCCGGTTTTTAAACAATGAATTTAATAAGTAGGTTAATACTTATTTCACCAGGTTTTTTCAAATATATCTTCCGATATGTCGAGTATATCGATAGAATTTCTTCCAAAATGATGTTAGTAACTTTTCAATTCACCTACCTACTTAATTCTTCAAGTTTTTCCAAGTAGATACTCCGATATGTCCATGAATGTCATCCTAAATGATTTTTATATTATTTTAAAATGATTAAATTCACCTACCTACATCACACGTTGTTAAAAGTAAATCTTCCGATGTATCATTTGATCGATAAATCGTTATATTTCATTTGATATGCCATCCCTACCTATCTCAGGTAATTACACTTAGCCAATAATTTTTCCAAAAAAAAAGCGATCAGTCACTTGTTGGAGTCATATGGGAACACAATGGTGTCAAAAACATTACCAAGAGAGATGTGGTTAAACCGTGAAGCAGTTTTTGAGCCTCCTGAAAAGTTGAAAAAAGTGAGTTAGGCTATGTTGGTTCTTCACCCTCGATATATTATGATTTATTTTTTCATATTTTAATTTATTATATATTATTGTATTTTAGCTTGAATAATATCTAAAATTGAAGTGTCGAATAACATTTAAAAAAATCAAAACCTTCAAAGTCAGTTTCCGATAAATACCTTCCCTTTCCCTCTTAGTCTAGATCTGCATGTACTTGTGTTTTAGATGAACACAGTTCTTTGAAAACTCGCTCATTAATTCAAATTGTGTGACTGATGATTTTTTCCGTCCCATTTTTTGGAAAAGAAGCACCTTCAATTATGAACAAGCAGTTATTTTACTTTTATCCCCGCCGATTTGTACCTAGTTTACACAATTTTTCGAGAAGGATCCGAAGCAGAATAAATCCCTCAAAACCTTGCTGTTTGGCGTAGTAATGTGGATATACTCAGCAAATACACTTTCAACCGGTGGAGTAATATTAAAGTAACGCTGCGTTCGCCAGAGAATCCGAACGTCTTGAGCAAACCCGGAACGATCATTCTGTGAAAAGTGCCGAAAATTGGGGAGGGAAGGAAGGTCAAAAGTACGTTCGCTGTAACTGCAAGCCACTCGACCAGGATATTTTTGTTTGCCAAATGTTAAATTAGGGAAGGATTGTTTGCGGGTGGACGGCTGACGAGGGCGGGTAGGCTCCAATTTACGGAAGCAAACACGAGGGTTATAAACTCAAAACCGGCGCTGAAGCGATTGTCTTTACTTTCCATTATTACGAAATGAAGGGACAGTGCTGCGCTCTATCTCTCAGAGCGCGGGCTCGCTCGCATTTCACCACTCTGGCGCTCTCTTGTTTGATCAAAATCTAATTGTATGAGCCGAAACCGTGTAAGACGAGTTTACATTTTATGGGAATTCCCCTCCAGACGAACGGCGCAGTTCAAATTTGAAACCCCACACCGCACTTGAGGCATCAATCGCATAACAAATGCACCCTCATTCCACCGCACCGAGTTTGTTTGCGCTGGCTGGCAAAGAGGGTGGTAAATCAGGAAGACATGAAAAAATTCTTCGAGGCAGACTTACGTAAATACCCTCAAGATGAGGAATACTGAAAGTTTGATTATGGTTGCATGACTGGTACTTTGTGTTGGTAATTAATTAATGACGATAGAAGAAGAAAAACGGTTCAAGGAAATGCTCCGAGGGGAAGCCCTCACTACTAATAATGGATGCAATAGTGCAGAATTCATGATGATTGACAGTCACGAACGTGTTCTGGACGAGAGATAACTTTAGAGTTTCAATCAATCAAATATTTTAATCGCGGAAAAAACAAAAAAGCATACGAAACAAGTACAAAAACGCTGCAAATTATTACACGAAGGTTGATTATTTTCCTATACCGGGTGTCCCAGAAGTTATGGTCCACCCTCCGGCATTTCCGTATTTAATTACGTAAAAAATGGGTTCAACGTCATTTTACATGTTTTTTTTGTAAAGAATTCAGGAAAAATACTTTCGCGCAAAAAAATTGCGCGCAAGTGCGTGCAATAGACACTAACTTGGTTTTTGAAATGGGAACCCCCCATTTTTTATTGCAGATTCAGATTCTACGTCAAATTTCATGAGAAATTCATACCCGAACCGACTTTTTTCATTGCGCGCAACTGGTACTTTTCGCGTGAGAAGTGACCAGGGTGCGCAAAAGTGCATTTTTTTAAACCCCAAGTGTGGCACATGTTTTGTCATTATTTTTTGAGGCTGAATCACGAGGTGAGGTCCTTTCTTCGATTTCATCGTTATTTTTCCAAATTTAGAAGGAAAAATTATGTTTTTGGGCTTTATTTTCCCTCCGCCTTCCGCAATACGGGCTGGGACCGGCTATGGAGGGATTAAAAATAAACTCCTCACTTCAAAATTTTAAAAAATGTTCGAAAAGTAGGAAAATGTTGGAATGTTGTAAAATTTTTGTTAAGTAGGTACTTACCTACTTTAATGTGAACAAAAATAAAAAAGCTTCTCATCTAAAAACCTTTAAAAAAAATTAAAAGTTACAAAAGCTCAAAAAAGTAATAATAAAATTGAATGTCTTATCATTCTTCACCTTGGGTTGGAGGTCGGCACCCGACTGGTCAAAGACCGTTAGATGAGAAGCTTTTTCATTTTTGTTCACATTAAAGTAGGTAAGTACCTACTTAACAAACATTTTCCAACATTCCAACATTTTCCTACTTTTCAAACATTTTTTAAAAATTTTGAAGTGAGGAATTATTTTTAATTCCGCCATAGCCGGTCCCCAGCCCGTGTTGCGGAAGGCGGAGGGAAAATAAAGCCCAAAAACATAATTTTTCCTTCTAAATTTGGAAAAATAACGATGAAATCGAAGAAAGGACCTCATCTCGTGATTCAGCGTCAAAAAATAATGACAAAACATGTGCCACACTTGGGGTTTAAAAAAATGCACTTTTGCGCACCCTGGTCACTTCTCACGCGAAAAGTACCAGTTGCGCGCAATGAAAAAAGTCGGTTCGGGTATGAATTTCTCATGAAATTTGACGTAGAATCTGAATCTGCAATAAAAAATGGGGGTTCCCATTTCAAAAACCAAGTTAGTGTCTATTGCACGCACTTGCGCGCAATTTTTTTGCGCGAAAGTATTTTTCCTGAATTCTTTACAAAAAAAATATGTAAAATGGCGTTGAACCCATTTTTTTACGTAATTAAATACGGAAATGCCGGAGGGTGGACCATAACTTCTGGGACACCCGGTAGGTATAGATCACTCGTCTGCAAAGAACACGGCTTTGCCATTGGTACCACCAATCAACATAAAAAAAAAACTCGGCGCCTTGCGCCTCGGCGGGGGGCTCCGCCCCCTGCACCCCCCGGTTTATTTCTTTTTCCATACTCTGTATGAAATCATAGGAACACAGAATGTGTTTTTGCGATACTAGTCATCCGTTAAATAAAAAACAACAATAATAAATGTGGAGTTGACATTAACATGACAACCAATAAACATATCACCAGATGTTTTTTCTGTCGCTTTTTCGTGACGATTTTTTTTCGGTAGGTCATCGCAAAAACACATTCTGTGTTAAAACATTGATCGCATTTCGGCCAGCTAAAATTTGAACGGAGATTAGGCCTCTTCTGCAATTCACACTCGTGTTTCTGATTTATCATAAGTCCAACCCTTAAGTTCTCGTGGGAGCGAACGGTTTGTCCTATAGGGCTCCGCGTGGTCTCTTAAAATTATAAAAATTCAATACTTACTACTACCTTCCTACTTAATACTACTACCTACTTAATACATCTTAGTACTATCTTAAATTCATCGAAAAACAATACCTTTATATCAACAATTTTGACACAAATGGAAATTAAGGGTTGAAATTTTCAAAAATGCCCTAGCTCTAAAACTCTACTAGGTAGTAGGTACCTGCCTACCTATGGTTGGTAGGTAATAAAAATAGATAAATAGGGACTATGGCAAAGCTGTGATCTTTGCAGATGAGTGATCTATACAGAAAGATAATAAACCTATGTAAAATAATTTGCAGCGGTTTTTTAACTTTATGACAGAGAGTGTGACATGGTTGTCATAGAAATTCTGGTTTGTTAATTGTGAAGTTTTATGAATGTGGAGCTCTGAAGCTCAAAACGACCTATTAAATAATAAATTTTATTATGGCAAGGCACCTTTTCCTGGCATCATGGGACACCGTTTTCTGTACTACTAATCTATTTATTTATATACGTACATAATAATTGTCAACTGTCGCAATTTTCAGGTAAAATTCTTGAAACATGAAACAAAGTTGGTAAGAGTTGAAGAAAACTAAGGTTTGGTCTGGTTCGACTTCTTCGTTTTTTTCTCTACAAGCAGTGCGCCTGCATTCATCGACCCGAAAGAAAAACGACTGATGGAAGGAAGAAAACAGAATGTAAGAGAAAACCTACCCCTTTCGATTTACATCTAAATTGAAATAAATAAGGTTTGGCAGTCGAGGGAAAAAAGGTCTCTAGCGCCTCCTAGCGTGACAATACCTAAACCATCGCCTGTTGGAGGGGGAGCTGGAAGAGTAAACAACTAGAAAGGAAGGCAAAAAAGAGGGGAATTGCAGAAAAAGGCAAAAAGCTACGATTCATTGAAAAAAAAGAAGAAGGCGGAAAAAAATCCGAGTCCTTGCTGCAAGGCCCAGATAACTTCCCAATGGCTCTCAGCCTGGAAGCTCTGCCATTCATTACGCGGCCGATGGCTCGTCCTCCCTGAAAGCGTCAATAGCGAACTAGCATCTACACCATACCGAGGCAATTTACAGATTGAATCGCTCCATTCTGCAGATTTTGACAAGGATATTTGCAGGGGTTGGGGATTTATAACCGACGAAAGAGGTTTTTTTCCACCGATATCTACTTTATGGGCGAAGCACTTGAACCGTTTCTAAGAAGTCGAGGAATTCACTTCTCATCGTTTCTGCAGTTTCTTAATTTTGCTTCCACTTCAAGACTTTAAAAAATGTTGGTGCCCTGAAATCCAAATCTTTACGCGTATTTTGAGTTTCAGAGTTGTTCAAACAATATGGTTCTATATTATTTTCACTGTCGATTTGTCTTTCTGTTGTCGATTCACTATCCCTTAACCTTGTACGCCAGTAGGTGATTCGAAGGGAAACATAATGAGGAAATCTACGATTTTCGTGCAGCAGGTCAAAAACGCTGCAAATTATTACCCGATGGTTTATTATTGCTTCCGAGTCTACCGAGGTTGCGGAAGTTTGTTTTCACTTTTCAAGGTTGAAAAAAAAAGTTGTCCGAAATCAAAATTTCCTCTCGAGTTTTACTTTTAGACCTTCCTGAACAATTTTGGTTCCGCGTCTGTCTGTCATGAAATCATTGCCACAGCCATAACTTCAACATTTCTCACCCGATTCCGATGAAATTTTCAGGGATTGCGCGAGTTGGCATGTAGATGATTCCCTATAAAAGTCATCACCACCGGACTGATAGTAGCCACTGCGCACGCGCAAACGGGAATTCCTTGTAACGGCCATAACTTCTACATTTTTTATCTGATTTCGATGACATTTTCCGGGATTACGCGGAATAGATTGTAGACAGTCTCCTATAAAAATCAAGGCCTTAAAATTGACAGTAGCCTCCGCGTAAACGCAAACGTAAAATCCTTGTAACAGCCATAACACTTCCATTTTTCACCCGAATTTGATGAAATTTTCTAGGATTGTTCAGATTGGCGTGTAGATGGTCCCCTATGAGGGTAGTGGAAGGTACTTAGAAATTGATGTTTTGAGATTAACTACTATGCATCGGATCATCTATACAATCGGGTATCAACTATGGTTAGTACCTACCTACTGCACAATACTGCCTTCACACCTTCACAATCAAGTTTGTTAGGAAAAACTAAACGATTCACACTCGATTAGAAGAAATAGGGAGCTTCATATGGATATTTGCTTACTGGTTGCTAAGGAAGCAAAACTGAATACAACTCGAAGGAACTAGGGGTGTGTCGGTCCAGGTATTTCCCTGGAACGGTTCCAACGGTTACGGTGACAAAGATGTAACCGTTCCAAATTACCGGTACAGTTCCATTACCGGTACAGGCGATCAATTCCCACTCACATGGCATGGATGAAGCAGGCAGTCAAATCCCTATCGTCCTTCTTCCATGCTTATGATCTCAACTTGCAATACAATAGCATCATTTTCCTTGACAATTCGCTAAAAGGAAGGAATTTGAACAAGTGTTACAAAAGAGGCAATTTATGTATATAGATAATAGTTACCAAACAATTCAAGGAAAGAATAATGACGTTGCAGTTTAAGAACTTAACATGACAATAATAAATTAAAAAAATAGTAAAATAAAAAACTTTTTAACAAAAAAACGGACCGACCTCAAAACTGATGATGGCATCCCACTAAAAAGGAAAAAATAATAACGACAACTTATTCAGATAGGTTGGTAGGTAGTTACGCATTGAAGTCGCCGCCGTGCCCATCTGCAGAAACAAACATACACAAGTAGATTCCACTTCCATCTGGTTAGTATTACAACATGGGTCGATAGTGCAATACAAAACATGAATGAGAGTGGGTACCTATCATTGAGGTAATGCATGTGTTCCAAAACGATTAGGTAGTACGTCACTGCTGTCGTATGAAGGAGGATGAGAGCGTGACAATAAGTGTGAATCTCAGTAAGAATATTTCCTTTGATAACAGCTGAAGACGTCTGCGTCACCAAAAATGGCAGTTGGATAAAAATTGAACATGAGAAGGTTGTTTACTTACTTACCTACCCTTAATCCTGTTTTGTATTGCACTATCGACGCATGTTGTAACACTAACTGGTTCATTTGAGTATGAACTCATATCACAAACCCACATCATGACCTAGACAATTCTACATTCAATATGCCATACATGGAATATAAGATTAATTAGATATTATGTAATCAAAGATTGATCATGTATAATTAGATAAATAACTATTAGATACTATCTAATCAAGAGATGGTTTGTTCGAATCCCAACATTTCGTACGGGGATTCACACTTATTGTCACTCTCTCATCCTCCTTCATACGACAGCAGTGACGTACTACCTAATCGTTTTGGAACACATGCATTACCTCAATGATAGGTACCCACTCTCATTCATGTTTTGTATTGCACTATCGACCCATGTTGTAATACTAACCAGATGGAAGTGGAATCTACTTGTGTATGTTTGTTTCTGCAGATGGGCACGGCGGCGACTTCACTGCGTACCTACCTACCAACCTATCTGAATAAGTTGTCGTTATTATTTTGCTTCCGAGTCTACCAAGGTAGCGGAAGCTTTGTTTTCACTTTTCAAGGACGAAAAAAAAAAGTTTTCCAAAATCAAAATTTCCACTCGCGTTTTGCGTTTTAGACCTTTCTGAACAATTTTGGTTCCGTGTCTGTGTGTCTGTGTGTCTGTGTGTCCGTGTGTCTGTGTGTCTGTCTGTCTGTGTGTCTGTCCGTCTGTCATGATTTCCTTGTAACGCGCATAACTATACGAAGTTATTGTCCGATTTCTATGAAATTTTCAGGGATTGTGCGGGTTGGTGTGTAGACGGTCCCCTATGAAAATCATCATCCCCGGACTGATAGAATTGACTGCGCATGCGCAAACGTGAATTCCTTGTAACGGCCATAACTTCTACATTTTCCATCCGATTTCAATGAAATTTTCAGAGATTATGTGGATTAGGTTGTAAATGGTCCCCTATGAAAATCATTGTCCCCGAACTGATAGGAGAGACTGCGCATGCGCAAACGTGAATATCCTTGTAACGGCCATAACTTCCACATTTCCCACTCGATTTCGATCAAATTTTCAGGGATTATGTGGATTAGGTTTTAGATGGTCCCCTATGAAAATCATCACCTTCGGACTGATAGTAGCCATTGCGCATGCGCAAACGTGAATTTCCTTGTAACGGCCATAATTTCTACATTTTCCATCCGATTTCAATGAAGTTTTCAGGGATGTTACAGAGTAGTGTTTAGATGGTCCCCTATGAAAATCACAGAGAATTGTTTCTCATAGAGGGATTCATTCATAGAGGGATGGTCTCCTGTGAGAATCTCTAATCCCATTAATTGCAGGTCATCGGTAGCTCAGAGGATGATTTGAGCACCTATGTTTGATCTAATCACATACACCTACTCACTTAATTTTTGATCCCAATTTGATGAAATTTTCTAGGATTGTCCAGATTAGCGTGTAGATGGTCCCCTATGAGGGTAGTGAAAGGTACTTAGAGATTGGTGTTTTGAGATTAACTACTGTGCATCGGATCATCTATACAATCGGGTTATGGATACGAGGAAGCTATGTGCCACACCCACTTGGCAGACGTTTTTCCTTTTTAGTGGGATGCCATCATCAGTTTTGAGGTCGGTCCGTTTTTTTGTTAAAAAGTTTTTTTTTTGTTTATGTCGGATTTTCAAGATATAGCTAGTTTTAAGATTTTTCTAGTTCTCACTTTTCTTTATTTTTTAGTGAGAACTCATCTTGCTCAAATCTCCTCAAAAATACTGAGACTTATAGGAAATTTCATGTAGAATCCGAATACGTACTTAGTTTTTAAGTAAAACTGTGTTAAACCCCCTATTTTCCACAAAACGTATCAAAAACCACCGGTTCTCAACGTTTTTTCTTCGGGTTTTACCTTACATTTTGCCACTTGAAAAAAAATTAAGGCTAAAAAAAATTTTCTCGGGCTTTTACTTTGTAGGGGGGACACCCCAGAGGAGAATGTGACCAATCGCAGCCTCCTAAACCCATTAATATCGAAGGAATGAGCTTTTTCATGGCACTGAGATGAAAATTCACAAAAACCGTTAGTTAATTTTTCGAGATAAGTATGTGCGTTCCTAAATCTGTTTTTCTCAAATGGATTTTCCTTTCTTCTACATTTTTTATGCTTGTCACCTATTGAGAGTAAGATCGAAAATAGGTACTCAAAGGGGGAGTAAATCATAATTGGGAAACTCTTGTTTTGTTAAGTGATATTAATTCAGTTTTACAAACGAAACACAATAAACTGCAGAAAATTTAACGGTGTAAATCTGTTTCATGAAGGCTCAGATGAATCAAAAGTTGGTACAATGTTTGGTTATTCTTCCACCTCAGAGGTTTCATCGCCGGCATCTATGTAGAGAAAACTTCGCCGCCTGAGGTAAATCTCTTTTTAAGGTCCAACAATAGTCCGCCACCATGTGAACTTCCCAATACCCTTTGTACCGTTCTTCCATGGCTTTATATCTTGGTGGAACCTCTGAGGTGGAGCAATAATCAAACATTTTACCAACTTTTGATTCATCTGAGCCTTCATGAAACAGATTTACACCGTTAACTTTTCTGCAGTTTATTGTGTTTCGTTTGTAAAACTGAATTAAAATCACTTAACAAAACAAGAGTTTCCCAATTATGATTTACTCCCCCTTTGAGTACCTATTTTCGATCTTGCTCTTAATAGGTGAAAAGCATAAAAAATGTAGAAGAAAGGAAAATCCATTTGTGGAAAACAGATTTAGGAACTTACATACTTATCTCGAAAAATTAACGAACGGTTTTTGTGAATTTACATCTCAGTGCCATGAAAAAGCTCATTCCTTCGATATTAATGGGTTTAGGAGGCTGCGATTGGTCTCATTCTCCTCTGGGGTGTCCCCCCTACAAAGTAAAGGCCGGAGAAAATTTTTTTTAGCCTTAATTTTTTTTTCAAGTGGCAAAATGTAAGGTAAAACCCGAAGAAAAAACGTTGAGAACAGGTGGTTTTTGATACGTTTTGTGGAAAATAGGGAGTTTAACACAGTATTACTTAAAAACCAAGTACATATTCGGATTCTACATGAAATTTCCTATAAGTCTGAGTACTTTTTGAGGAGATTTGAGCAAGATGAGTTTTCACTAAAAAATGAAGAAAAGTGAGAACTAGAAAAATCTTAAAACTAGCTATATCTTGAAAATCCGACATAAACAAAAAAAACTGACGTCAGATTCGGATTCAGCGCACCAAATACCATAAGAAAAGTGGTGAAAGAACGAGGCAGCCAGACCACCCCTAAATTTTGAAATCTAGTGTTATTTTTACATTATTTAGGAGGATAATTTTAGATGAATTGATTGATTTGTTGGCTGATTGCCCTAGCTGTAATGCTGTTGTTAGAAAGAACAAAAAGAGATTAGTAGTGTGCTATTGGTCTGCTTATGTTTTACAGGAAACTCTGTAAAATTAATGATACAAGAGATGATAATGAGATAACCATTAAGGAAATCCAGTTCTGACCAATCCCTAACGCCTTACCCATCCCTAACCCATATCCAACCCATCCATAGCTCATCCCCAACCCAGCCCTGTCCTATCCCTAGCCCGCACCCAACCCATGCCTAACTTATCCCTAGTCCATTCCTAACCCATCCACAGCTCGTACCCTACCCAGCCCTGACCTATCTATAACCCCTAACCCAACCCGTCCCTAACTCATCCCTAGCCCATCCACTACCCAGCCCTGACCTATCCCAACCCATAACTTATACCCAGCCCACCCCTAGCTTATCTCCAACCTATCCTTAACCCCAATCCCATCCCTAACCCATCCTCAACCCATATCCAGGTCCTCTCAAACCCGTCCCTAACCCATCCCTAGCTCATCCCCAACATATCCCTAACCCATACCTAACTCATCCCTTGATTTAATGAAACAAAAGTACCTATTTGCCTAACACTTAAATTCAATGCATACCTACCTAGTCACGGTTGTGATAGGTAAAGTGTTCCTATAAGTAATGGTTGTAATTTAATAAATGGTAATTGAGGAATTGCTAGTATATTGGACAATTTATTGCTCAACTCTAGTGAACTTAAGGATGAAGACTGTCATTTGGACTCAAGGAGCCTTAAAGTTGGACTGTGTATTAGTCAACGCATATGAACTTTCATTTAAATATTTTCCTTTTGCATCGATTTGGGTATTTTGTGTAACCTTGAAACCTGGAGAAAAAAATTGAATAATATTCCTAATAATTAAATAACCCAAGCTGGGTTTATTTTCATAAAAATCAAATTGAACATTTTACTTCGCCAACTTTTTTTTTTTTTTTTGGACGTGCGCAGCCCGTTCAGCGAGCGCTTAAAGATGCGCAACCCAGAGGTTGCGCCATAGTTGAGATGAAGGTAAACCTGAAGTGTGGCACAATACTTAGCACTGTTTTTCCACTCTGAATCGCGTGGTGGTGTGCCTTTCTTGATTTGATTTCATTTTACCGTATCTACAGCCGAAAAAGTCACTTTTAGAGGAGGAAATCATCGATTTTCCGTGGAATCTTTTCCGAGTATTGTTTTCTTCTCGAATTATTACTCCTTTGTGCAGGAAAATTCATATGCGTTGACTGTTACACAGTCCAACTTTAAGGCTCCTTGAGTCCAAATGACAGTCTTCATCCTTAATATCACTAGAGTTGAGCAATAAATTGTCCAATATACTAGCAATTCCTCAATTACCATTTCTTAAATTACAACCATTACTTATAGGAACACTTTACCTATCACAACCGTGACTAGGTAGGTATGCATTGAATTTAAGTGTTAGGCAACTAGGTACTTTTGTTTCATTAAAACAAGGGATGAGTTAGGTATGGGTTAGGGATATGATGGGGATGAGCTAGGGATGGGTTAGGGACGGGTCTGAGAGGACCTGGATATGGGTTGAGGATGGGTTAGGGATGGGATTGGGGTTAAGGATAGGTTGGAGATAAGCTAGGGACGGGTTAGGGATGGGCTGGGTATAACTTAGGGGTTGGGATAGGTCAGGGCTGGGTAGTGGATGGGCTAGGGATGAGTAAGGGACTGGTTGGGTTAGGGGTTATAGATAGGTCAGGGCTGGGTAGGGTACGAGCTGTGGATGGGTTGGGGATGGGTAAGGCGTTAGGGATTGGTCAGAACTGGATTTCCTTAATGGTTATCTCATTATCATCTCTTTTATCATTAATTTTACAGTTTCCTGTAAAACATAAGCAGACCAATAGCACACTACTAATCTCTTTTTGTTCTTTCTAACATCAGCATTACAGCTAGGTCAAACAGCCAACAAATCAATCAATTCATCTAAAATTATCCTACTAAATAATGTAAAAATAATTTAGAAACAATGCGGAAAAACCCGTAGGTAGGTCGTGATCTTAAGGTTGGCCACAGTATGGAAAATCATGTGTCTGCAGAACACAAGGAGTGGAATTTATTGCTGAAATTGAGACTTATAAAAAGGTTTATATTTATAATCATTTTCTCCGAACTCCATTTAGGAATTTTGTAAACTTTTACATGAAAAAAACGTCTGCCAAGTGGGTGTGGCACATAGCTTCCTCGTATCCATAACCCGATTATATAGATGATCCGATGCATAGTAGTTAATCTCAAAACACCAATCTCTAAGTACCTTTCACTACCCTCATAGGGGACCATCTACACGCTAATCTGGACAATCCAAGAAAATTTCATCAAATTCGGATGAAAAATTAAGTGAGTAGATGTATGTGATTGGATCAAAAAAATACTTAGCCTCGGGTGGGATTCGAACCCGCGACCCCTGGGGGACAGTTGAAGTTACGACTGTTACAAGGAATTTACATTTGCGCATGCGCAGTCGCTTCTATCAGTCTGGGGATGATGATTTTCATAGGGCACTATCTACAACCTAATCCACATAATCCCTGAAAATTTCATTAAAATCGGGTGGAAAATGTGGAAGTTATGGCCGTTACAAGGAAATTCACGTTCGCGCATGCGCAGTGACTACTATCAGTCCGAAGGTGATGATTTTCATAGGGGATCATCTAAATACTAATCTGTAACATTCCTGAAAATTTCATTGAAATCGGATGGAAAATGTAGAAGTTATGGCCGTTACAAGGAATTCACGTTTGCGCATGCGCAGTCGCTTCTATCAGTCCGGGGATGATGATTTTTATAGGGGACCGTCTACACACCAACCCGCACAATCCCTGAAAATTTCATAGAAATCGGTCAATAACTTTGTATAGTTATGCGCGTTACAAGGAATTCATGACAGACAGACAGACAGACAGACAGACAGACACACACGGAACCAAAATTGTTCAGAAAGGTCTAAAACGCAAAACGCGAGTGGAAATTTTGATTTTGGAGAACTTTTTTTTTTTCGTCCTTGAAAAGTGAAAACAAAGCTTCCGCTACCTTGGTAGACTCGGAAGCAAAATACAAAACTGACTATCTTTGATGGAAACTTGCCACCAGCGTGAGCTGCTCACTTTTATGAAGGCATATACAGGACTTACATGGTTTTCCGGCGAAAAAAGAGGTAACCGACTGACACGTGTTTTCTATGCTTTCTGGATAAAAAACTATTCTTCAGATTGGAAAACGGCTTCACTAAATGGATAAAGCGACCCTAATTTACCCAGAGAGCTGAAAACCTTATTTTCGAAAAAATACCGACTTACATGGTTTTCCAAGTATATGAACGACATACAAGTTAGTTAGTTGGGTATTTATAGAGTTTGCCGTGGATATTAATGATTGATGACGGTAAACATTCAAGGCAGTCAGTTACCTATTTATTTATACAGTTTGCCATGGAATAATTTTCCACGACAAACATACTAGTTAGCTAGTTGGTTTTGGTATATTATTTATTAACTAATATTATATTAACAATCCCTCAAAATTTGATGGTTTACGTTTCAAGGTATGTAGAATCCAAAAATCGAATAAAAATTTGGCCGTCCGTCCGCCGTACGCGGCACTTTTGCGACTTAGCATTGATCGATTTTGATGAAATTTGGTATTTAGGCTCCATTTGGGGTCTAGTTGTGCCCCGAAGATTTTGGTTGATGTAGGTCACTTCTAAGGGTTTCAAAATGAATTTTGAAAACGCCCTAACTCAAAATTTTGATATAAAGGTATTGTTTTCCTTCAATTTAAGATTCTATAGAATTTTTAGAATTTTTTGAGACCACTCGGAGCTCTGTAGGACAAACCGTTCGCTAACTACGAGAATTTAAGGGTTTTACGTACGATAAATCAGAAACACGAGTGTGAATCGCAAAAGAGGCCTAATCTCCGTTCAAATGGGGGGTGCGCCTGGGTATTAAAAACTGTTTATTGTTATTTTTAATCTAAGGTAGACCTCATTCTGAGAATTTTGGTACCAACCGCGACCTTCTAGCCTTTGTAAATCTTTTCCTGTGAATTTTTAAAGTCTCGACCGTTTATGACGTCACAGTTGGCTGGGGGGTCCCGCCCAGGCGAGAGGGGCGCGTGACGTCATAAACGGCAAAAAAACTTTGAAAAATCAAAAAAAAAAATCAAGGCGCATCCACCATTAAAGTCGACCTAAATGCGATCGATGTTTTTCTTCATGTTGGATGGTTGGTGGCTTTGCAGACGAGTGATCTATATGTATAGAATAACAAAAAAATGGACCGACCTCAAAAATGATGTCCGTGAACACCAAAAAGGAAAAAATAATAAACTTAGAGAAAACACACTGATGTATTAGGTTGTTGGATATAAATATCTTGTCAACAAATGGTATGTTGGAATACCAAATATTATTTGTAATGTGATTCACACTCATTGTCACACTCATATCCTCCATCATACGATAGCAGTGACGTACTACCCAATAGTTTTGGAACACTTATCTCTACTCGTATTCATGTTTTGTAATACTCACCAGATCATGTGAGTATTACTTAATAACCACAGTGTATCCAGATAGGTAGGTAGGTACGCATTGAAGTCGCCGCCGTGCCCACCTGTAGACACAAACTAATCACCTTCCTTACTCGATGATCTGGTTAGCATTACAAGAGTAAGTACCTACCATTGAGTTACAATGTGCTCCCCAAACTATCAGGTACCTAGTACGTCTCTGCTGCCATATGAGTATGATAGTAAGTGTGAACCTCCCTAGGAATGGTTGTGACGAGTAATTTGAGACTCTATTATTACATGAGACTGTTTATTTTATTGGTGGATATATTATATTGTAGCAACATACCTTCGGAATCGTTGTTACCTAATTAACCTTCCACAATTTTAGACAAAAAGATATATACGTTCATACTCGGTGTGGAAGCATGTCTGTGGTATGGGAGGTATGTACCTATATTTCCGAAAACGAATAAAATGTTGGTAAGTAGAACATCTAGGAGACGTTTGTGTCTACAGGTGGGCACGGCGGCGACTTCAATGCGTACCTACCTACCTATCTGGATACACTGTGGTTATTAAGTACTACTCACATGATCTGGTGAGTATTACAAAACATGAATACGAGTAGAGATAAGTGTTCCAAAACTATTGGGTAGTACGTCACTGCTATCGTATGATGGAGGATATGAGTGTGACAATGAGTGTGAATCACATTACAAATAATATTTGGTATTCCAACATACCATTTGTTGACAAGATATTTATATCCAACAACCTAATACATCAGTGTGTTTTCTCTAAGTTTATTATTTTTTCCTTTTTGGTGTTCACGGACATCATTTTTGAGGTCGGTCCATTTTTTTGTTAAAAAGGTTTTTATTTTATTATTTTTCCATTTTATATTATTTTTTATTTTTCACTTTTTAGTGGTCCTCAATTTGAATCAGAAATTAATTTACCCGCAGTTTTTCGATCAGTTTTCGCAATGTAGATCTACTTCAATACTGCACATCATTTCAGTAAGGTGAACTAGAAGCCATAGGGTGGACGACATTTTGTAATCCGGATCAATTTCCATACGTGTAGATGAGTTTCCGTTTATGGATCAGTTTCAGGAGGTATTGGGGTCACTTTCCTTCTTAGCCATCTACTCTCATATCCCTTAACTGTTCGACTTCCCTCATATATCGTAGGTACTTGGTAGTTCTGACAACACAATTCAACAACTCAACCATGACATGATTGACGAGGGAGCTAAGTGCTACATCCACTTGATAGAAAACCCTTTATCACCTAACTGCACTATATACCTACCTCATATTTGGTACGGCACTATTCAGTTCTGACGATCTCCTATACCATTACCTACCCTACTATTTATAAATGACGAAGAAGCGATGTGCTACACCCACTTGGTAGAATACCCTCTCATCACCTAACTGTACTATATACCTCATATTTGGTACAGCACAATGTACTTCTGAAGATCTCCTATACCATTACCTACCCAACTATAGTATGGATGATGAGGAAGCTATGTGCTACCCCCACTTGGTAGAATACCCTCTCATCACCGAGTTCTACTATATACCTCATATTTGGTACGGCACTATGCAGTTATGACAATCTCCTATACTATTGCCTACCCAACTGTATTATAGATGACGAGGAAGCTATGTGCTACACCCACTTGGTAGAATACCCTCTCATCACCTAACTGTACTATATAACTCATATTTGGTACAGCACAATGTACTTCTGAAGATCTCCTATACCATTACCTACCCAACTATATTATGGATGACGAGGAAGCTATGTGCTACACCCACTTGGTAGAATACCCTCTCATCACCTAGTTGTCCTAAAATCCCTCATATTTGGTACGGCACTATGCAGTTATGACAATCCCCTATACCATTACCTACCCAACTATATTATAGATGACGAGGAAGCTATGTGCTACACCCACTTGGTAGAATACCCTCTCATCACCAAGTTGTACTATATACCTCATATTTGGTACAGCACAATGTACTTCTGAAGATCTCCTATACCATAACCTACCCAACTATATTATGGATGACGAGGAAGCTATGTGCTACACCCACTTGGTAGAATACCCTCTTATCACCTAACTGTACTATACACCTCATATTTGGTATGGTACTATGCAGTTATGGCAATCTCCTATACTATTGCCCACCCAACTATATTATGGATGACGAGGAAGCTATGTGCTACACCCACTTGGTGGAATACCTTCTCATCACCTAACTGTACTATTTTATTTCTATTATTTGGTACGGCACTATGCAGTTCTGACGATCTCCTATACCATTACCTACCCAACTATATTATGGATGACGAGGAAGCTATGTGCTACACCCACTTGGTGGAATACCCTCTCATTACCGAGTTGTACTATATACCTCATATTTGGTATGACACTATGCAAATATGGCAATCTCCTATACTATTGCCTACCCAACTATATCATGGATGAGGAGGAAGCTATGTGCTACACCCACTTGGTAGAATACCCTCTCATCACCTAACTGTACTATTTTATTTCTATTATTTGGTACGGCACTATGCAGTTCTGACGATCTCCTATACCATTACCTACCCAACTATATTATGGATGAGGAAGAAGCTATGTGCTACACCCACTTGGTAGAATACCCTCTCATCACCTAACTGTACAATTATATCCCTAATATTTGGTACGGCACTATGCAGATCTGACGATCCCCTACACTGTTACCTACCCAATCGTGTTATTTGTGTTGAGAGAGCTATGTGCTACACCCACATGGTAGAATACCTAACTAACAGTACTATGATTATCCTTCATATTTGGTAGGAAAACTCACATACTCGAGCATTGATAAACACGTTTGATATGGCTCATGCAGGTTCTGAGCGAATAACCCAGTATAATTTCCCCCTTTCTCATCACCGCAGCACCTTTTAGTTATCGGAACCCCCCTCATATAGTATATCATTTTAAAGCTTACAATCAGACCTTTAATTTGACTATACACAAATGGTCCTCCATCGACTCAGTCGGAAGTCACAGGGCAAGAAGAGTGAATGCGGACCGATATTCCCGAAAACGGGACCCACGTTTTTCAACTTCATTCACAAATTTTCGATACTTCTAACAAAGCAAAATGAAATCTGTTTGAAACGGGACCACCACGGATACTTGTAGAACAAATTTCAAAAAGAACCAGACGGATTGGTACCAGAATAAAGAAATGCAAGCGACTCGGACATACAAAAAAAAAAAAAAAAAAAAAAAAAAATCGTCGTCCCACGACAACCCGAATTGAGTACCTCCTCTTTCGCGCGCCTTCGGCGCGTTGAAGTCGGTCAATAAAACTGGAGACAACTTCCATGCTAACCTGTCCAGAAGATAACTTCCCGCTCAAGAGCCATTCTATGAACCATTCTCAGTCCATGGAAGTAGTAAGGGCGCTTCCAGGTACAACATGGAACAGAACTGAGAAGAAGATCCATGCTTACCGGTCCAGAGCCATTGAACCATTCTCATGATATCTTATCGGTCCGGTTCCATCCTTACCGGTCCAGTTCCATCCTCACCAATCAGAATGATCAGATTGATGAGATGATTAATCAGATCACTCTGATTGGTGAGGATGGAACTGGACCAGAGGAAAAGATTCTCTTCCCGGTCCAGAGCCATTTCAAGATATCTTATCAGTCCGTGGAACTGGACCGGTAAGGGTCGAGTTTTTGTCACTGCGTGGAACCGTTCCAACCTGATACTCGGTTCCACAGTCCCGGTACAGCTGTACCGACACACCTCTAGAAGGAACGAACAGTGATCGCATTTTGGTCAGATAAAATTTAATTAATAATTCAATTAATTTTAATAATTAAAAATTAAATAATAAATAATTTAATTAATTAATTTTTTTTCTTAAGTACTCGTAAGGAGCGAACGGTTTGTCCTGCAAAGCTACGAGTGGTCTCAGAAAATCTTTAAAATTCAAAACTATTTTAAATTGCTAAAATAACAGTAGGTACGTTTATTTCGAGATTTTTGAGCTAGAGAACTTTCGAAAATTTCAACCCTTAATTTTCTCCCCACAGAACTGACTGACGTCAACCAAAAGCTTCGCGGCACAACTAGACCCCAAATGGAGCTCATATACCAAATTTCATCAAAATCGGTCCTGTGTTGCTATGGAAAGTGCCGCGTCCGGCGTACGGACGGCAAAATTTTTATTCGATTTTGGGTTCTACGTACCTCGAAACGTAAACTAACAAATTTTGAGGGGGTTAAACAATTATTCATCTAGCTCGAATCCAAAGGTTCATTATTGAAAATAATAAACCAAAACCAGTTTCTCCGAATTCAAAATTTTAATTCTAATTTTTTTTTGTATTTGAACAATAAATCATTACCCGATCAACTATTCTGGGTTGTGTGTAAGATCGCCTTGGTCTGTTTGTCGGTCTGCAACCCATCAAATCGCCTGCCTCTATAGAAACTGCCCACACGAATCTCCGGGGTTGAGCCTCACAATGATGGATAAATTTAATTTCCATTGGACCAATGATTTTCTTCGATCATCGATTTCTCACGAGGGGTACCAGGAAAATACAATTATTTATTTGTAGGAAAATACCAGGAAAATACAATTATTTTCCTAGAAGTTACAGGGATTTTTTTTTTTTTTTTTTTTTTAGTCAATGATGGTTCACTCGTCTGCAGGACCCAACGGTAAAAATTACGCCAGGCCTGGGTTTATTCAGACAATTTCCGTCAACCTCTCGAGATCCTGTTTGCTCTTGAGATTTTGTCAATCATCAAGTTCCCGACTTTTCGTCACGAATCTGCCACCGAAATCCATCGTCGGGTAGTGGCAACTCATGACCTGAGGTAATGTTTCGACAGCATGTTTTCAAGTGGTTTAGGCTGCAATATGATGGATTACAGATTTCTCCAAGGACCGATCGATGGGAGCTTTATTAGAAGTAAAGAAGCGAAAAATCAACAACATATTCGTTAACTTGTTTTAAAAAACTATCGACATGATATGGAAATCACGATGAATATTGAAAAATTTATCAGTGGTGCTCTAAAAAACATCATCTTCATAATTATCACCGCAACTTGCACTTTTTCGCACTTTTTCTGTACCAACCAACTTGATAAACTTTTTAAATTTCATAGTACATTTTGTGATCCTCTTTCTTAATATAGGCGCTAATTTACGTTTGGAGGGAATCGATAGATGTTGTCAATTGAAGAGGATCAAACCTAACTATAGAAAATGTAAATTTAAAGATGTTACTAGTCCAAGTTTTCTAGTAAGAATCGTGACAGTGCGTTTTATTAAAAAATTCGAACATCATAATTTTGAACATTTGATCTAAATAGGTAGGTAATATTTATCATATTATGATAAATTATTTTGGAGTCAGATTTTTTAATGGAGTTCTTGGGGGAACAATAGATTTGAATCTCATTCAGTCCGCACCACATCCCCTCAACCCGGAGATAAACCGCAGATAGCCCAGAGAAGACAACAATTCCTCTACTCAGAGCCCCACTGACACATCTAGGCAGCACGTAATAAGGTTTGGCTTAGGCGTTATTGGTACAGCAAATTGATTTGCCGAGGTGGAATCAAGTTAAGCGGTTCGTATTGGAGACTCAAACATCAGTGGAAGCGCGCTTCCCAGCTACCTTACCTTGCCCCCAAATCGAGTTAGCTTCCGTCTTGTAGGTTTCATTGATCTTGAAGTTACCCCAGTCTCTTGTCCCTTGATTGCGGCAAACAGACCTGATCAAATCCTCAGCTCGACTCATAGAATGATTCGAATGACGAGGAATTAACCCCAATATAAAGACAAACGTTTTTCGTCTCAACAAATTTATTTTTGAATTAAATCAGTTAAGGATTCTGCTCAGTTATTTTTAGAAAATTGTATTCCGTCTCAACACGGGACAAAATGTTACCTACCATGCGTTGTGGGGAACGGGGGGCTAGAAGACACCAATCTGGTCTGTTTCAAGTAAAATTTCTGTTAATAAATTTAAATGAATAAAAAAAACCATGTTGAATAGGGAATTTGCCTCAATTTTAGATTCTGGAATTTCAAGTCAAATCCTATAATAGGGCCCTAGAATAACGTTTAACACTAGGAATAACCAAGGGGAAATAATAATTATTACCGTAGGAGAAAATACTAAAAAATTACTACGGTAATTACTACGGAAAATTACTACGGTAATTATTACCATAGGAGAAAATGACTAAACAAGTGAACTTCTGTTACAAGACACTGCGAAAATCGAGGAATATTGTTGACGTCATACGAAAAAAAAAAAACGACGCGAAAACAACTTCGACAACAGACAGAGTTCTTGCACCGCCACACAAAACGATCCAGTGAAATGGCTACTCGAATAATGTGATTCAAATCTTGAAACTAAATAAGAGAAGATGAAGACTAATAATGCTTGATAAACTAGTAGGTAGAATCGTATTGTAAAAAAGTGAGTAATATTGTTTCTTTTGGTCACTTTTGTGTCTGGGTTCTTCCTGCCAGTTCGCGGCGCACTCTTGTGCGCACTACTCGGAAGCTAAAAGTTCGTGTATGTTCCGCTTCTGTGGTAAGCGCCACAGAACCTCCTTTGAAGTCAGATTGGTAGAATATCCGTTACGTTTCAAACATGGCTGCCTCTTACACATTGCCACCACATTTAAAATTTCCATCTTCCTTAAATTCTCTAAATTTTTTGGATGCGTTTTCGAGCAGCTCACTATGGTTTTATTCCATAAAAATAAACCCTCATTCGAAAAAAAAATGTGAGGCAAATTCCCATTCGAAATATTACAAATTCAATTCAATTTTTGTTTCATTATTGAATCAAACATTTTTCAAATGTGTTATGAATATTCATTATGAGAACGTGCCTACAAAAAATTTGATTACTTATCCTTGAACTCAATATCAACTTTCTTTTTCATTAAAGACTTAAAACCCCGTTCGGAAGAAAAACATTTCTGTATTCAAATCCTATAAAGTGCGAAAATCTTTAAAAAAGGTTCCTCAGAAATACGAGAGTCGCAGTGGTTGGAAGGGCTAGACCGTTTAGCGAGCCCAGAAAAAAATTTATTCGGGAGTAAATCGAGCCGTCAGCAATATTTCCACCCAACAGAGCTATATTACCGATAACTGAAGCACTTATACCCCAAGGAGTGGAAGGAACGATATTAAAATAAGGGAAAAAATGGAATAGGACGGAGAAACGGAAAGAGGAGAATGGTGGTAAATGGGAGTTTTTCCCTCAATCGTTCTTGATAAACTGTGCTCTGGTGAGGAAGAAATGAATATGGATGGCTTGAGACGAGCGGAGTGTTGAAGAGCTGGAGCGAACTGTGCCACTAAGATGTCGTAATACTTCAACTCGGAGTATCTCGAGAAGACTTAGGATTTCTCACGTTGATGTTTCTGAGGATATTTATACTATGTTTGACTCGGTGTTTGACCTGATTTCAAAGTCATAGTGGGTGTAAGGCCTTTCTTCTTTCGATGTGGTTATGTTGTGGGGGGGGGGGGGCAGATTTCGGCAATATCTTCGTAATTCACTGTTTATTGGAAGTTAAGTGCACTTTCGCTGAGATGGCATCGTCAAAACTCTGTTGGAAAACAACAGGTACGCACAGAACATAAAATAGTAACTAATTCTTCTGCAAAGGAGCAGACTTACCCTTGGAAAAAACGGTTAGAAGAACGTCGTCTATTTCCAAAAAATAATAATGAGTTACAAAGTTAAATCTATTTTGACGGTTACTTCATCATCAGGAACAAACTGAAGGTTCATCACAGAGAGCACAGCTTATAATATAAGCTATATTATAGTCTCAGGTGAAAAGGAGCTTGAATCCCATAGGTCGAGAAAGTGAAAGGCAAACCCAATCAGATTGAAGCAGATATAGGTAAACTAATCTTTAACAGAACCCAACGAAGCTTTAAGGTTATTTTGATTTTTAAACCCTACTTAGAAACCTCTAGATGTTAACAATTTGCCTATATTGTCAGAAATCTTTCCTTAATAGGGTATTCTTATCCACTTTTTCTCTTCTAATACAACTTCTTTAAAAACTTTTTCCCAAGAACCTAATCCCATATGGAATCAATGAGGTCCCCCCAAATCCACCCATGACTATACAAGCTGTGCTCTCTGGGATGTACCTTCAGTTATTGTTTGTTACTGATGATGACCTAACCGTTGAAATCGATTCAACTGTTCAACTCATTATTTTAGGGAAATAGACAACGTTTTTGTTAACTCCGTTTTTGGTTCCATATTTTCAATAATGAACCATTGGAATCGAGCAAAAACAATAATTAACCCCCCTCAAAATTTGATGGTTTACGTTTCAAAATATAAGAATTTAGAATTCGAAAATCGAATAAATAAAATAGTATTAAATTTTTAGAATCGAATGAGACCACCCTGAGCTCTGTAGGACCAATCATGAGTGTGAATCACCAAAGAGATCTATTCTCCGTTGATATTTTAAAATTTAATTTATGATCGCTATTCGTTGAACGAATTTCGTTTTGTATCCTTAGCAACAAGTATTCAAATTTCCATTTCCCAACTCCCTATTTCTTCAAATCGAGTGTGAAGCGTTTATTTCTTCTGAATAAACTTGATTGTGAAGGTGTGAAGGCAGAGTGTGTAGTAGGTAGATAGTACCTCTGGTTCTTAAGTCCTGGGCATCCATCCTCCCCATATTTGATTTTTTTTTAAAATGTTTGTTCATTAATGGCGTGTGCCCTATGTCTTTGTGGGAGTTCGATTTTAGTTATGACAATGGAAAAGCTGTGTTCTTTGCAGACGAGTTAACTATACAGAAAAATAATAAACCTTTGTGAAATAATTTGCAGCGTTTTTAAAATTTGTTCGAAAATTCCTCTCAGAAGCTGAAATCGTTGTGTCGAAACGGGCGGTTTTTTAGGACTAAACTTCTTGCTTCCAGAGCTGCATTTTGTCTAAACGGGTTACGGCCCTGATAAGACCGTTTGGGAATGAACAAATCAGCCGTTTAGTCAGTTTAGCTGAGGTCCCTGCATTCTGATTTATTGTAGCGGTAATTAAATCTCCGCTAAATCGAATCTGAGCGGCGAGCCACTAGCAAGGAATTCCGGATCATCGAGAAGTGATCACTTCCGTACATACCTGACACATCCATGCACCTGCGCAACCACCTGGTTCCACTGGCCAGACTGAAGGAGAAGAAGGTGACGTCAAGAGATTGGAGGTGGCAGGGGAGAGTTTTGTGAGGCGGCGAACGATTAGAATGTGAGAATTGAGCGAATCTCCCTAATTTCCGAAGAAAAGGGACAGATAATTGGGTTTCTCGAGTCTTGCTGGAGGGATTGATGGTTGTGGTGGTCGTCCGTTTTGTGTATGATTTCGATATCTGCTACAAGGTGAGTGACAACAAATCGCCACTTGGGCATGGGAAACACCCTAACATACCACGTTTTTTTCCTGACTTAAACCAGAGCACGTCGTCTACAGGTTGATGAGCGGATCAGCTACAATCTAAGTGATATCTTTTGGGAATACAGCGACTAATTTTTGGCCGAAGCATACACGATCAAATGAGATCACGGTATGTCCGACAAAGAGTCGACTAAAAGAAACCCTTCTCCTACAATACCTATGTATTTGTGTGCAACTCGGTCGTTATTTTCCGCGGGCTTCTTTGGACCTTTCCATCCTTCGTTATACCTACTTTGGATACCACTACCGCGCTAGAGGATTCATAAACGCCACAACCCATCAATTAAATAGTTTAAGTCTTGATCAATGCCGTATTTATTATAAGGTCGAATGTACTATCTATGAGTAACCAGTGAATATCACTTGGAATAGATTGTCGAACGCATATATTAATGTTTATTCTTTTTTTTCAGTGGTACCACTAAACATGTATTAAGCGAAAGAGGCCCATTAATTGTAAGATTAAAGATTGTCATCAAGAAAATTGTGAAAATAAATTTTTTCAGCTTCATAAATTGGTAAGTTTTGATTTGTTAAATATCTTCTATTAATCGCAGCTGTCTTGAGTTTAGTAATACCGCCTTGAGGTTGGCATTAATCCTTCAAAAATTGCCTGGCGCCCAACAAATAGGCTCCCTATCGCGAAGGCGATTCTGGGTTTTCTTCCCAGTGAGATCAAGTAAACCATCGGCCGTGGTCGCTAGTATAGGTAGTCTGACTATGAAAAGTGTTACATTATGATTTACTGTTGGAAACCTACAAAGCGCGGCCTCAACATCTCAGTGCCAAAACCGTGAAATTTCCTCGTCAGTCATGATCCCCAGTCTTGCGATAATATCAAATCAAAATGGTGGTAAATCAAAGGCGAATTACCTGTTCAACCTAACTGAATCCATCACAGTTTTTCTTAGTGCACCTTATCACGTATCAAGTTGGAACTCATTTCAAGATTCCACTCTCCTCCTTGAACAGCCCTTTCCACAGTGGTTAAGTGCTCCTAAACGCACTTATCAAGTGACTTCCATCATACTTTAATCACAAGCTTGCTCACTCCATCTCGAGACGCGCCCAACGAACTGGAGAAGGGTTCCAAAGTATCCCTTATGAATATCATATTCGACATTAACTTCCCCGGAGAAGAGCATTAAAACCCCAGTAAAGGGGAGTAGTTTGCCAGCAGTTTAATGGTTGAAGAGACACATTGAATTAGGGGGTAAGGAAAAGGCTCGAGAAAGCGGAACTGTTTGTGAAAAGTAGCGTCTTTCCAATCTTCCATCTCCCGCGGTGGAACTTGTAATAAGGGGATGACTATGGGAAGTCAAGTCGAATTCAACTTTTGAGTCTTTAATTAATTTGTACGAGTCCCCTTTTATTTCGCGGGTGGGAGGAAGGGCGGCCTTAGAGAATATCAAAAGGATGGAAAAGTGACCTTATTTTTCCAATTAGTCCGAAGATGAATCGAGTTTCGAAAGAGATGAAATATTTTCAACTGAAGTTTTCGATTCCTCCCTTCAAACGGTTACTCGAGGCTGACCATACTATTATAAACTGCAAGGAAGCATAAAACTAAGATCATCAACTATTAATAAATCAACTAAACTATTATAGTAAAACTAAAATAATCTTATTATAAACTGGTATGTAACATACAACGAAAAGCATCCTATTATGTAATTTCCTAACCTAAAATCGGCTTGTAGATTTATATTGGTCCATACTCAATGAAGGTGAATAATAGGACAGCACTTTCTTCCTGGCGCGTTACCGCCTACTGCATGCAGGAGTGCTTAAGGATTTCAGCTCAGCTGCGATCCTCGGCGCGATTGCTCGCCGACCGGAGGGAGGCAGTACATTTACCTAGTTCCTAGTTGAGGGCAGACAACTACTAGGCGAAATGGGAGCGGAGGCCGGCGCGATGTGCTTCCCGAGACCTCCGAGGAACTTTGGGCTTCTAAGAGAAGGCGAGGTAGAGCGAGAAATAATCAAGTCGATTGTTAGAAGACGAATGCATGAATGTCTCTAGGTGAAGCCCTGAGTCCTCCTTTTATACTACTTTAACAAGGTAAAGGGAGAGTGGAGGAGGGTGACGTCAAGTGACGTGTTTGTCCCCCCGTACCTCACTCTACCTACCTGGCACAATGAGTCACTCAGGGTTTACCTTATGACCTTTATTGGAGAACTAACATATTCGAATATATGAGTCATTACAAAGCTCAAACTCCTAAGTGAACTCAGCAAGTTCCTGGGAAGGGACTATAACGACGACGACAAACAACAACTTGGCCTTGGACTTTGACGATAACTTGGTAACCTTAAGCAAATTTTTTCGAGCAAACACGTATCGTCGTGATGTTTCAATGTTTTTCTCTGGCAATGTCTCCTTCCTCTTAAGGCTGTGTCCCCGATTTTGTTGAGTTTTTTTAAATTTTTTTATGGCAGCATTTTTGGGAGGAAACTAGAATCGCTTCTCATTGGAAACTAATTGAATTATTCGGAAACTAATTACACAGTATTATTTAGGTATCCTTTAAAATTGTAGTTATTCATGTTTGACATTTTTTTCGTAACAATAATTCAAATAAACGAGGCATAAGAATATTGCAGGAGTGCGTGAAAATCATGAATCGATCGTCGGAATTTAAAATTCAATTACAGCTTTATCAGCATTACGTCGGTCTCAGAGCAACACCACGTATCATCATTTTCCAAATTTTACAGGAGAGCAAAAAACTTATTTTTGTACATAAGTAGGCAGTCATACATGAAGCCGCTCAACATATTAATATTAAACTGATACCAAAAACTTATTTTCGACAAAAGTGTGATACGAGGTGGTGAGGAAGGAGCAAACCCCCCCCCCCCCAAAAAATCCCCCCCCCCCCCCAAACAAAAAAAAACCCTTGCAAATCTCTTGAAATAATAATTTTGTTTAGTAATGCATCCATTCCAGGGGACGTCCCATTGGATAAGGAGTAGTTCAATTTCAACTAGCAAGCAATAAAAACATGCAGTTTTGTTTACCTTTCTACTGATCATAACTTTTTCACTCAATGTGCGCATGCGCGCCTCAAATTTGAATTTCAAAGCTTGAATACCATTAGTCAAGAACCGAAATATTAAAAAAATCACATATTTTGTGAATATTATCCCCAACTCGCCCTCTCTCAGTGCGAATTTCGATACTCTGGTGCGTAATGTGGAACTGGAAAGTCGACTGAGTCGAACAAAGAAAGAACCTCGCAAAACTAAGGCTCAGGTAGAGCTCCTAGAACCTCACTGTGACAATAAAAAAATAAAAAACGGAGTTAAGAAGAACTTTGTCTGTTTCCACGAAAATGATGAGTTAAGTCAATCGAAGACCTGAGAGAATCCAATCATAACTTTAGTTATGATCTAACAAACGGATGGTACGTAAACTGCCGTGCTAAGCCAGAAAGTCGTAGGTAACGTGAAAATTTGACCAAATTGAGTTATTGGTACACGGGGGTTTTGGGGGTCGATTTCTATCGATTTTCGGAGTTTTAGAATCGTATCTCTATTAGAAATGCCTCAAACGAGCCTCCCGACGTTCGCGTTAAGGCATGTTAACTTGATTTTGCTAAGAAACTAACCGTATCAGAGCGATTCAGAAGAAGAAAACTCGTATCTTGACACTGATATGGGAATCTGCCTATTTCGAATACGACTTCTTGCACTAAATCGGCATGATGCGACTTTTTGCCTCTGAAAACTCAATATTTAGTGGTGACTTTACCTTTATACTCCAAGTGAATGAACGTTTATTTTTATTGATTCAGCAGTTTTTTCTTACACTCTGAACACAGATATGAAATACGATTGACTTTGAGCCAAGTAGGATGACAAAATAATCAACGTGAAATGGTTTCTTGAATTAACCCATTTGAAACCGTATCTTTTTTTGATCAAATTTTTACACAAAACTTTGTAGGTACACTAATTTTGACCTCAGGAACACGGGAAAAATATTGAAAAAATTCTGCCAATAGCCAATTTACTGAAATTGGTGGGTGCTACACGGCACCGCTGGTAAGATATGACACGTCCGATGGAGTGCATGTGAAGACCAAGGATATAAGTTTTTTAACAAAAATAAACTGTTACCTGGTAGTAAATAGAAGGAATAACAATATTCACATGAACATAACAACATAATTTAGTCAATTCTGTATTTTTTACCACAAAACGATACATTTTAAAATCCTATGAGAGAAATATTGTTATGGAACATTCAAATTTTCGATAAAATAACATAGAACAAACCACTTATAAGCCCACGTAGGACTTGTGGCACATTGTTCTAGTCTGGGACTTCCAGTTGAAGCCAGCCCACTTCTTTTCTTCTTTTCATTATGAAAAGACGAAAAGACACCTATGATAGGTGTTCACGACATAATGGTCCCTGCGATCAAACAGGATGTCGTCCAACACTCAAGAAGACGATATTTGTAGGTACCTCACAAACGATTCTGAATGTCTCCTTGACGTTGTATAATTGAAAAAAAAACTTTCGTCGCCTAGCATTGCTAAAAATTTCGCAATTCTTGGCAGATTTCAGATCCCAGTAGCAGCGATTGTCAGAAATCTGAATAATTTTGCTGTGGCCAGCAACTACACCTTGTTTAATCGCCTGACTCTTCATCAGTCAGTACATTTGGCTCAGGTGGTTCAACATTCCATCGGGTGTATTGGTTAATTCCATCAGGGATATCACCAATTGGTACCTACATCAAGGGCTTCTTGAACAGAAAATTCAGGCCTGCAATGAAAAAAAGTCTGCCAAGTGGGTGAGGCACATAGGTTCCTCGTATCCATAACCCGATTGAATAGATGATCCGATGCATAGTAGTTGATCTCGAAACATCAACTATCCACACAATCTCTGAATATTTCTTCGAAATCGGATAAGAAATGTAGAGGCTATGAGACAGCAACTAAGAGCCCCTGAGAGACCAGCGGTGCCATATGGCATCGCTGATGTAAAACCACTTCTTGTGAAGTTATAACTTGAACAAATTCCAACAAAACAATTTTATCCCATAAATAAACATTCTGGTAAAAAGAAAATGAAAAAAATACTGACAAAATATATATTTTGATTATTCACACCAAGTTATTCAGCGGCGATTCAGCACCAACAGATTGGTCCATTTTCAAATGAGAAACAATTGTACTGAATCACGTTCTGAACTAAACTAACGCTGGTAGGGTTTGAGGTGAATATTCTAGATCAAGAAAATAAGAAGAAGTAAACAATTACGTCAAAAGTTTATTTCTAAATTATGTTCAAAGGAGGTTCCAAATGGGTTAAAATGGTAATTCAAATGAATTGATGTTTCAAGAATTGAAATGAACAGAATAGTCGTAACTTCGGGTTTACGAGAGCGTAATCTCGTATCATCGTTTTTTGACTATTTACACTCAAAAATGTTTAATTTTGACTCCAGAAATCGATTCGGCCACTAATTTCTTCTAAGAAAAACCTATACGTGTGGTAAAAGGAGGAAAAATAATCCCGAAAGAATTATTTCGCCACGAAACCTATTAGGTCGTTTTCCCGAAAGTTGGGTGAAGTCAAGATATCGCTTTCTGGCTTAGCACGGCAGTAAAATTCACCCATTTTTGCCCGAAGGAAGGTATGTTGGATGTGCTTGGAAAGGTCGAGATTCTTGAGAGTGATTGGTCGGGTAAATGTCTGAATGAGGTGGTCCCTCAACATCTTTCACCGTTAACAAGTTCATTCCTGCAATAACATCACAATTCCAAACTCACCAATGTTGGAGCTCCCTCCCACTTTGTCTGCCTAGAATGGAATTTGTTGATCCTCCAAGTCCCTTTCACTTCTCTAAGCCAATAGGATTCAAGTTCTCCTTTCACCTGTGACTATAAAAGCCAACAAAACCTAACCTAACCCTCGAAACCGATTTGTAACTCATTATTTTCGTGTTCTTCTTAACTCCGTTTTTTATTGAAGTGGGTTTCCGCAATCTCGTCACGAGTGTTTTTTTCGTCTCTGATGACTGCATTTTTGGTATTGTAAAAAGTTGAAATTCGATAGGGAGCTGAGGCTTAGCACACTCTACTTACTTCCATTAAAATCGTACAATATTTTCGTTGGGATTGTTGTGGAAAAAGAACTAGACCAACAGACAGGAGCGAAAGTTTTTCAAGAAGCTCTGAAACCCAAAATGGGAGAAAATTTTGAGACAAAGTTTCTTCATCTCCCAAAAGTTGAAATGATGCACCTTTGGTAGACTAGGAAGTAAAATGATTGAGAATGCGACGGTAAACAATTTTAGATATTAGATTTTTCCAAATTTTGAGGGCCAAATACATTTCCACGTGAGGCAAATATTGCTAGAATAGTTCGCGTACTATTGGATCTCAGGTGCTTCACGAAGTGAAGTTCCTACCGAACAGAAAAATCTCGCACAACCCTCGAGCCAGATATCGCTATTTATTCAGCCTCCACTCCAGCTAGAAAACTGCCTTTCGAGCTTCCCCTTGAAAGGGAGGGAAAAAAGAAGAAAAAAGGCAGAACTCGAGATTTGATGGGTCCTTCGCTCCCCTATGCGTATACGTCTCCGATCAAACCAAATCTTTATATATAAGTCATCTGACGGGACTCCCTCACCCAGACTCGGGCTTTTTGCCACTGAGGAGCATGACGGGCCTCGATCTCATACGGTGAGAAGGGAACTTCCCCCAAGCTCGTGTTTGGGTTTGCTTTAGGGAACGTGTACTGCATAGCATTTGAGCTAGGAGAGAGAGGAAGAGAGAGACAGACGGCAGAGAGCGAATCGTGAAAGAGAGAGACAGACAAGAGGAAATGAAACCGATCTCGAGTGTGTTCCCCTCTCTGACTCGCAGCGGGAATTTTTCGAAACATTTCGAAAGTTATACGATACGGTGGTTTCTCCTTTCTCTCCAAAACTTCTGCCTTCCCATCAGACCTTCACGGGTTGTACGTCCTCATACTCGATCCACACTTTACTTTATGATATGAACCGATGTATCTCATCCAGGTTGAAGTTTCAAGTTTGTGAGATAACTTGAAGGAATGGGAGACAGTGACGTTGAATCCACCCTTGAATAGCGGAATAACAATGGTTGAGGACATTTCAACACTAAGCTTTTCTTCCTTTCTACACAGGGCGTCAACACTTGAATTCAACATGTGTTGGAGGTGTTCTGGTTTATTATTTTCAATACCGTAAAACTTTACCCCAAGATTTACTCCAAAACATTTCCAAATACAATTTCTCCCACTCAAAATGGGTTAAATTGATTTTTTTAAATAAGTGAATTGATCTTCAGGGCTTCCTGAACATTTTGAGTGGTCGAGCTCATTGATCAGATAATTGTAACCCCCCTATTTAATTGTTTAAATGTTGGAGTAAAGTTACCTACGAGTGCGTCTATCTTTACTCCACTCTGAAAAACTCACGGTTATCGGTACAGAAACGGGCAGTTACTAGTTACTAGTCGGGATTGAATTCATTACCTCAGAAATACTTGATAATATCAAGTATTTATAGTATTATTATAAAATATGATCTGAAAAATTGAACTTTTTAGCTTGAAAAATACAAGTTATACCTAAGAAAAATATAAATTCCAATGATCATTTATTTCAACGAATTTGCTTGAAATGCAATATTTCTGGTTAAGAGATCACAATTTTAGTCTTCCAGTATAGACAGACTTATGTTGGTAATCGAGCAAAACTTTCTACAAGTAAAGAAATATTAAAGGACAATAATCGATAAACGAATGACTTAACAAAATCACAGAAAAAGTCTATTTCACATTCGATAACTTTCAAATGAATTGCAATGGTAAATTTCAAAGTTAATCCACGAGTAAATAATATTGTAAATCACAACTTATGAGACCAAAGCACGTTTATGTTCATATCATAATGCAGCTGTTCAGTTGTAAAGTTTCGGTAGGGGCGCGTACTAAGCTTTTTCTCATTTCTTCTCCCCATCTCTAACTTCTGCAACATGAGATACACTAGAAACCTCACATTCAACACTGCGAAAATTATGAAACTCAAATATTTTTCGAGATTAAATAAGAAAAATATGAGTGAGGCTACCTTTATCCCAAACTTTATAGTGGAGTAAAGATACCCGGTTTTTGGAGTAAAGTTGCCATCAAATTTTTGGTAAACAAAGGCATAACTAAGAAAACACTTTTTTGAGAATTTGATTAGTGTATTTTGTTCAAAATAAGATATCGAAAGTGATATGATGGGGGCTTGCCTGGTAAATCCACTCCAAACACCTGATATGGAAGAAATTTTGGAGCACGAGAAACAGGACAAAAACAGCTGAACAGGAAACTATGACATATAACAGCTGATAACATGGATAAAGGCGCCATCGCAAGCCGCATCGATTCTCTTGGATGTGGAGCATAACGAAAACACAATAGCTAACTTTTATCTAAGTTCTACCACGCTTACGTCACAATTGAAGATTCTCACTTTTTGGGGTAAAGTTTTACGGTTTTACGGTAACGAACCTTTAAAATCGACGAAGAAAAACTCGGCGCTTCGCGTCTCGCCAGGGGGGCCTGGACCCCCCAGATGCTAGCCTACGGCGTTAATTAGAAAAACATGGAACATGTTTTAGCCAAATTTAGTGCAGAATCCCTAGCAACATGTCTAAAATGCATGAGACCACCCAGAGCCCTGTAGGACCAACCTTTCGCTCCCTGTGAGAACTAAATGGTTGGACTTACGATAAATCAGAAACACGTGTTTGATTAATCTCCGTTCAAATTTTAGCTTACCAAAATGCGATCGCTGTTCGTTTCTTCGAGTTGTACTGCAACCAGTAATCAAATTTCCTCATGAAGCACCCACAACTCATATTTCTTCGAATGAGTGTGAAGCGTTTATTTCTCCAAAATAAACTTGATTATGAAGCGAAAATATTGGTAGGTAGTGGCAGTGGCAAAGCTGTGTTCTTTGCAGGCGAGTGATCTACATAGAAAAATAATAAACCTTTGTGTAATAATTTGCAGCGTTTTTTAATTTTTGAACTATGCTCTTTCCATTGAATACGTCGTTTTTTATGTACAAATACATAAAATGCGAGTTCCATATGTGTCTGTTATTGTCCCCTAGGCCTGTCAGTTACTGGGGGTCAAAACTCTTTTCATAATAAATTGAAAGAATGAAGATAGAGATAACCAATTCGAAGGGTCAGGAGCTGCTAACCATTAGAAGAGACATTGTTGACGGGAGAAAAATAGCTGGAAAACGCTGAATACATTGTAACTAAGAAAATCCAGTTAACCTGAAAGTGATGACTGTGACTGGTGACTTTACCCTGACAACCAAATTTTCCCTTATTTGAAGGGGAGTTTGGAGAAGAGTCCTTATCGATTCTATCACGGTCCGAACACTCAGAGCCACGGTATCATGAAAGCGACAATTCATCTACAAAACATTCGCGAACAACTTACCAATCGTGTTGATGTTCTGGCAAATAACACGATTGAGGAGTCACGATTCGTACATCACTAGAATCATAAAAAAACGCTGTAAATGATTACAAAACGGTTTTATTGTTTTACTGTGTAATTTTTCCATTAATACCATTACCTACTAGCAATAACGTCGCTATCCGAGGTTTCAGCCCTCGAATTTCATTATGAAATTTGATTCTTAGTTATTAACCCTTAATATCCTGAGGTATCTTTTTGGAAGTCCAATTTCTACCTACAATTGAAGACCCAAGGGGAAGAATGCACTAAGTCCAATTTTTGGTTTATTATTTTCAATAATGAACCTTTGAAATCGACCAAGAAAAAAAAATTTTAACACCCCCTCAAAATTACGTTTTACGTTTCAAGGTACGTAGAATCCAAAAATCGAATAAAAATTTGGCCGTCCGTCCGCCGTACGCCGTACGCCGTGCGCCGTACGCCGTACGAGGCACTTTTGCCACTTATCATTGACCGATTTTGATGAAATTTGGTATGTAGGCTCCATTTGGGGTCTAGTTGTGCCCCGAAGCTTTTGGTTGATGTAGGTCACTTCTAAGGGTTCCAAAATCAATTTTGAAATTTTGAAAACGCCCTAACTCAAAAAATTTTGATATAAAGGTATTGTTTTTCCTTCAATTTAAGATTCTATAGAATTTTTAGAATTTTTTGAGACCACGTGGAGCTCTGTAGGACAAACCGTTCGCTCCCTACGAAAATTTAAAGGTTTATATTGAAATATATATATATAAATCAAAACACGAGTGTGAATCGCAAAAGAGGCCTAATCTCCGTTCAAATTAGGGCTGACCGAAATGCAATCGATGGTTGGTAATTTTGATTTTTTTTTTCTTTTTTCTTCATATTGGATGGTTGGTGATTTTGTAGACAAGTGATCTATATAGAAAAATAATAAACCATTGTGTAATAATTTGCAGCGTTTTCGAAACTGAGATTTAGATGCCATCTGTTAGATGTGGACTTTTGTTTTAACTAGAAACATAAATTTGTAAACGTTATATGAATCGAATTTTATCATAAAATTGAAGGAAAATTGGAGGAAAAAAGAAAAGGAAAGAAAATTCATTGCAAATAACTTTGATTTTCTAATTCTGGAAAAATTTTCAAATTGGACTTAGTGCGTTCTTCCCCTTGGGTCTTCAATTGTTTATCCACTTTTGAACCAAAACTTATAGCCGTTGGCTATTTTGTTACTCCAACTATCAAGTGTGTAAGAAAATGTAATAATAAAAACATAGTAACTCAGGGAAAAAACAAAATAATTCTCGAGTTGATAGTCTGTAGTAGGGCCTCCGAGGTACCTTCTACCCCAACTTCTCTCCTGGCAGGCTATTAGTTGGGTTTCCTCGTCAGAGATGGCGCCACTATCTAAGGCAGAGCCTTCTATAAACCAAGCCTTCTCCACCTTATTCCTTATTTCTGTATTTTATGGGAAATAACTGACCCCAACATCCCTCCAAGGATTTTCATCTTCTACTCCTACAAAATTAGGGATATAGACAGATTCTGCTGACCAGATAGCTCAAGTGTGGCTTTAGGAAAGATCATTCTTGAGCTGACTGACTGTAGTAAACCCTTTGAGAAACCTTCTTCTCAAATATTTTAAAGATTTGTCAAAATAAATCCAAACTTAATCAAAAAATTGAAAAAAACTTTGTGAACAAGTGCGCAATTAAGGGTTAAGAAAGCATAGCAGAGTGACATGAAACTCCATTCAAAGAACTAACTATGATTTCATTTTATTTGCTGAAATGTGAACGGTTTTGGCAAAAGAACAGTATTTTGTGATTCACACTCGTGTTTCTGATTTATTGTAAGTCCAAGTTCTCATAGTGAGCGAACGGTTGTCCTTCAGAGCTGTAGGTGGTCTCATTCGATCCTAAAAATTAAATTCTATTTTGAATTGATGAAAAAACGTTGGCTTTAAATCGATAGTTTTAAGCTAGGTCATTTTGAAAATTACAATGTTATTCTGTGTGAGAAAGCTAAACTTTGGTAATTGAGAAACCTAATTAACCCTACCTACATTTCCTTAACAACGCTGTAGATTCACCACAGATTAAAGTATCTTCATACGGGATAGAGAGGTTTCTCCATATTTCAGTTAAGAGATGAATTAGATTGCCTGAGAGAGGAAAAAAATACCTGGGAGACGAAAACTCAGTGAAAACCGCTTCGGGGGGAAACTGAATATGAGAGGGTGGGAGTTAATTATGAAAAACACTTTTCCTCCCTTCATCCATCTCGAGGACTCCCTTGAAATATTGACAGTAAAGTAAAACAAAAGACGCGAGGGTTTAAGAACGTAGAGGCGGCTCGAGCCAACAACTCGACTTAGTCTTAATAAAACATGTTCCTCCCGACCGGAAAATGAGAAATGAATTAGTTGGCCCGAAAGATTACGTCTCCTTTTTGAAAAATAAAGAAAAAAAGGGAGAAACCCTCTTTCCTCAGTTACCTACCGACGGGGTTGAGGAGGGAAGAAGCGGGAAACCTCCCTCGAAAATCAGATTAAACGGGAGTTAACCAAGCGCGACGGGCTAACTCTGGAATGAGCCTCGGTGAGCGGATAAAGACGATTCAGGGCTCTTTATTCCTTAACAAAAGCCCCGATCTTGGCGTTTCCTGAATTATCATTCCCCCGACGCCCAATTACAATGAGAAAAAACTTTAACATAGTTGGGAAGTTCGGTCCGGGAGAAAAGACTACTCAGAGCCATTACTTTCCACGGTCGACGAAATCATCCCATAAGTAGCCTACTTTCTTTACCTTAACTAGGGGCGGGATAACGTTAACTTTCGGAATATTTTATTTACTTTTCTTCCAATAACCGATATTTCTATATCAATATTTTGTGTTTGTTGAATTCGATCTATCGATATTTTGTTTAAGGAAAAATTAATCCGTAGATAATGTTTTATAATAATTGCTGCAGACAAATAGCTTCCACGCCTGGAGAAAATGGAGTAGAATAGCGGTATATTCAAAATGATGAAGCAAATGATAGAAAATACTGCAAATTAATACACAACGGTTTATAATTCCCCCGTGAAGCTCGACCGTCAGGAAAGAACTCGGATTCTTCCGACCCTTCAAGAGACACCAGGGGAAGGCGATGGAGGGGGGAGGTACCCTCGTTCGGAAGCTCCTAGGCAGGTTATGAGTGCCTAATCTCAATTAATTCACCATCATTTGAACACAACTCTAAACGAAAGAACGTCAGCAATTACTTATTCACAAATTACATAATTAATTATCCTCATGAAAAGCAAACGGTAGGTCTCACTCTGGGTGCTGTTGAAAATTCTAAAAATTTAAATATTCAAAAAAATTCTTTTCACCCCTTAGAAGTGACTAAACTTAGCCAAACCAGAACACAACTAGACCCCAAACGGAGCTGGTATCATGGATTTCATCAAAATCGGTCGACGGAAAACGGAAAATTTTTATTCGATTTTGGTTTATCATTTTCAATAATGTTTAGAATCGACCACGACATCCCCTCAAAATTCGTTGGTATACGTATCCGAAAATCGAATAAAAATTTGTCCGTTCGTCCGACGTCTGCCGTACTATTCTTAGCAACCATGGACCGATTTTGATGAAATTTGGTATATGGTCTCCATTTGGGGTCTAGTTGTGCCGCAAAGCTGTTGTTTGATGTCAGTCACTTGTAAGAGGTTAAAAATGAGGGTTGACATCATTTTCAAAGGTACCTTAGCTTGAAAACTTTGGAAAAATGATTAGAATCACAAATGCTTGCATACGAGTCTGCAACACATTGCATTTTCACATTGGGACCACTACACAACAAGGTAGTGAAGTAAAGTTGTTAGTTCATGTACCCAAGCATCAAAATAAGAAAACAGTTGATTGTTCTCTACGCAACACATTGCGTCTATTTTATTTATTGGTCGCGTGAGCAAGTTTTCGTGACGAGTTTTCAGTTTATGTGCCAAAGCAAAGACATGAAAATGTCAATAAAGAAATGGTTTTTCACCAATTTGAAATAGGATTGAATTTTCAGTTTCTATTGAGGTCACTCAGAGCTCTGTAGAACCAACCGTTCATTCCCTATGAGAAGTTCTCATAGGGAATGAACGGTTCTCATTGAGAACTGCTACTTGCCTAATTCAGTGATCTTTCAATTAAAAACCAACAGCCGCTTCGGCTAATCTATATTTTCATGTGCTCATGATTGCAAACGCTTAGGTTGATAATTATACATACGGGCTGGACATGTTTTTGCAAATATTTGATTAATTTCTAGAAAGCAAGAAAATTTTAATCAATTAATTTTTTTCTCGTAAAATCGGCAACAATCCTTTATTTGGTTGAGATGAACTCAGATCACTTTGAAATTTTGAAATCGGTCAACCGACAGCTGAGATAAGTGTCGATTACTATTGGCATCTTCTCTCTCACTCGCACACTTGTCGTTGAGACACACTTATGGGTTGGATTTACGATAAATCAGAAACAAGAGTGTGAATCGCAAAAGAGGCCTAATCTCCGTTGAAATTTTAGCTGACCAAAATCCTATTCGTTTCTTTAGCAAGCAGTAATCAAATTTCCTAAAGAAGGCACCCTCAACTCTTTATTCTTCGAATTGAGTGTGAAGCGTTTATTTATTCAAAATGAACTTGATTTTGAAGCGAAAACTTGTTTGATAGGTAGTGAAGATGAGTGATCTGTACAGAAAAATAATAACCTTTCTGAAATAATTAACAGCGTTTTGTATTCTCGTTGTTTGATGATTTTTGGTTATTTTCCAACGATAATATCAGATATTAGATGTATTATTAGATATTAGATAATAGATATTAGATTATTAAATATTAGATATTATATGTTAGATATTAGATTATTGGATATTAGTAAATATTAGATGTTATCTAATATTTTTATCTGAAATAGATGACCAAAACTGTATGTATTTATATAGTCTGGTTGAACAACACGCTATTCTTACTTTGAAGTTCACAATCAATACTTAACCCTCGACATCCAGCAGCCATTGGTGCCCATTGTCGTGTGGGGTAATGAAGCCTTTGATATTCACCCCGCAACCGCTACTAATGAGGAACTGTTCCATTCATATTCTCCAGCAAAAGAGACGGAAAAAGCCATGATTAAATCAAAAATCAAGTAATGAATTTTTAATCTCGTTAATAAGATTTCGTCTTTAGACGGCACGGTTGTGCGTTTTGAGAATACGAGGTTTTCGTTACACTTCGTTAAGTCCAGGTTATAGGGTCTCCTTATACATCATTATAATTATTCATAACTTCGGGCTTCCTTTCCCTCATCCCCTTTTCGAGAGGATCTCAACCTCGGGGTTCAGGGGAGTTCCCTAGCATGAATTGCATTAATTCCTTATTGTCGGAGCTTTGCGGGATTGCAGCGCTATGAGGGCGAAGGGGAAGGGGGTCGCTACGGGGAAATGGGAATAGGCGGTGGGGCATATCTGGGGTCTGTTTCGACCCCCGGAGTACCCTACCCTCAGGGCTTTAACGGAGCCCTGGGGTTTTGGGATGTGACGTGAAGGAGGAATTTTCGAACGCCCTCGAGGGGTCGTCAACAAAGCGTGTTAAACCCATTCATAAATAAATATAACCTTCAAGAAACCCACCGAGACGGTATGAACCGTAAAATAGACTCCGATCTTATTAGGAAGAACCTTTCGAATAGGGGAGTTTTTTATATTTTGTTACAATAATAATGTTACTAAGATTGCAGAGCTCTCTTAGTCTCTCAAGACACTGCTATTCACTGTTTTGCTGATGACTGGATACATTTCCAACGCAAAGTACACATAATAGATACTCGTATATTCAAATACAAGAGCTGTAATTATGTTTCAAACATCTGAAGAGAGGTGATTCGTGTGGCCGTCAAAGGCCGTATTATGAACTTGTCAATTGTTATCTCTAACTTGGTGTTGGACCAACTTATTGTTTTGATGAGCATGATTGAACTTACCATTCAGTAACCAAGAAACTTCTTCATGTGATGGCACACATATCGTTTCGCTTAGGTCTCTCGATTTTCACGATTAGCCAGTACTTTCACTTTGGTATCGTACTCCACTGAACGACAAATCCGTTTTTTTAAAGGGGTTATGTGTCATTAAATGAACCATAAAAAATGTTGGTCCCTAAAACACACTACACTCACTGTACATAGCCAAAGAGAAGAAAGTAGAAAGAAGTTACAAACTGAGCCCGAAGAAAATTCGACTAGGTACAACTAAAAAGAAGAAAAGAAATGGGTACGAAGAAAAATTGACTGTGATTAAAAGGAAGAAAAGTAAATAAGAGTGATATCAAAATGAGTGCAAGTAAGACATAGAGATAAAATGAGACTGACCTTGTGACTGATAGACCAAATTTGTTATAATAACTTTTCCAAAGGGTTTTAAGTTAAATAGGTAAACATGTTCCCATTTTATGTCAACGAGAATCAATTCCTAGAGTTTTTGAACCCATTAATTTTAAGACTTATGTCAACTAAGTGACATTAATAATTTAGTACTTTTAAATGTGATTCAAACTAACTTCGTGCTAAGTTCTTGTCTTTTTCAAAATAAAAATGCGAATAAAGACTGTAATTCCATTTAAATGTATTATTCTGAAAAAATAAAAATGTATACCTACGTAAAAAAGCTTCAAAGCTAATACTAATTTTTTGTTTCCTAATGAATGTTCCAAATTCATCTTTATTTTTACAAGTGATGAAAAATTAATAAACGATGAATGTTAGGCTACAAAAATGAATTAATATTTTTTCCTGATTAGATTTATAATTGTCATCACCCCATAACGTCGCTGTTATGATACCATCACCACTTACGATATTTTCATTACGATATTTTTTAATACTGAACTTTCTAGGCAAATGTATCTCCCGGATGGTGAAGACAGGTATTTAGCAAATAAAAAAGACTAAAAAAAAACTGGAGTTGATTGTCTAGGAAAGCAGCAAATCATTGGTCACTACTTTTTTCACCCCCCTGAAAACTAGCTAGATTGACGTTATGTGGTGATGGAGTGACACCCTCGACAAATTTAATGACAAATTTACTGGACAAAATGACAAATTTTTTAAAACTTCCGGGAAAAAACTGTCCCAAATCGTCAAAACATCCCATTTTTCAAAATGTTCAAATACAATTCTCCAGAATTTTTCAAATTTTTTTAGCAAGGGGTAGAGTATCAAAACATTGTACCTAATTTAAAATTCCGTCAAAAACCCCCTTTTAAAAAAATCGATTTTTCAGGACTAAATTAATTTAAATAAACAACTTTATTCATTGAATTAAACATAGTTTGATGAAAATATGTAAATAAAACAGCATACTTAACAATTAAGGTTTATGTAATCAGTTTATTAATTGGCCAACATGAAATTATGAAAAAGTATGAAAATGTTCTTCAGGGATGTAAGTAACTCCTCAACCTCTCTAGGTCAGCTTACTTGAAGGGGTTGATGGGAGCCCGGCAATTCACACACTGTGAGCATTGCTGCAGGTCATATCAATTTTGAGAAGAGTTTTTGAGGTGAATGATGTATAGTCGATCTACTAAGTGCAGTTTTCTTTTGATGAGAGCGAAATCAAAAGACGGGGGAAATGTATGCCCCCTCACTTGGAAAAATTGTTCGATTTTGTCGAATTTTTTTACTCAGTTAGGGCGAGGCGGACATTCTGAAGCTCCCTCTAGGCTGACATCTCTGTCATACATCTAATATTCCGAAGTTTTCTATATCTAGCTATATCTGAAGGTTTCTTTGAAAATTTGATCATTTGATCATTCATGCAGCATGAATGGACTTTTGTAGTGTAAAATCATGGTGCATCAAGATTACATGGAGGCTGACGGATTTGTTATTTGTGTTGCAGGTCTGATGGTCGCGGTGTTCTGGGATGGGTGATGGACGGAGGGTACTCACTCCCTGGATCTGGCTCCTTCTGGTCGCATCCTCTCCTTCTCCAGGCACGTCGATCTGCCCGTCGAGATGCTCCTGCCGCGACGACACGCTCTCCGCCTCCTGCGTCGACACCGCCCTCGAGGTCGTCCCCATTCAGCTCAATCCGGACGTCGAGGTCATCGAGCTGTCAGGCAATCGCATCGCCAACGTTCACTACACTCTCACTTTCTACACGAGTCTGAGGATCCTCGACGTCTCTCTGAACAAGATCTCCTCGATAGGAGCTAAAAACTTCGAAGCGCAAGCCAAACTGGAAACCCTCAACGCCAGTTTCAACATCATCTCCACCCTCGGCAAAGACGCCTTCCGAGGCCTCAAGTCTCTCAAAGTCCTCGACCTCAGCCACAACCAAATTGAATCCATCGAACACGGTTCGTTCAAAGACTCCCACGACATTCAAACCATAGACTTTTCCCACAACCGCATAACGTCCTTCGAGGACCCCACAGTGTTCAATTCCATCACCTCGTTACGAACATTGAAACTGGACCACAACCAAATCATCGATGTGCCGAGTTTACTTTTGAAAAACCTGCCGTCGCCTTGTGTACTTGAAAAGTTGACTTTGAACGATAATTTGATCGAAGTGATAGAAGACAAATCGTTCCCTCCGCCTTGCGCGCAGTCGATGAAGGTCCTAACGTTAGGTTCAAACGTAATAAAAGAGGTTGAAAAGTCGGGTTTCGACTCGTTACATAGTTTGACCTGTTTAGACTTGTCGTATAATAATTTAACGTACATCCCGACGCAGCAGCTTTCCAAGCTGAACGTGCTCAGTGAGTTGGATCTGAGCGGTAATACGTTCCATTCGGTTAAGCCCGTGGCTTTTCAAAGCTTGTTTCAACTCGCAACGTTGACCATTTCAAGGTTGCCCCATTTGAACTGGGTGGACTCGCGAGCGTTCGTCGACAACATTCGGTTGGACACGATTCACATCGACGAGAACCCCGAATTAAGGCGAATACCGACTAGGATATTCCACGGGAACCCACACCTGAGCCACGTGTCACTCCGGAGCAACGCACTGGCGACCGTGGACGTCTCTCATTTCCCGCTGGACCGACTGAGGAGTTTGGATCTGTCGGGAAACCCGCTGCACTGCAATTGCTCGCTGCACTGGTTGTGGAAACTGGCGCAGACGGAGAGTCAGTTGCCTTCGCGAGACAGCATCCCGTTGCAAGGGAACGAGACGAGTCCGGAAGGGCAGCCGCAGCTGAGGATCGTCGTGAGGAATCTCAAGTGCTCGAGCCCTGAAGGCCTCAAAGGCCAGCTGGTGACGGAAATACCCGAATCCACTGTCAGGTAATTTACTTCACCCTATACGTTTAATACTGTAATATCTAAAAAGTAGCTGAAAAGCCTGCTAAAAGCAGGCAAAAAAGTTGTAGATATGTGAAAAAACATTTGATGTCGCGGCCTGGAATCGAACCCGGGACCCCCACGTTCGGGCGACATACTTACGTACGTACGGTTGGGGTTTCATGTATAGCATTTCCGAATTGAGTTAAACCTTTTCCATTTAGGTTTAAACCTTTTCCATTTAGGTTTAGACCTTTTCCATTTAGATTTAAACCTTTTCCATTTAGATTTAAACCTTTTCCATTTGGATTTAGACCTTTTCCATTTGGATTTAGACCTTTTCCATTTAGATTTAAACCTTTTCCATTTGGATTTAAACCTTTTCCATTTGGACTTAAACTCAGGAAATTATCGTGGAGTTAGAGGTAAAAGTACCCAAGTCACAAATTCAACACGTGGGAAAATCAAATGCAGAATATTATGATTATTTAACTGTTGTTATTATTGGTGATCAATATCATCAAACTATGTATCCAACCTAAGAAAATAATTTATTATCATATTTATCAAACTATCTTTTGAAATTTTAATTTGATTTTTTTTCACAATATGAATTTACCTCTTCGGTACTTTTACCTCTAACCCGATGTTATTATGCCACAACTTGAAATTAAATCATGCAACTGTTTTTTTATGCACAGAAATGTAATATATATTATATAATAATGAACACATGTTTTTTGAACACAAGAATTTCTCATGAACGGAAGTTATAAATTAAGTACAGTATTTTTCTTTCATCACATCTGAAGTGGAACAGAATGTTTATGGCACTATGCAAATGAGAATAATATTACCTAGGTACTTACTATGATGGGGCTAACTACTGACGTTTTGATGGAGTTTAAATCCAAATGGAAAAGGTTTAAATTCAAATGGAAAAGGTTTAAATCTAAATGGAAAAGGTCTAAAAGTTTAACGAAAGTTTAACTCAATTCGGAAATGCTACATATAGATAAGCTGCAAATTATTACGCAACGGTTTATTATTTTTATCCTGCAAATAACACGTCTTTCCTTTTCTAGTACCTACCAACCATAATAATTATTGTACTAGATTCACTATCAACTTAACCCTAATTGGACCATGGTGTCACTAGTGTCATCGGAAACATCTTCGGAATGCCGTAGCAGTCTCAAGGTGTCACCAGATTAACTAGATAAAAATTGCAATTTCAAAATTAATGGACAGAGCTGAATTTTTTGAACCATTATAAAGATAAGTTTTTAAAAGTAAAAAAAAAAATTTTGAACGGAAAGCGAAAAGGGACCTTTTGTCGGCGTTCGTCGAAATGGAGTTATTGCTCGTATTTTCTCAATCTGTATAGATTTATGAAGAATTTAAGACCAAAAGCATCCTTGTAGCTCAAAAAATGACGAAGCTGCAGTAGTTCAGTGTTTTATAACAGAAAAAATGGATTTTGAGAAAAACGACCGTAAACTTCAAAATGCTACTTAAATTCTTAGATTCTTAAATCGACATTTTCTTATTTAGGTTACTTTCGATTCGATTCGATCTTTCAGGCCTATACACTTAGGTTCTAGAGGGTCCAAGGATCAATAATCGATAGAAAGTGAAAAATCGATACTTTCGACCTTCTTCCAGTTTTCAGCCTTTTCCTCGAAATCAGCTTTGCCTACAAGAGGTCCCTTTTCGCTTTCCGCCTATAGGAAATCTCAAAATAGTGTAATGAAAAAAATGTACAGAAATTGGCGAAACCATTTTTTGTCATAACATAATTTAATTATGTTATGAAAAAAATTGTTTCACCGATTTCTGTACATTTGTTTCATTACACTATTTTGAGACTTCCTATAGCACACAAAAATTCTGCTGTCCATTAAATTTAAAATTGAAATTTAATTTTGGTTACTCCGGTGACACCTTGGGGCAGCTGTGGAGTTCCTGTGATGTTTTCGGTGACGCTAGTGGTACCATGGTCCAATTAGAGTTAATATTGACAGGCAGTACCAACCTACCAGCAAAAACATCATCATCCGAGAGTTTTGGAGGAACCTAATTAGCGGAGTAAAACTAAAACTGATTATACCAACGCAAGTTCGACAGATTCAAACTTAGTCTTATAGTAGTACCTTCCACTAATCAGGTGTACAGGGTGTCCCATGTTAGGAACTGCACAACTACGGGAATCGATTCTACAACTAATTTAAGTAAGAAAATGTCTCATAGGAATTTTGTTTTAACCCCTTGTTTTTTCCAAGTTTTTTTTTCTATTTTATGATTGTTTCGTGTTTTCAACCTTATGTCACTAAAATACCGTAGCTACCTTAATTTACCGTAAAAAAATTTAAAAACAAGGGCCCCTTAGGATAAGGCATCAAATTTTCGGGGTCCTGATGGGTGAAAAATCAACTCGTTTACCAATTTGGCAAAATTACCAATTTTTATTTAGGTTGTTAGGGTTTTCACGTACCTCATCACCAAAAACTGCGAAAAGATATTTTTACAATCGAATTTAGGGGAGAAATTAATTTGTGTTAGAACGCAGAAAAACTTTTTTTTTTTTCTCAACAAAATCTACGTTTTGACGGCGGCGGTGGCGGAGTAGACCCCGCCTTCCTCCCAAAAACCAACAGGGAAAAAGTGAAATTTGCCAATTTGACAAAAATTACGGGTTGAAGAACCCCAAAAATATTCTATTGTAGGTACCTACTAGAAAGATGGAAAATTTGAAGTCCTTTCCAACAGAATAATCAGATTTGAATATTTACATGTAAATTAAGAGAGTTACGACCATTTTTGTGGCTGAAGATCAAAAACACGAAAAAAACTCGGATTTTTGTAAGTAAAAAAGTTATCTGATCTTGAATTAGTTCTAGAAAACTGACTCCTGGTGTTTTGCATGGACTATAAATATCGATAGGTACCTTGAAGCGCAAAAGCGCTATGTCTAAAAACAGAGTTTGTAGGAAAACGCAAAAGAAGTTTTCACCAGTGCACAATCCCTAAAATAATGTCTTATTCCAATAAACTCTTTAATTTTGTATAAGCTAAAATCCTCAAACAGGTCCTCCAATAATAGTTTTGTTGAATTTGAGTTTTTCTGAAATAAAAAATGTGGATGGCCATGTAAGGGTAGGAACATGCATCCTCTGGCCAAGTTCGATTGTGTACATGGTCCCCTTTGGGTAAAGCACAAAAATTGAAGGAACTCTTGAAGGATCACCAAAATCGTCCTCTTAAATACCTATCTGTTCGTAAGTTACCTACTGTTTGTAGGTACTAAACAGCCTTTTAAAACCGAACTATTATATTATTTTTTACTTACTTATCACAATTGTGCCACGATTTAAAAAAAACACAGGGCAGTAGTTAACAACGCCGCAAATTACTACACAATGTTTTATTATTATTATCCGTCTACTAAGAATGTTACCTACATGCAATAAAATCGTTATCCTGATCAAATCAAAATAAATAATCATCATTAATAAAATCGCAATTTGATCATTGGTTGCGTAGGTTGCACAACTCAGTTCAACACAAAACTCATTTCAATGGAGCGATTAATGCTCGCATTGAATCAGCTGAAATTTGAACAGAAATTAGTCTTATTTCCTATAGTGAACAGTCTTTTGGAATTCAGTTTTGGTTTTCTGATTTATTGTAAGTCCACCCCTTGAGTTCTTAAAGGGAGCGAACGGTTTTATTTCGACGCTCTGTGGTGGCAAGCATCCTCTAGGTATCTGACTCCACGTTCTACAAACTTAGTGCACTTAGAAGCTATGTCCAAACAAAGCTCCAGTGTCCACAACACGATAGAATTGTACAGCTATCTTATAAGGACAAAGAACCATTGCGCATTCCTCTTTTGGACAAACCACCATTAGCCATTAGCTATTTTTCGAAAGGGGACATAGAAGAAGGTTTTAGGCCATTTTCAAAGTTTTTGGCGCTACAATCATGTATCCTTAGGAAAGACTATGGTCCCATTATGACACTGACCAACTTATCTCAAAAGTGAAATTTTTAGACATATCGCTTTGGTATCAATAAATAGCATTTCCAAGTCAAATTAATCTTAATTAATCTAATCCAAATGAATCTTTTTACAAACCAAATTAAACTTTTTCAAAACAAAACTAAACTTTTTCCAAATCAACTTAATCATTTTCCACAACATAGCAATATATTTCCGTAAAGTTCCTAACATCACTGAGTAAGTAAATCATCAGAACATCATGATAGAAATTCAATTAAAATTCGTGCAAATATTCAAGGAAAAAGCTGTAGGTAGCGAAGATTATAGAGAAATGGCATCAGGAAGGAATATTCCTTAGCCTCAACAGCCTCATCTTCGTGAGCCTCAGAAGATATTGGACAGAAGAATCGTAAATTCTTCACATTCTACAGCTAAAAACCCTTTACGTTTTCCTACAATGCCTGCAATTCGCAAAAAATTTCACTTGCAATTTCACTGGGCTAATTTTCTCGAAAGGATTAATTTGATTTTGGAAAAGTTTATTTTGATTTGGAAAAATTTAAATTTGGTATGGAAAAGGATTCATTTGGTTTGAAAAAGATTCATTTGGTTAGGAAAAAGATTAATTTGGTTTGGAAAAGGATTCATTTGGTTTGGAAAAAGATTAATTTGGTTTGGAAAAAGATTAATTTGGTTTGAAAAAGGATTCATTTGGTTTGGAAAAGGATTCATTTGGTTTGGAAAAGGATTCATTTGGTTTGGAAAAGGATTCATTTGGTTTGGAAAAAGATTAATTTGGTTTGGAAAAGGATTCATTTGGTTTGGAAAAGGATTCATTTGGTTTGGAAAAGGATTCATTTGGTTTGGAAAAGGATTCATTTGGTTTGGAAAAAGATTAATTTGGTTTGGAAAAAGATTAATTTGGTTTGGAAAAGGATTCATTTGGTTTGGAAAAGGATTCATTTGGTTTGGAAAAGGATTCATTGGTTTGGAAAAAGATTAATTTGGTTTGGAAAAGGATTCATTTGGTTTGGAAAAGGATTCATTTGGTTTGGAAAAGGATTCATTTGGTTTGGAAAAGGATTCATTTGGTTTGGAAAAGGATTCATTTGGTTTGGAAAAGGATTCATTTGGTTTGGAAAAGGATTCATTTGGTTTGGAAAAGGATTCATTTGGTTTGGAAAAGGATTCATTTGGTTTGGAAAAGGATTCATTTGGTTTGGAAAAGGATTCATTTGGTTTGAAAAAGGATTCATTTGGTTTGGAAAAGGATTCATTTGGTTTGGAAAAGGATTCATTTGGTTTGGAAAAGGATTCATTTGGTTTGGAAAAAGATTAATTTGGTTTGGAAAAGGATTCATTTGGTTTGGAAAAGGATTCATTTGGTTTGGAAAAGGATTCATTTGGTTTGGAAAAGGATTCATTTGGTTTGGAAAAAGATTAATTTGGTTTGGAAAAAGATTAATTTGGTTTGGAAAAGGATTCATTTGGTTTGGAAAAGGATTCATTTGGTTTGGAAAAGGATTCATTGGTTTGGAAAAAGATTAATTTGGTTTGGAAAAGGATTCATTTGGTTTGGAAAAGGATTCATTTGGTTTGGAAAAGGATTCATTTGGTTTGGAAAAGGATTCATTTGGTTTGGAAAAAGAATCATTTGGTTTGGAAAAGGATTCATTTGGGTTGCAAAAGGATTCATTTGGTTTGGAAAAGGATTCATTTGGTTTGGAAAAGGATTCATTTGGTTTGGAAAAGGATTCATTTGGTTTGGAAAAGGATTCATTTGGTTTGGAAAAGGATTCATTTGGTTTGGAAAAGGATTCATTTGGTTTGGAAAATGATTCATTTGGTTTGGAAAAGGATTCATTTGGTTTGGAAAAGGATTCATTTGGTTTGGAAAAGGATTCATTTGGTTTGGAAAAGGATTCGTTAGGTTTGGAAAAGGATTCATTTGGTTTGGAAAAGGATTCATTTGGTTTGGAAAAGGATTCATTTGGTTTGAAAAAGATTCATTTGGTTAGGAAAAAGATTAATTTGGTTTGGAAAAGGATTCATTTGGTTTGGAAAAAGATTAATTTGGTTTGGAAAAAGATTAATTTGGTTTGAAAAAGGATTCATTTGGTTTGGAAAAGGATTCATTTGGTTTGGAAAAGGATTCATTTGGTTTGGAAAAAGATTAATTTGGTTTGGAAAAAGATTAATTTGGTTTGGAAAAGGATTCATTTGGTTTGAAAAAGGATTCATTTGGTTTGGAAAAGGATTCATTTGGTTTGGAAAAGGATTCATTTGGTTTGGAAAAAGATTAATTTGGTTTGGAAAAAGATTAATTTGGTTTGGAAAAAGATTAATTTGGTTTGGAAAAGGATTCATTTGGTTTGGAAAAGGATTCATTTGGTTTGGAAAAGGATTCATTTGGTTTGGAAAAAGATTAATTTGGTTTGGAAAAGGATTCATTTGGTTTGGAAAAGGATTCATTTGGTTTGGAAAAGGATTCATTTGGTTTGGAAAAGGATTCATTTGGTTTGGAAAAGGATTCATTTGGTTTGGAAAAAGATTAATTTGGTTTGGAAAAAGATTAATTTGGTTTGGAAAAGGATTCATTTGGTTTGGAAAAGGATTCATTTGGTTTGGAAAAGGATTCATTGGTTTGGAAAAAGATTAATTTGGTTTGGAAAAGGATTCATTTGGTTTGGAAAAAGAATCATTTGGTTTGGAAAAGGATTCATTTGGGTTGCAAAAGGATTCATTTGGTTTGGAAAAGGATTCATTTGGTTTGGAAAAGGATTCATTTGGTTTGGAAAAGGATTCATTTGGTTTGGAAAAGGATTCATTTGGTTTGGAAAAGGATTCATTTGGTTTGGAAAAGGATTCGTTAGGTTTGGAAAAGGATTCATTTGGTTTGGAAAAGGATTCATTTGGTTTGGAAAATGATTCATTTGTCTCGGAAATGCTATAATACTCTGAATAGTCAACAGTTGTTTGATGACTGTGAATGTGCGATGGAGCTTACTGAGTCCTGTTGATGTTGTTTGTGCAGGTGCGAAACGACGTGGCTGACGGTGGCGATCATCACCGCCCTCGTCCTCGCCCTCTTCGGCGCCACCTGCGTCGTCCTCCTCCTCTTCAGCTCAGAGCGGTGGCTCTGCTGGTGTCGGAAAGGCAAGCACAGCCCCGAGCCGGAAGTGGACACGCGGCGCCTCGCCCCGAGCCTCCACCCCGGCTCCGCGCCGCCTCCCATCCTCATGCTCATGCCGGACAAGCACTACCGGGACGCCATCCTCTCCAACTACATCAAGTCCGAGTCGGACATGAAGCTCGCCGAGCCCTGGATGAACGGCGACGCCCGACAGAACGACTACTCGGTCGACATGACGTCGTCGAGGAGTAAACCGCACATCGTTTACGTTTAGAATTTGTTCTTTTTACAAGTTACATTGTAGGCCAGTTGCTGGGTAACTACGTTCTCTTACTCACACACTTTCCTAATTATTCATGAAAAGTCATAACTTTTATTATAACAATAACAATTTCGACTCACCAGGGCGACATCACAGTGTTGGACAGACTTGTTAGAAAAGTAATTCGATTATTCATTACAAATTCTAATTACTTTTGTAGAAAGGTAATAGCGATTACCATTCCAATCACTGTAATAGTAATCGAGATCGCAATGCCTTTTCCTATTACAAGTACCTAAAGGTAATCGAAAAAACAATTACCGTTAGTTGTAATCGGAAAATCATCCCGATTACCATTACAGGAATCGGAATGGAGTAATGGTAATACGATTACTTTTCTGAATCCGATTACTTTATTCGAAGAATACAAATTTGGTGTAAGAAAAAATTCTGAAATACATCGCAATTTTCCATATTTTTAACCTCAAAAATGGGATTTGGTGCACTCTGATCGATCTGAGAACCATGTAATCGATTCAGCGGCAAAAAATACTTAAAAAAGCATACCCCACACGACCACATTACCAAAACACATCGAAATCCCCAGTTTACCCCCCTTTTCCCCTCCCCTTATGGGGGGATCGGGCTGGCTAGATGCTAGGACCAACTAGGCCCAGAATGGAGCAAATAAGCAAAATTGGAGATTTTTTCGATCAATTTTAGGGGTACTTATGGCCAGGAAGGCGGACGGGCATTGCAGATTTGGAATTTGGGTACCTTGAAACGTAAAATGAATAAGTTTATTAGAGATAATAGACCAAAAGTAGGTAATCGAATTGCCATGACTCCATTCCGATTCCTGTAATTTTAATCGCAAAAAGTAATTGAAATTTCGACATTACAGTAATTCGAATGGTAATCGCGATACTCCTGGAGTAATTACAGCGCCAAAACTTCGGATTTTCAATCTTCTTTTTATCGAAATGTTTACTAGCCAAATACTTCATTATTCCTCAAAGTAATTATTACATCTCAACTCTGAGACTCACACATCAACGTAAAAATCAGTGAGTTATGGGTGTAGCAAGGGTTTAGATACGAACGGACCGATAAATACTCAAAGTAGCTCTAAAACACAAAATTCAAGTAGAAAATTTAATTTTAAAATACACTCATGTTTTTGTTTTAGTTGAAGAAAAACAAAACAGAAGAGAATCCCTCCGAGTGGGGAATGATTCCCTTCCCGACGAACGCTAATAATTTACAAAACTACGCCAAAACCTGAAAATGTCGGGAAGAGTGATTATTATTGACTGCCTAATCTAATTGTATAGATGGAGTAAATCTATAAGGTTGCCTCCCAGCAAAATTCGATTCTACAACACTTAATAGTGACTCTTACCAATTTTTTCAGACGCTTCCTTTTCGAGTTACTTCACTCTCAAGATTTCCTTCGTGTTTTCGACCTTACGTCACTAAAACGTCTGTCACTCCCTTTGGGTACAGAGAAACATTAAAATTGATTATACCATTGGAAAGTTGAGCTTTTTGAACATTTTTTAGGGTTACGCTGGGAAAAAACTACGGACGGTAGACCCACAGTTGCTCAGTCAGTGGACCACAACCAACACCAGTACCCTTCTAAAACGAGTATTATTTCGCACCAAACTAGTGACTGTCTGTTATTGGGCCCTTGTCTGTTACTGGTGACCGTACCGTAGTTTAAAATGGAATAAATTTAAAAAAAAAATTTTTGAGTGGGTGGAGTGGTTTTCAATGATTTTGAATGATTTTGAATTCAGAAGGGTAGCGCAGATACACGGTATGTTCAATTTTTAAACGTAAAAAATTATTTTTCCTCCAAGTCGAATTTTCCAGTCGCCTCTTCTATTTTTTCCTCCCTGAGCAATTTGGCATTGAAATTGATTTCGATTGAAATTCTCAGAGATTTCATCAATCCTTCATCGCAGCACGAAATTCGTGAATTCTCAATTTGGGAAAATGGACTTCAAGAATTCATTGAGAAGAATCAGTTTTAGATTCTCTATTTAATTCTAGATGTTGGAAGGTATTTCTATTTGGTATGGACTGTTATTGATCTGGGTGTTGCTATTGTTGTGCTACGCACTCCTATAGGTATGGAAGTAGCAACACCGTTAAGCTCAGTCTGGGTGCTTTACCTTGTCGCATCGTCACACTAAATTACCAAGTACCTAATGGTAGGTATTATAAAGGGAAAAAAATGGGCTCCACTCCTCCAATACCTCAACCAAATGGAGGAGAATTTGGGAGAGTGAGAAAAATAGTCAAGATTCAAAGTAGGAGAAATGTATAAATGAAATTTATTTGCGAAATTCGATCCTAGCCTATCTACTGCTTCACGCCAGTGCCACTCCTTGCCTAGTCTTCTTCTTTCTTCTTTGCCGGCGCTACAATCCTGTGTGGATTTTGGCCTCCCGAACAACAGCTTTCCAAGCCACGCGGTCCAACGATGCGGTCCGCCAGTTGTTGATCCCCATTCTTGCCAGGTCGCCAGTCGTGTCGTCGATCCAGGATCTTCGCAGCCTTCCTCGTCTTCTTCTCCCTTCGAAACGAGCATTCAGCAGCTTGCGTGGCATTCTTTCATCGTCCATCCGATTCACATGTCCAAGCCATGCGATTCTCCTTGCTTTAGCAAACCGAACAATATCCTCTCCTTCCATCAGCTGCTCGAGTACATCATTGGTCCTAATCCTCCACTCTCCCAACTCGCATACAGGGCCAAATATGCGACGCATTATCTTCCGCTCAAACACCCTCAAGGCTTGCATTTCTGCCGTTTTTAGAATCCAGGACTCAGCTCCGTAGCATAAAACCGGCCTCACTAGCGTTTTATACAGGGTGTCACCCTAACTCGAGGACCAAACTTCAAGGATCGATTCTACAACTAATTTGCAAACTTTTTTGTCTCCTGACATTTTTTTTTTAAACGCTTTAAAATTATACTTTTTTCACTTTTAAGATTTTGTTCGTGTTTTCGACCTTGAGCCATTAAAACGGCCATAACTCCCTCAATTTATTGGATAAACTCAAATATGAGTATACCGTTGGAAAGAACGTTAAATTTCCTATCAGTTCATTAGGACACAAAAGCTTTTTAAGCCTTTCGTATAAGTGAATAAATTGGTCTAAGTCAGAAATTTAAAACTTTCTCGAAAATCACAATTTTTCAGGCTGACTCATCTTATGTAATAAACAGCTGTATCGTCGGGCACTCAACGGAAAAAACTTGCCCAGAATCTCAGCTTTCCAACGGTCTATCAATTTTTCTTTTTAACATTCAAATTAGAAGAGTAAATGAAGTTTGAATGCCCGAAAACGTGTGTTTTACAAGCAAATCCAGTGTTTTAAGCGGTTTCTGGTCCCCCTCGACCTCAAGATGGCTTGACGATTTTGGTATCATTTCCTATGTAATTTTCTACGCTGAATCAAATAGTGATACTTCCGAATGGTTCCGACTGCTAGAAAGTGGATTTTTCGAAGAAAACCTTCGTTTTTCGTACATAAAATACGCATTATTCTTAAATGTGGTAGTGAGCATGAAGTAACACCTTTGAACTCAACAAAAACTTCAATTAACTGGAAATTCGGTATTTTATTGAGTTAAAAGGTGTTACTTCATGCTCACTACCACATTTAAGAATAATGCGTATTTTATGTACGAAAAACGAAGGTTTTCTTAAAAAAATCCACTTTCTAGCAGTCGGAATTAATTGGAAGTATCACCATTGGATTCAGCGTAAATAATTACACAGAAAATGATACCAAAATCGTCAAGCCATCTTGAGGTCGAGGGGGACCAGAAACCGCTTAAAACACTGGATTTGCTTGTAAAACACACGTTTTCGGGCATTCAAACTTCATTTACTCTTCTAATTTGAATGTTAAAAAGAAAAATTGATAAACCGTTGGAAAGCTGAGATTCTGGGCAAGTTTTTTCCGTTGAGTGCCCGCCGATACGGCTGTTTATTACATAAGATGAGTCAGCCTGAAAAATGGTGATTTTTGAGAAAGTTTTAAATTTCTGACTTTGACCAATTTATTCACTTATACGAAAGGCTTAAAAAGCTTTTGTGTCCTGATGAACTGATAGGAAATTTAACGTTCTTTCCAACGGTATACTCATATTTGAGTTTATCTAGTAAATTGAGGGAGTTATGGCCGTTTTAATGGCTCAAGATCGAAAACACGAACAAAATCTTAAAAGTGAAAAAAGTATAATTTTAAAGCGTTTAAAAAAAAAATGTTAAGAGACAAAAAAGTTTGCAAATTAGTTGTAGAATCGATCCTTGAAGTTTGGTCCTCGAGTTAGGGTGACACCCTGTATAGCTTTAGCTTCGTGTGCCGAGAGAGTAGAGAGGACTTGAACATTTTAACCAAGCTAAAATATGCCCTGTTGCCTGCCATAATTCGAGACATGATTTCACTACTCACCTTGTTTTCGTTATTAATTTCTGTCCCTAGGTAAGTGAAACGGTCCACGCCCTCAAAACTGTAGGCACACTCCTTGCCTAGTACCCTAACCTAAATGAATTTAACCCTAAATGATTCTTACTATCTATCTTATAACTACGCGGTAGTTCGGAGTAGGAGGGCCTTGTGGTACGAAGGGATAGACTGATCCAAAAAAAGGAAATACTCGTGGGTAGGTACTCGTACAAAATCTTGGTAAGTACTTGGTAGGAACTAGGACCCCAAGTCGGGGATTCCATAAATTTCCAAAAAAAACCACTCCTTCCAAATTTAGGATCCAATCAGTTTGAACAAGACGGCTGATCCTAAATTTATAGAGTAAGTAGGTGCCTCAATAGGTACTATGAAGGAGCTATGCGCTCAGTAAGTATTAATTTCCTGTTGCTCTGCAGAGTTCAGCACTTCCCAAAAGACAAGAACGATGTTCAAAAAATCCTGCTAAGCAGAGATGGACGTAACATTCGTCGTAGTTGGAGCGGTACTGGCGTGGGTTTTATTTTTATCGATCTCCTACTTTCCGACTAAAATATGTTTACATTCTTGAGTCGAGCTCTTCACCACTAAACCAAGGAAGCGAATAGACAGAAATCCGAAGATCACACCACCATCAAACCCGCAACACATCACCCAGCAACTGGCAGCAAGGTCGTGTTCAATTTCTTCTTTTTTCATGTATATAATACTTACCTCTTTTTTATTGTTGCAAAATACCGAGGGAAAAATTAAACAAATAATTCGCATGATAAAGACTTTCGACGAAGTGAAGGAACAGTGGGATCTCAATGCATTTACTCGGGAACCCATTGTGGAACGAAACTCCAAACAGAGGCAAACATCGCGATTACCTGCAATCAACCACGTATTGTGCAGGTAGATTTACATCGACGAAGGGATTGGTTGGTATTTGAATTTCGAGGTCAAATTTGATTTTGTTTGAACTGGCGTTCGAACGTGTGTGTAAAATAATTGAGCAGAGTTGAATGTTCGACGTTTTAAGAGAGGATGTAAAAATTTGACTATCGGTAATTTTCAAATTTTAAAGGAATTGGAAAAAAACTCGATAAAGAAGTAATTTTCACTATTTTGTTCTGTTTTGTTTGAATTTTATAGCTTTTTCAGAATGAATTAAACATTTTTCAAAATCAAGTCGACACTTTTCAAAATGGATTAAACGAGTTCCGAAATGAATTAAACACTTTACAATATGAGTTGAACAATTTACAAAATGAAATGAACACTTTCTTATACGAGTTTCAAAATCTTGTAAACAATAACTTGAACGAGTTGACCAGTTGAGGAGAAAGTTACATAGAGAGGGTTTGCAGTTGTGAGTTTTCGATTTTTTGTGGAGCTCATGACAATTTTTTCTGAGAAAAAGTGGCTTTTGATGGAGTTATGCCACTTTCCATAAAAATAATGATAACTTTCTTGAATGATTTGATGCCGAATTTCCCATTTTACTGCACTACCTATCTGTTTGCGAACCTTTGCCCCCATCAGTGAGGTGAAGGTTTGCAGAGCAATAGAGGTTTGCAGAGATTTTCTCTGTCATAGATTGAGAGCTGGGAGGTACAGAATCTCACAAATGAATGACCAAAATAACTTTATTAGGTAGCAAATTGACAGTGAACTTGCAAAACCATGTAAGTCCGATTTTTTTCGAAAATAAGGTTATTAGCTATTTGGATAGAATGAGACCCCCTTGATCCATCAAACGGAGCCAAACTGGCAAAAACTCGACTATCTCTTCTCTATGCGTCAAAAGCAACAAATATGAACCAACAATGACGTGTTAAGTCCACTTTGAAGCAAGTTTTTCTCGTTTCCTGTAAAATTTCTGGAAAACGACTTACCTACATGGTTTTGCAAGGTCACTGTCGAAATGAGCAGTGGATAACAAAAACTTAAGTATTGGGCAATAAAAGGCTAATTTACTGTAGAAAATCACAAGTTAGGAACGTCGAAGTACATCAACTTTGTCTCATTGAAATACAAATTAATGTCTGTCTCATTAATTAATGTTTGTCTCATTGAAATACAAATTAATGTCTGTCTCATTGAAATACAAATTAATGTCTGTCTCTTGACGAGGCTTTTCTTGAAATAACAGAAATAAAAAAAACCTTAATTTTTTCAATGCGAACCTTTACTCCATGATGCCTGCAAACTTTTGCCCCATCATGGAAGGTTCAACGTTCCACAAATCCTCGACATTGTACTTGTAAAAATGCCAGAACTAATTCTAGGATTTGAAGGTGTTTCTTACTCCTCTCACACGCAAAAAGATACCCAAAGCTTTTGGCACTCATGTGCGGTGTTGAAAAATCACGAAAAGTTTGGAAAAATTACATCTAAAAAGACAAAAGCACACTTATTTCATTTTTTCAACACGAAACGATCTTGACTCCCTGAGGTTTCTCGAGGCAACTGACTTGAAGTAAACAAATGCGTTGCCCACTTGATTCTCCCCAAAACACTTGTCGGTCATTTTCAAACTTCCGTGAGAACCTTTACCCCCACCTAGTCTGTTCATAACCTCTTCCGAGTGTGTCCTTCACGTAAAAACGAGATGGAAATACCATCTCTGTGAACTCGGCAATCTCTTGTCGTCTCGTTCGATGTGTTTCGATGATTTTCTTGTTTCTCCGTAGCAGTCTGTCAATCCGTCGACTGCGCCAATTATGTTATGCGCTCTTTCTTGCTCCTGCCAGCGGCATCTGCAATGCAAACCCTTCATTAATATTTTAAAGATACAGTGTGTTAATTAGTTTATTTGGTAATTGTTGACTCTCAGGAATGTCGTATTTTCCAAATAAACGAACGGTACCTTTCCCTCGGAAATCAGGTCACCAGACAAACACCTCAACGGACGCCTAGTCCACTCCCCGGGGAAGAATAGAGCCCGGAGAGTAGGGGTACGCTATATAGGCCTGATTCCCGAGGAAAAGACACACTTCTATTCCAAAAACTCAAACTGTCGTTCTCTCTTCAAACCACCATCTCAAACCTCAAACCAAAACTTCAACACTTAGAAAATAATCCTAAGTAGTAAGCCGGTTTTACAAAGACCAGAGGCTACACATCTGCATTCTCCATTTAACGTAAATTCTCAGTAAAGTAAATTCATTCCAAGGTAATCCGGTTTCTATTATAGACCGGGCCTAAATTATTCAGCAACTCCCTTAAAAACATTCAGACACAACCTCTATCAAAGTTTGAGTATATACTTCCTGTAAATTCATAAAAACCTTCTTCTTTCAATTCTTGGAGTCAGTCACAATTTTAGTCAAATATTAGATACCTCAATAATCCAGATCACAACAGTAATAATTCAATTCATATTGAAAATTGTTTATTTCATATTGACTAGTGTTGACTTCATTTTGAAAATTGTTTAATCCAATCTGCAAAAGCTACAACAAGCGTTAGGCTCTCCGAAGGGATTTTCATTACTTTGCTATCAAAATAGCCTCCGAGTCCTCTGCTCTCTACAAACGTTCCTTCTACAATTTTCCTGAACATAAACACAGATTTTGCCAAAATCGGTCACATCATGATGAAGGAGATTTCGCTATAGAAACTTACGATGGGAGAATCTTTTTACATCCTTCGTTCTTGAACACGAATCACTGACTCAACCTCAAAAAACATTCAAATTACGTTGAATCGAATTAATCAAATTCACTTCGGAAATAAACCGAATAAAACCTCTTCGCTATCCCAATTTCCGTAAATTCGCCGACAATTTATGCCCTCATAATAAGTGGTTGAATGCGGAAATGAAATGAAAATAAGCTATTTATTTTGTAGTAATTGAATTTTGTAAAGCAATTCATACAATATATATTTTTGAGAAGACTGATGGATAATGTTCACGTAGGGTGAGTAATGAGAAGAAAATAATATTTATAAAATACGAGTATATTGTACTACTGCAGAACCTTTCTAAATAGTGTAATTTATACATACTAGTCCCATGATCGAAATCGAATTTAAGGCACGAGGTTTTGCAATATTTTGAAAATGCATTGTGGTGATTTCTTGATTCAAAAATTACTTTAATTTTTCGTAGGTAATTGATTTGTTGTACAACTGGGATCTTTTTTTGTTCAGTTTGCATGGAATTTGCATGGTCAATAATCGGTACAGTAGGAATTATTGAAAAGCCCTCAACTTACAGGGTGGTCCACGGGAAGCTCACGGTTTTTAAACCCATTTAAAACCACACATTTGTTTTCCAACCCAGCAGGGAAAAAATGAAGAAAAAAAAATCGATTTTCGGTTTTTTACATTAACAAATTCTTTATTTAAATGCGGACAAAATGGTGTATTATTTTTGAATTTTGCACAATTAGAACTGGCAGAAAAATTAGTTCAAAGTTGGGAAAGTAGGTGTTAGCCGGCGCGGATTTAATACGTTGAATACACGAAACTTGAGAGAAAAAACCAACTAACAATAACAAAAATGGCGAAAAAAGATAACAAACCTGATTGAAAATAACCTTCTTTCTTATTCTTCTTCACTTTCTATCATTTTTTGCATGTTTGAAGTCATTGTTGTCATTAGGAGTTACGTTTTACTTTGTTTGAGATGCGTTTTGCGAGGTTTTCAGAAAAAGTGCTCTCCTAAAATCACGTTTTTGGACTTTCTTGCCCCTGTTTCTCTGCAATGGTTTAAGTTATCGTGTTCCCCCAATTTTTCCTCGAAACTGCTACTATTGTACTCCACTTTAGTCGGATGGTTTCTCAAAATTCCAATTATAAGGTGTAAAAAAAATTTTTTGAAGTTGAAAAAATGCAGATAAAAAAACGGAATTTTTGAAAAATCATTCCTAAGCTATAAATTGAAATTTTCAAAATCCATCTGACTAAAGTGAAGACGACTACCACTGGAAAAAAATTTCATTTCAATAGACTGAACCGTGTTCAAGATCTAGGGGCACAAAAATGGGTCTGCCGACCCACTTTAGTACTAGCTGCTGGGTTACCTTAAAAAATCTATTTTTTCATATTCTTACAGCCAGTGCCTGCTATGCCATTCAAGAAAGAAAACGTTAAAAATAACATCTTCCATGTGGTGACCACTGGCTGTAAGAATATGAAAAAATGCGTTTTTTATGTTGAACAGATGTGTAGAACTCATTAAAAAAACGTCAGCTTCCGTGGACCACCCTGTAGGTAGGAAGTCGGGGCTGATGAAAACTTGGACTGTACGTTACAGGTATTTTCATGTTAAGTACAGATTAGCCAAAAAGATGAATTAAAATCTTTGTCAAAAATCGAGTGATTTAGTGTCTCCAACGTAACGTATGGGCGAGAAAATGTCACGAAATGAGGCGTATTGAAAGAAGAAACGCTCCAAATTATTACACAAAGGTTTATTATTTTTCCGTATAGATCACTCGTCTGCAAAGAACTCAGTTTTGTCATTATTAGTACCTACCAACCAAAAATAAAGTGTTGTGGAGGCCTTCATTAGGAAATTTGATCACTTATTGCCGAGGACGCCAAACTATTTTGAACGGAGATTTGGCTAATTTCCGTCATTGAACGCTCGTTTGCGATTCACAGTCGTGTTTCTGCTCTATTATCGTCACGAATTTAATACCTTATTGGAAGCATATAGTTGGTCCTACAGAACTCTGGGTGGTCTCATTCGAATCTAAATATTCAATACTATAGCATTTCCAAGTCAAATGAAACCTTTTCCAAGTCAAATGAAACCTTTTCCAAGTCAAATGAAACCTTTTCCAAGTCAAATGAAACCTTTTCCAAGTCAAATGAAACCTTTTCCAAACCAAATGAAACTTTTTCCAAACATAGTGTATTTCTGTCGTAAGTCGTTAATCGTTAGTCACAAAAAAGACATCGGACGTATGGATTGGTGAATTAATTACCTATCGGTTTCTCCGTGTGGGCGTGGCGAGTAGGGAGGTACCCACTCACATTCAACAGTCAGAAATTTCTCAAACTTACTTGTTTCCTATTCTACTAAGGTGAGATCTACTTCGATAATCCTATGCCTAAAATTCATTGAATTTTCATTTTGGCAACTTCTTTGTACGATAGGTACAATTGCATAGATCTGAAATTCGTAGAGTATCTACCTATCTAGGTACCTCATTTCACTCATTTTCTCAATAGGTTTCATTTGGTTTGGAAAAGGTTTCCTTTGGCTTGGAAATGCTACACATTAAATTGATGAAAAAACAATACCTTTATATCGAGAGTTTTTGATTTAGGGCGTTTTGAAAATTTCAGCCCTTTTCACCCCGTAGTGATTGACGTCAACCAAAAGCTTCGGTGCCCAACTAGAACCCAAATGGAGCTCATATACCGAATTTCATCAAAATCGGTCCTGGGTTGCTAAGAAAAGTGCCGCGTACGGCGGACTGCCGGGAAAATTTATATTCGATTTTAGGATTCTACGCACCTTGAAACGGTAATTTTTTTGCTTGGCCGATTCCAAAAGTTATTACTAAAATGAATAAACCAAAAATGCTAGTGTAAAATAAACAACCCTGGCATCGTGGACGTCATCAACTGTTGTACAAAGGGAAGATCAAAATTTTCTGATGTTTTCACTCTTTTCTACATTGTTGCCTACAATTGAGGATTTTGATTCCAAAAGGTACTAAACACCATTTTTTTCGAAATCGAGTTAACACTTTCCCAGAGTTTTGGGGGGGCAGTTCTTCACAAAAATGCGATCGTTTTGGAGTAAAAGATATTCTATCCCCTTGAAAAACTTCGGTAATATTCCGTTTGATTTCAAAAGGTACTATATACACATTTTGGTTTATAAATTATCTTCAATAATGATCCTTTGGTCCTAATTGTCCAAGAAAGAAAAATGTTTAACCTCCCCCTCTCCATCGAAATTTGTTGGTTTACGTTTAAAGGTACCTACGTAGAATCCGAAAATCGAATGAAAAAAATTTACAGTACGCGGCATTTTCCTCAGTTACCATCGACTGATTTTGATGAAATTTGGTATATGGCGTCCATTTGGGGTCTAGTTGTGCCCTAAAGCTTTTGGTTAAAGTCAGTCACTTCTAAGGGTTGAAAAATAAAATATAAGGAAAACAAATAAGGATATCGATATTAAAGTATTGTTTTTTTTTCAATTTAAAATTGTGTTGAATTTTTAGAATCGAATGCGACCACCCAGATTTCTGTAGGACCAACCGACTGCTCTCAAGGAGAACTTAAGGGTAGGACTCACGATGAATCAGAAACACGAGTGTGAATAGCAAAAGAGGCCTAATCTCCGTTCAAATTAAAGCTGACCAAAATGCGATCGTTTTTATCTTCGAGTTGTAATCCGTTTTACGTCCTTTGCAACCAGTAGTCAAAATCTTAATGAAGGCACCCGCAACTACTTATTTCTTCAAATTGAGAGTGAATTTTTTAATTCTTCAAAACAAACTTGATTGTGAAGGTAAAATATGGTTGGGAGGTAGTGGCGATGGCGGGAGATCTACTCGGAAAAATAATAAACCTTTGTTCAATAACTTGCAGCGTTTTTTGATTTGAAAAAGTACCTACTATATCCTTTTCGTTTGATTTCAAGACGTACTTAACGCCACTTTTTGTTTCAAAGAGTACTGTATCCATAAAACTGCTATTTATATTTCAAATCTCTTTCAAAATTGTTTTAACTTTGAACTAATTTACCTTTTTTTTCCAAAAATTTATTATAATTTAGAAATATATCAAAAATAACATAAGCTAACATATAGGTTTATAGCACGTTTTTCAAAAAGGATATACTACCTTTTGGAGTCAAGCTCCTCTACCATCCTCTATTCCCCTTTTCTGTCCATCTGATACGATGATACTTTCGTGAAGTCCTAAACTTCAGGCGAACTTAACTGTACAGTCGTGAGTAACCAATCACAACCCACTTAACTTCGTGACCAGCAGAATAGAGATGTAAAACTGTCACTCATTGTACATTTTCAATTAATGCGTACCTGAGTTATCATGAACATCCAATGAGAAAAAACGTGAAACATGCAAATTCCCCATTCAAGCTATCAAATTCTGCTTCTATTATGGAAAACTGTTGACCGTAATCGTTTGTAGTTGGAAGGAATAACCTCTCGAATATCCCTCAATCACATTTCACCGAAAACACCCGCTATTTTGCAATAAACCAATTCGAGATCGCCTGATTCGATCAAGTCATGGGGTACCCTTTATTGAAAAATTCTAACATTTTTATCGATTGCTGCATCGTTATTGTAATAATGCTAACAAATTGATTTTGATGAAGATTCTTTAAGGAGTTTCATGCGATATTTATTTTTGGACTGTAGTCACTTTAGAGTAAAATTGCGTTTTATACTGCTGACGTCTTGTCGTTGAAATCAGTAAATTTTGAAGTGAAATCGTAAAGAACTGGGATTAAGTTGAAAAATTGTAAGTGAAAAATAACTCAAAGCCGGCTTCAAAACGGCTCATTTTACCCCCAATTTCATTCCGATTTCACGTTCAAAGTGTGATTTTCATTATTAAAATTGGTATATAAATTAATTATTATTATTATAAAAGTCGATATGATAATTCTACGTTGATAGCAAACCAAGAACCCATTATTTACCTTGTGATCTTATATTTGATCCGTGAAATCAGATATTTCTCCGAGTAAACAGGATTATTTTCATATGGTTATTCTTACTATAATAACATTATTTTGTAAATATTGTGAATAGTGTGATAATGTCCTCTCCCGTTGCGGACTAAGAAAATAAATTGAGTAGCCCACTTATTAATAAGTCAATGTTGGATAATATTATGCCTACCTGTACTTTTACTTCCGAAAAAAAAATTGTATTTACCCCGTTGATTTTTTTGAAGTCAAATATAAACTTTAATAGTTCGTTGTTTACTGTATTCCTCCTGAGATGAAATGAGAAGCAAAAGAAAAAGCAGTAAGAAGAAATGGTGGTCAAATATTTGGTTTGAAAGGTTGACTACAAGGTAATTAATCTACTATTACAGCTAGTCTATTGAGTTCACTCCTGAATTTCTTTAAAATTTGTTGAAAGTTCAGAATTCGAAATCCTTCGGGGCTTTAAAATGAAAGAAAGCAATCTGAAAAGAATAAATAAAACGCAATCAACTTTTTTTTTAATTCCTACCAAATTAAAAGTGAAAAGCTGAGATTTACGTGTGACCTAATTATTTAATACTTAGAATTATTTAGTCTTCAGAATTGATTCTCATCTAGGTTCATTGTCGGTTATTTCTCGGAATTATTACCTATTGTTTCATCTCACCAAGAAGATGGTGGAACACATTTTAAATCCTATTCATGCAGCATGAGTTAAAAGAGCGAATTTTCAGAGAAACCTCCAAAGCTGTGGTAAAGAAAATCTAAATATTAGCTACATGACCAATTTTACGTGACCTACTTTGAACTGTGAAACTGAGTTTGGAAAATTATCCATAATTTCACTAACGCAGCTGTATAAAATAAATAAATAAATCTGGACAAAATAAATCGCTAGAAAGTGTTTATGAATAGCCTGGCTGGAGAAATGGGTGATGAGCGCACGTGGCCGTAGTCACCGTAACTAGAAATTGGTCCATGAAGGCGGTTGTTCGATCAAGCAATCAATCATCTTTTTTACTGTAAAAAGTCCATTCATGCAGCATGAATTAATGAGCGAATTTTCAAAGAAATCTTTCAGTTGAAGGTATGGTTAAGAAAAGGAACAATGGTGTTGCAATGGGGAATTTGCCTCACATTTTTTTTTTTTTTCGAATGAGGGTTTATTTTTATGGAATAAAACCATAGTGAGCTGCTCGAAAACGCATCCAAAAAATTTAGAGAATTTAAGGAAGATGGAAATTTTAAATGTGGTGGCAATGTGTAAGAGGCAGCCATGTTTGAAACGTGACGGATATTCTACCAATCTGACTTCAAAGGAGGTTCTGTGGCGCTTACCACAGAAGCGGAACATACGCGAACTTTTACCTTCCGAGTAGTGCGCACAAGAGTGCGCCACGAACTGGCAGGAAGAACCCATACACAAAATTGACCAAAAGAAACAGTATTACTCACTTTTTTACAATACGAATCTATCTACTAGTTTATCAAGCATTATTATTCTTCATCTTCTCTTATTTAGTTTCAAGATTTGAATCACATTATTCGAGTAGCCATTTCACTGGATCGTTTTGTGTGGCGTGCTAGAACTCTGTCTGTTGTCGTTGCTTTCGCGTCGTTTTTTTTTTTTTTTTTGACATTTTCATGTCTTTCATATGGCACATAAAAAAAAAATCGTCACGAAATTTGATGCAACGATATTTGTTGCAACGATATTTGTCCCAAGTCGCCACAATGATGATTATGACCATCAGAAGTGAAGTTGTTAGGTAGGTAGGTACTTTACAGTTTGATATTACCAGGGGGGCATGAAAATGTTTCAATGTGTTGCAGACTCGTATGCAAGCGTTTTTTTTTTACTATCAAGAGTCCAAGCAGAGTGATTTTCTCCATGATATAGACGTTATTTGTGCAACCAAAGAGTAATGATCCAAAAGCCTCTCTACCTTCTTCATTTTTTAGCCATCTTGGTGAATTTTCCGCGAGAAATGTATCGATATTAGATATTTAGAAATATCGGATCCAAAGTATCGATATCCAATAATATCGGATAGTGCAGTATCGATACTAAAATATCGAGTATCGGTACGAAAGTATCGATATTTTGAAATATCGAGTATCGATACCCATCCCTAGAAGGTATGCATTGAATTTAAGTGTTAGGCAACTAGGTACTGTCCACCGATGAAAAGAATGAACGCGAGTACCCTACCGAATCCTAAACTGAAAACATCCGTTCAACCTCCTCTCAGCTTGTCACTCGTCCAGGGAAATCCCATTTTCGGTCACTTCCGCTCAAATCCTTTACCTGACTTTTCGCTAGGTAGGCTAGGGTGAGAATTCATAAAGGGAAGGAATAAGGGTGGTTATTTATTACTTGAACGCCTTCAGGAATTTACAGTGGAAGCTAAGGCAAGAAGTCTAAAAAATCACCAAACATCCAAATATTAGTTTGAAGAACTTTGTCTGCCAAACCTACATGTGAACTTAATTCGTTTTTGTTAACGAAAATGAATCGATGAGAAAAAATATTGTAATGAAAATTCAAAGTCGTGCATGAGCGAATTTTTTTAAAACGTTATTAAAAAACAACTTTTGAATTTTTAGCCATTTTCCGACGTTTTTAGTGGGTTTAGTGGGGTTTTAGTGGCCCTTTTATGCTATGTGAGAACACATTTGCGCATGAAAATGTGAAACAATCCTGTTTACAGCCCACGAACTTATCCACTCATTATGCATTTTGAGATTTTTGGTATTATGTAAGACATTTTTAAGCAATTTCTAATCACATTTTTCAATGTTTTGAAAACTTTTTTGCGTACTTTAATGTACAATTTTTCAATTTACAGAAAGAAACTTTGTCTACACAGAAATTTGCTTCCATTTAAAATATTTAATCCTTATGGCTATTTTTAGCGATTTTGTAAAGCAAATTTTTGAAATTTAATCAATTTTTGGTTTTAAAAATGGTAAAATGTAGGAATCGTTTGAAATGCCCCTAAACGGATTTCTATAGAGAAACGTTTCGAAAATATTTTTCTACAAATTTGAGGCCAATGCAATACCCAACTTTTGGTTTATAATTTTCAATGAACCTTTGGAATCGACCAAGAAAAACATTTTTTTAAACACCCCCTCAAAATTTGTTGGTTTACGTTTCAAGGGCGAAAATGAAGAGATTCATAAGGGAAAGGAATTCGGGTGGTGATTTATCACTTAAACGGCTTCAGGAACTTACAGTAGAAGCTGTGAACAATATTAATAAAAATTACTGGAAATCTTACGTGGACCACATCAAGAAGATTGAGGATGATTATTGGCAAAAGGATACATTCATGGTAACTAAGCACTTCAACCAAAAAAATAAAAAATAAAAATAAATCAATAAATAAATCAAAATAAATTTTAAAAAAAAGAAATAAAACGCACCTATAAAACGTCGATAGGAAATGATTAAAAACACCGTTCATGAAATATATCGACATTTTATGTAATCGTGCCAATTCGACATTAATCTTCCGTATGATTAATAATTGAGATTCGATTACTTAATACCCAAAAGAATGAAGTTTTTATGATCATTTGGAAGAAAATAACATGGACCAACAAACGGTGTAGTCCCTCCTGACAAATTCGCTGTCAAGATGAGTTATTTTATTACGTAATTACGGCGGGTCACTATTCTTTCCCGATCGCGAATTCGTAATGCATTTTTCTTGTCCAGGTATCATTGGACAGAAGTGACTGTAGATATTCGAGAAATTACCTAAACTACAATGTGAGAAGGGGGTAACGAGGGGAAAGGAAGAAAGTATGACTCACGGCAGGGGTGTTAGATAAGGTCAGTTACTACCTGTGAACGTATATTTGTGGAAAAGGGTGTAGTTCTACGTCGAGGATACCCAACTCCCTGTCGGGCCTCGCGTTCATTCTTTTCATCGGAGGACAGTACTTTTTCGTATGACGTCAACAATACTCCTCGATTTTCGCGGTGTTTTGTAACAGAGGTTCACTTGTTTAGTCATTTTCTCCTACGGTAATTTTTTCCGTTGGTTATTCCTAGTGTTAAACGTTATTCTAGGGCCCTATAATAGGATTTGCCTTGAAATTCCAGAATCTAAAATTGAGGCAAATTCCCCATTTCTTTTAGAAAGTTTTGTTTTTACACGATTCTTGGTTTTTTCTATTTTCAGTTTATCATACCGACATACTGTATCCACAGGGTATGCTTCGAAGATGTTAGGAGTCCATATTCACGTCCTACTCGTCTCCACAAACTCTTAGAGTACCCACACGGCTACTGCATTTCTGGGTACAAGGAATATACGCACGTATTCGTTATATATAAATAGATACATACTTTTCTTAATTTTAGACAATTTTCATTTTTGAAAAACGCATTGACATCAGAAATTTTGTGCTGAATCCGAATATACCATAAATTACCACGATTTTGAAGGTAATAACCACAAAAAACGGGAAAATCCCATTTTTTGGACTGTTTTTGAATTTTTGACCACTTTGGATTGTCCAAAATTACTGGTTAACGAACTTGACCTATCGTTTGTTGTTACGAACATTTTGGCAAAAACTAACAAAAAAAATTCGAAAAAGTCCATCTTAAAAATTTTGAGGCCATTGCAATAGCTTCATTTTCCTTGAAAACTCGCTAAAAAGGTAGTAAAATCGTCAACAAAAGGAACAATAAAATATTGGTGATAACAATAATAATGGTAAACAAGTAACAAGGACTGATCTCAAACATCGACTCGTAAATTCTTTGTGGTTTAAAAAATATAACATAAAGATGATGAATAATAACGAACAAAGACTTTCGATTTGAACAATAACAACACTGTGACCCATAATGATAAAACTATAATGACGAAACAACTGGTGCAAAACCGGGCATCCCAGTCGGCCCAGACCCACCCACCATGGTGGCTTCCGGGGCCAGGTAGCCCTAGGTTCAAAACGAACCATTCACTCACAAACAGCGTCAAGGGGGCGGCCCCCACACACACACAATAAATTACTCGTTCTTATTTTCACACTTTACTAATATCACAACCAGATGAATAATAGGTAAGCTAATCAGACAGAGAGGACAAAACATGCTACAAATAAGGTTTGTTTGGACAGGCAGTCCTGAACGGTTCGGAACTGACCACGCCCCTTTTGAGGCGTATGGACAGCGCCAGAACCAGTTCGGGATTTTTAGTTCGGTGTATGGACAGCCAGTCCAGGACTGTTTCGAACTGGTTCTGACGGTTCGAGATTTTTTCAGAACCACCTGTCCAGAACTTCTTCTTCTTCTTTTTTAGCCCCCTCTCCATGGATTTCTCACTTGGCCTTCTGACTTTCTTGAGGAAACAACAAAGCTGTGTCTGATAAGAGCTAGGTAGTGATTTTTTCGGACAAGAAGATTACCTCAAATTCATCAAATTGAGCACTATCATTGAAATTGTTTCATAGTTCCTTCAAAATACATTAATATACAAAATTTGTTAATTTTACTTGTTTTTTTTTCTTTTTTCATTTTTTGGTTTTTATTTGTTGTTAAGAAAACTGTGATTGCTACAGGTATTTATGTGAAGCTGGTTTACTTCAAATACGTCTCTCTTCACATTTTTTTAAATTTAGTAGTAATGCAAATGGAAGGATCAAAACTACCTTGACACAAAAATTTCGCTTTTTGGAAAAATTACTTATTTTTAAATCTCCATTATTATTCAACCTGCAGAGCTCAAGTTGGTCGAAAACGGTAAAAAATGCAATCTACTTTAAAAGGCTACTGAGCATTATACAATCGCAATTAGAGTTCGGAAGTGATGGTTGAAATATTTGAAAAAGTGCAAAAATTAGCACCAGATTTTCGAGGTTGCAAGTTTGGGATCATATCAACACAAACAAATCGTAGATCGCGTTTGCAATGTTCAATGTAAAAATTGACTATCCGCACTGCGTTGGAGAATCCATGAGATTTTAACTGTGCATTTTTTGTTCTTCTATGAGAAAGTACATTTCACGACGTGTGATCAAAAACTGAGAGGTAAGGAGGACGAGTAGAATAATTCCGTCGAGGTAGAGTAGGTACCTAAAACAATTATTATGTGTGCGTCCAATGACGAACGCACCTTGGAATAATACAGAAATTTAATCCTGATTATATCTACTGATGTGTACTGGTGTAGTCTATTCGGTTCCTGTTGGAAAGTTCACAACAAAACCTCATTTCTTGTAATTGGGATTTTTTTTAAATTCCTCCATTGATAAAGCAGATGGTTTCATCTTGTTTTGCTATAATTCATGCATGTCTACTGAGCAATTTGCTGTGAGTTTTCCTATTCTCACCTGTGAATCTTCAGCCCAATTTCCTCCGATTTTATTATGTTGAATGGATTCAAGAATAGGACCTATATACTTTGAGCAACATAAAGAACCAAATATGCTCTGTTGGCGGTAGTTTATTTCGTAAAAGAAACGCAGGAAAAAATCCTTGGTAGGTACCTAAAAAACATCAGAACAACAACAAATCTTATGTACTTCTTTGATAGATGATTAAAATGCAACGAAATAAATACGAAAAAAAGCAAATCCTAGGATATCCTGATTTGATATTGACAAGATATCAGCAGAAAGTAAAGTTTGCTGACTTGTTCTTCTTTCATTTTAGCTGTCACGTCGAAGGACATGACGGGCAGGTGTCAGTTGTAGTTCTGAATTGGTTCTAAACGCGTATGGACAGCTAGGGAGTTCCGAACGGTTCTCATCCCCTCCCCTTTCAGTTCTGTCTCGGACTAGTTCAATCCCGAACTGGTTCTGGACTGACTGTTCAAACAAACCTATAGGTACAAACAAGAGTCAATGTGAATGAATTCAATATCTAGGAAACAATTATAGCATGATCAGAGTACTGGTACAAAATTTGTACAGTAATATTCAATATTACTTTGTTTACTGTCAAGATAAAAATTATTGCACAAAAATAGATAACATTGAAATAACATTGTCCCTTCTCCCTCACAGAGCAGTATGGAGACGAAGCGGCAACTATTACTTCTCCATACTCGGAGCAGCTCGCAGAATTGCTACAAAATTTAGAAAACGGTTTGGTACTATTCGCAAGATGATTACACCATCAGTAGGAGCCTATGTACCTACGTATGAAATTGGACTGTTCATCACCATAGTAAAATTAGTCACCATAATAATATTATACAGGGTGTAACTCGAGTGGTTCACGATCTTTCTCCCACGTGTTCTACAACTAAAAAATTTCTACAAGGCACTTTTTTTTTGCAAATTACTTTTATTACTATCGCAAATATCAGAGGGAGAATAGAGCTCCATGTCAATTAAATGAAATTTGTTTCATATAATAATTTGTTTGGAAATTGCGAATTGAATCCGGCAGCGAGTTGAAAAACCGCACACCATTCTGGATCGGATTACATTTCAGGCTAGTAGTCAGACGGACTGGTGGAGAGAGGCTGGTAGGTTCGATAGTTGCAAGCCGTCACGTGCAAACTACTATCACTGCCCATCCAAATTGGTAGACGTTTTTATATCCAAAAATGATAACTTGACGGGAAAATTCCAGATCCCTCCCTGGATACTTTGTATTGCACTTTATTTACTACCAATTGTTCACGTCCTCATAAGTAGGTAGGTGCTCTCGAATCAGTAAGGCAGGAGTTGACTCAAGAATGCTTTGGAATTTAGATGGGATTTCTTGTAGATTTCGCTTCCGAGACTACCAAGGTAGCAGAAGCTTTGTTTTACTTTTCAAAGTTGAACATAGAGTGTCCGCAGTGCTCAGAGAGTCATGTTCAACGTCACGAACCACTCATGCCAGCAGAATTGCCATCAAGACCTTGGGAAAAATTTAGCTATTAGTTGAAAAAAAAACGCTTGCATACGAGTCTGCAACGCATTGGGACATTTTCATGTCTTTACCTATTGCTTTTTACGTCACTATAGGATTTTATAACCCACCCTCCGTTGTTGTCAGAATGTGAAACGAATCATTAACATAATAACATAGATATACATATTATGTTACAAATTGACACAATTATTAATATTAAGAGGTAGGTACCTAATTTCAATAAAATAGACGATTCCGGATTAATTACACTAGATTACAAAATTTAGGGGTGGTCTGGCTGCCTCGTTCTTTCACCACTTTTCTTATGGTATTTGGTGCGCTGAATCCGAATCTGACGTCAGTTTTTTTTGTTTATGTCGGATTTTCAAGATATAGCTAGTTTTAAGATTTTTCTAGTTCTCACTTTTCTTCATTTTTTAGTGAAAACTCATCTTGCTCAAATCTCCTCAAAAAGTACTCAGACTTATAGGAAATTTCATGTAGAATCCGAATATGTACTTAGTTTTTAAGTAAAACTGTGTTAAACCCCCTATTTTCTACAAAACGTATAAAAAAACACCGGTTCTCTACGTTTTTTCTTCGGGTTTTCCCTTACATTTTGCCACTTGAAAAAAAAATTAAGGCTAAAAAAAATTTTCTCGGGCTTTTAATTTGTAGGGGGGACACCCCAGAGGAGAATGAGACCAATCGCAGCCTCCTAAACCCATCATCTACCCAGCATCATAATTGGGAAACTCTTGTTTTGTTAAGTGATTTTAATTCAGTTTTACAAACGAAACACAATAAACTGCAGAAAAGTTAACGGTGTAAATCTGTTTCATGAAGGCTCAGATGAATCAAAAGTTGGTAAAATGTTTGGTTATTCCTCCACCTCAGAGGTTTCATCGCCGGCATCTATGTAGAGAAAACTTCGCCGCCTGAGGTAAATCTCTTTTTAAGGTCCAACAATAGTCCGCCATCATGTAAACTTCCCAATACCCTTTGTACCGTTCTTCCATGGTTTTCATATCATGGTGGAACCTCTGAGGTGGAGGAATAACCAAAGTTTGGTTATTTCACATTGTACCAACTATTGATTCATCTGAGCCTTCATGAAACAGATTTACACCGTTAACTTTTCTGCAGTTTATTGTGTTTCGTTTGTAAAATTGAATTAAAATCACTTAACAAAACAAGAGTTTCCCAATTATGATTTACTCCCCCTTTGAGTACCTATTTTCGATCTTACTCTTAATAGGTGACAAGCATAAAAAATGTAGAAGAAAGGAAAATCCATTTGAGGAAAACAGATTTAGGAACGCACATACTTATTTCAAAAAATTAACTAACGGTTTTTGTGAATTTTCATCTCAGTGCCATGAAAAAGCTCATTCCTTCGATATTAATGGGTTTAGGAGGCTGCGATTGGTCTCATTCTCCTCTGGGGTGTCCCCCCTACAAATTAAAAAGCCCGAGAAAATTTTTTTTAGCCTTAATTTTTTTTTGTGGAAAATAGGGGGTTTAACACAGTTTTACTTAAAAACTAAGTACATATTCGGATTCCACATGAAATTTCCTATAAGTCTGAGTACTTTTTGAGGAGATTTGAGCAAGATGAGTTTTCACTAAAAAATGAAGAAAAGTGAGAACTAGAAAAATCTTAAAACTAGCTATATCTTGAAAATCTGACATAAACAAAAAAAAACTGACGTCAGATTCGGATTCAGCGCACCAAATACCATAAGAAAAGTGGTGAAAGAACGAGGCAGCCAGACCACCCCTAAATTTTGTAATCTAGTGTTATCTTCTACACTCACGATCATTAGTTTGTAAACAAAATATGAGAACAGTTATGCCCATAGCTCCGCTATTCGTATAGTCAATATGTTATGGAGAACATGAAAATGTTCGTTAAATCGAGAGCTTTCCAACGAGTGGTGAACGATTTTTGTGGGTTAAAAAGTGTAGAAAAGGAACAAACCTAACAACGGGGTCGTTGTAAGCGGAAATCATTATAAAGAAACTGTAACACAATTTCGTTACGCAATTTCGTGACAGTTTTTTGTGCTATGTGCCAGGGCAAAGACATGAAAATGTCAAAAGATGCACAGAATCCCAGCGTATGGGTTAGAACTATGTTCCCAATTTAGGATCGTAAATTCCAATATCATAAAATGAAATCTCAAATAGTAGGTAATGAACGTAGATGCATTTGACTTCCGGTCTTGATAATCGAGATCACTTCGGGTATGACCTTCAAAGTGAGGAAGCCCTCAGTTCGAACACAGGAGAGGAGACAAAGTAATCCACGTTCGAAAGGATATAATGGGTTACTTGGAGGAAACTTGGCTCACAACTTGGCCGACCCCGGAAGGAAGAAGCTGATGTTGGGGCGGGGAAGGGGAACCAATTCATTAAAGGCTTGAGGTTGGAAGTTTGGACACTTAACGAACCTTGAGTCCCAACAAAGTTACATGGTCAATTCTTCGGTGTTTGGCCGCAGGGCTTTCAGCGGATCATCATCGCATCCCTTCACGGTGAAAACGCTCCCCCGGCGAGTGAAGATGGTGAGTAGCAACGTAGTTACCCCGTACTCACCTCACCTCACCTCAGAGATGAAGAAGTATCAGTGAGAGAGTTTCCCACAACTTCTTGATGATCATCATCTCGTCAACATTCTTCACTTTTTGACAACAATATGGATGCGGATGTACTCGTAAGTGCTTAGGAAGGTGAAGAGTTATTTGAATAAATTTAAAATGCAATAAAACTCAGAAGCGTTTTGGTTGCATTGAAATGTTTACAGTCAAGTTTGAAGGAAAGACGCTGCAAATTATTACACAAAGGTGTTTTTTTTTCTACAGGGTGTCCCATGTTAAGCACCGAAAAACTTCGGGAGTCGATTCTTCAACTAATTTTATTAAGAAAGTGTCTCCTAGCAATTTTTCGTTAGACGCTTAATTTCCGAGTTATTTCAATTTTAAGATTTTTTTCTTGTTTTCGACCTTAAACCATACAAATGACCATAACTCGCTTAATTTACTAGCAATTCAAAATCTAATTACACCTTTGGATAACGCATTAAATTTACCATCTTTCTAGTGGTTTTACAAAAATTTTTGTAAGGTCGTGATGGGTGAAAAATCAACTCGTAAAGTCATTTTTGTAAAATTGTCAAAATTTCCTACTTTTTCTTTTCGCTGTTAAGGTTTTACTTCCACGTGATTTTTCACGTACCTCTACGTCAAAAACTGCGCAAAGATCTCAGCTTTCTAATGGTATAATTAGTTTTAATGTTACTCCGCTAATTAGGGGTGAAAAATACGTTTGAATGGTAAAAAACGTGGTTGCGCTCATGGAAATCAAGGTTTCTGGTTCGTTGGCCCTCGGGCAGGTTCGACGAATTAGGGGTGGAATTCTACATTATTTTCAACGCTATTAGACTGATTCCATCACCGTTGGCATGTGAAAGCTCAGTACTGAATTTTGGTAGGTCCGAATCTTTTTTTTATTTTTTAATTTACTTGGTATTTATGCACGAATTGAATGTTCAATTCTCGAACTTTCTCGATTGTATGAAAAAAGAGATATCTCATAAAGAATAGCGTGCAGATGTGGAATAAAAAATAAAAATAAATAATGATATCTTAGAGAAAGAAAAAATGATAATTATGAACAAAATTAATTGTATGTTCTTCGAAGTACGTTATTGATTAAACATAAATGAGATAATAAATTATCCTCTACTCCGTCTTTGACTTCGTTTGTCATTCGTCCGGATACCTGTAAACACAAAGCAAAGGTTTTTACAGCCAAGTAGAAAATAATTGAGGAATGTCAAAATTTCTTTTTTTTTTTTTTTTAATTTACTTGGTATTTATGCACGAATTGAATGTTCAATTCTCGAACTTTCTCGATTGTATGAAAAAAGAGATATCTCATAAAGAATAGCGTGTGGATGTGGAATAAAAAATAAAAATAAATAATGATATTTTAGAGAAAGTAAAAATGATATTTATGAACAAAAATAATCTTTATGTTCATCGGAGTACGTTATTGACTAAACGTAAATGAGATAATAAATTATCCTCTACTCCGTCTTTGACTTCGTTTGTCATTCGTCCGGATACCTGTAAACACAAAGCAAAGTTTTTAACAGCCAAGTAGGAAATAATTGAGGAATGTCAAAATTTGAAGCAGTGGTCATCATATTGCCAATTTAGAGTAAGTGCTCAATGTGACCTCCTCCTTCTTCAGTACATAATGTGCATCGTCTCCTGACAGCTCATTCCTCAATTATTTTCTACTTGGCTGTTAAAAACTTTGCTTTGTGTTTACAGGTATCCGGACGAATGACTGGCACCATTGTTGGCGTTGGGGAGGTGGGGGGGGGGATCTCGAATTCGCATGTTGGGTGTCGTAGATCATGAATTTTAAAATGCTCTTCAGATTCGAGGCTCCCATGCCGCTAGAAATGTTATGGTGGATAATGGGGGGGGGGGGGGGGGGTCAGTATTTCTTGCCTAAAGTAATAAATAAATTACATCGAGTGAAACAGTTTTATCACTTAACAACTGGTTAAACTGATCTAATGCTTATCCAATGGGACGTCCCCTGGAATGCATGCATTACTAAACAATATGTTTTACCATTCAAACGTATTTTTCACCCCTAATTAGCGGAGTAACATTAAAACTAATTATACCATTAGAAAGCTGAGATCTTTGCGCAGTTTTTGACGTAGAGGTACGTGAAAAATCACGTGGAAGTAAAACCTTAACAGCGAAAAGAAAAAGTAGGAAATTTTGACAATTTTACAAAAATGACTTTACGAGTTGATTTTTCACCCATCACGACCTTACAAAATTTTTTGTAAAACCACTAGAAAGATGGTAAATTTAATGCGTTATCCAAAGGTGTAATTAGATTTTGAATTGCCAGTAAATTAAGCGAGTTATGGTCATTTGTATGGTTTAAGGTTGAAAACAAGAAAAAAATCTTAAAATTGAAATAACTCGGAAATTAAGCGTCTAACGAAAAATTGCTAGGAGACACTTTCTTAATAAAATTAGTTGAAGAATCGACTCCCGAAGTTTTTCGGTCCTTAACATGGGACACCCTGTATACAGGGATCGATTTTTCACCAATTTCAAATAGTATTGAATTTTTAAAAATTTTTGAGACCACCCGCAGCTCTGTAGGACAAACCGTTCGCTCCCTACGAGTACTCAAGGGCTTTCCTTCGAGAAAACAGAATCATGAGTGTGAATCACAAAAGAGGTCTAATCTCCGTTGAATTTTTAGCTTACCAAAACCCGATCGCTGTTCGTTAGCAAACAGTAGGTAATCAAACCTTCTCCACCTTTATTCCTTTTACAATGTTCAATAAAGTGTTTTTTTCTCTCTCTCTCAAAAAAAAAAAAAAAAAAACGCTGCAAATTATTACACAATGGTTTATTATTTTTCTACATAGATCACTCGTCTGCAAAGCCACCAACCATCCAACATGAAGACAAACATCGATCGCATTTCGGTCAGCTATAATTTGAACGGAGATTAGGCCTCTTTTTCGATCCACTCTCGTGTTTCTGATTAATCGTACGTCCAACCCTTAAATTCTCGTAGGGAGCGAACAGTTAGTCCTACAGGGCTCCGCGTGGTCTCAAAAATTTTAAAAAATTCAGGGCTATTTAAAATTGGTTATTGTTTTCTGTATAGATCACCTTTCTGTATAGAGCCCTCCCAACCAACTGTGGGCTCCCGCCCACAGGAGCGCTACTCCAGTAGGGTGGGGCCGGGTCAACGCCACCGACCCCCTTCGGCCTGACTCGTAGGTGACGTCAACGCGGCCCAATCAGGAGGCGCCAACTAACATCTCGCGCGCCCTCCCCCCTCCGGCCGGAGAAGCGGCAAGAGCTTCTCCCCCACCATCACCGCCGCCCCCGCCAACACCACCTCGCGGGAGGAGGGGGGAGAGAAGACGGAACCTCGGGTCAGGCCTGGACGACACTACTCCCCTCCCGACCTCTGCCAAGTTAACAACCACCGAGAGCTCCGTGCCCGTGAGTTAGTTCAACACCCCAGTATCCCCCCAAGCCGCCACGCTGTACGACCCACCAAGGACATCAGCCGCCACGGATCCTACTTCGCCACACAACATCGAAAGGTTACCTTCGGGCCCCAACGTGAGTGCACAAACTAATTTACATTTCATTCCATTGGCCAATGAACTAGGAGTGACGTGTAGTCATAAGAGTAAAACCTAATAACTTTAACAACATTTTCGCCACGAAGCTTATCTGAAATTGAACTTTAGTAGACTTTCTGATTGAACCATTGATTTTTCTGACCTTGCAATTGAACTTGAATACCAAATGATTAATGGATTGTAACGACATATTAGGAATCCATACTGAACAAAGTACTATTCTTTTACATTATAAACTTACCTTCATGCAAATCGCCACGAACTTTGAAGTTGTCTCTTAATTAATAAAAGTGCCATATATTTGTATTTTCGTTTACCTTTTGTCAGAGTATACCTGGTTACCAATTTAATAGTTGAGGTTAGTGCATCGCCACGCCTCGAGGTTTGGACAAGTCCCTTCAGGACCGCCACGTAAGCCCATCAGGCCGGAGCACCTTTGTGTATCCAAATTGCATCTAGCCCTTCAGGCTTTTAACTTTCAGCATAAATCGCCACGGGACGCTTCAGGTCGCCACGCTTTTTCACCACGCTTTTCGCCACGCATCTTTAATTCTAAATTCTTCACAGGTAAATACCTTTCTTTATAATTTATCTGTGTTTCGACTTTTGTCTTGTTTTCTTTTCAGCCAATATTCATTTTTCAAATCAACCCCCCAACAACTCGTGCGATCACTTGGGCTGTCGAGTTCATTTACCTAGTTAGTGAGCCCGACCACCCAAGCGCCTAGATCCTCTAGGACAAAAAGACCGAAGATATACCTGCGAGTTGATAGCAGAGGTGAACCTTTCCCTTCACCACTGGTACCCAAGTTGCCAGGTATATCCGAAGTCCCCATACTTACAAACTGGTGGCAGCTAGCGGGATTTTTGTGTGAGTTAGCCTCACACGGACCCACAAATTAAATAGTAAGTTTTGTATCGCCACGAGTTGTTTTCAAAATTTAGAGTCATAAATTCAAACTTAAATAAAGCGAAACACATAGTCTAACCAGGTATACTGTTAGGTAGGATGTGCATCCGTTTATTGTAATTATAGGAAAAGTGACGTAAACGCAGCCTCCTATCTCGATCGCCACGATCGCCACGATCGCCACGATCGCCACGAAAATTCTTCAAAATTCCAGTAGTAACCTGTTTTTCTTCAATAAGACCGACACAGACGCAGACAGATTTTTCACCCTAGTGGTAGTAGTTAAACCTCAACACATTCACCTACACTTCTTTCTAACGAACCGACAAAATGTCTCTAAATTTGTCGGGAGCAAGCGACCGAGGAGAAGGTACACACTCCTCCGTCGGTCCCGAAGCAGTAGAAGCCATGACACAAACGATGAGGGAGATGAATATACTCCTTCAGCGTTATAACACAGCCACACACGAGGGTGAACGCGGGGACTTACCGCGCTCAGTATTTCTAGAACTTGAACCATGGGACCCAGACGCTTCAGGCGCACTCAGTGTAGTTTCGTTCTTTGCAAATTTTGACCTAGTGACCGCGGGCTTAACCTCTCAACAACGTTATCGAATACTGCGCACAAAAACACGCGGGATCGCGAAGCAGTTTTTGATTGACCGTGATGACGCCATGGACGTTGACAATGTCTACGAAATCGTCAGGGAGGACATGTTGCGGTGGTTCCAAAAAGAAAACCCCCAACATGCGGCCGCTTCACTATGGACAGTAAAGCGCAACGCGACGGAGACGCTTCGGCAGTTCGCTGACCGCGTGAGAGGCTTGGCGCGCTGCGCTGTGATGGAAGAAGGAGCGCGTCTGCGACGCCACGAACGAAACGATTGGGTGGAGAAGAAGACGATGGACGCTTTCATCCGAGGCGTCGGGAAGAACATGAGTGCCCTCCTAATCACAAACCGACCGAGATGCATCCAAGACGCTCTAAGCAAAGCCGAAGAACTCGAGGAAACCCTCGATGACACGACCGACTTAGAAGAAAGATGGGACCTAGCGGCCGTCACGAATGATCGTCGGTGCTACAACTGCGGTAGCCACGATCACTTCGCCGCCCGATGCCCACGCAAAGATGACAACACGCAGAAATATAACCGCCACAAAGAAGAAGATCACCGCCGGGACAAACAAAATGAACCACGAAACGAGGAAAAGCCGACTCCGCGTTATCCCTGCATGTTTTGCGCCGATCGAACACATTTTCCCGTGAACTGTCCCTTTAGTCCGCATAAAACAATTTTTTGCGATTTTTGTGGAATGAGAGAGCACTTGGAACAAGATTGCTACAAAAAGAAACGCCTACTCCCCGTATCGCAACCCGTGATGGCACCAGCACACACAATGGAAGTTGTACGCTACAAGAAACCCGCCGAAGAGAACCACATCCCCGCCGTGGAAGCCCCCATGTCACGTACAATGAAGATCACCGTTGGACTAGGCCCCGAAGATCGCGACATGATCGTTGATACCGGCGCCACGCTTTCGGTATTGTCTTCTCCCGTAAAAGGGATCAAACTGCTTCCGACGCGCACTGTCGCGTGGGGCGCGGACGGGATGCCGCTACACTTCGCAGGGGAACAACGCCTCGTCACGCGACTCGGTGGTTGCACTTTCGAACACACCTTCCTCGTGTTCGCGAGAAAAAGCGCCACACTCGATTTGCTAGGACTTGACGTATTGAGACGCGTACCAATTACCTTTACCACGGGCCCAACCATGAAATTTCACGCACTGGAGGAGAAAGCACGACCATATACTCCTGTCGACCTACTCGACGAGCCGTATAGCGTGGGGGTGGTGTTGCGACCGGATTGGCGGGAAAACGGGACGCTTGATAGTCAACAACCACATTTTGACACAAGCGCACCCATCCCTAGTACCTTTTCGGGAGCAACAGCCACTCCCCAAGTTGACGAACAAGCGACGCCTGTTCGCCACGCGCATACTGACGCTACGAGTACGCCGACCACGCCCGCCTCAAACATCAGCGGAACCGGAAGCATGAAGTTTTGGAGTAGGAATTATGGTGGCGTCACCACGCCGATAGACGCACCCGTCAATCTGTACGACCACGCATCTCGCCACGAAAACCCCAATGAAAAACAGACGCCTAGAAACCCCGAAAGAGTCCCCGAAGAACCAAGAAGAGTACGTTTTGAGGACATGGTGACCGTTTATGGTGATGAAGAACCAGCCACGCAAGAACAAGCGACGCCCATTCGGTTCGACACAAGCTTCGAACAAACCGAAAATTTGTCGCTTGACCAATACATTGATGCAGCTGTCGAAAGGGCAATCCGGAAACTCGACGCGCCCGTCGCCACGATGATACGGAGCTTCAACGCCACGCCCGATCGACACGAAAACACGATCATCGCCACGCCGCAGCGACCCAACGATACCGTGATGGTTACACCACACCAACATGACAACACAGTGGTCGCCACGCCAAATCGCCACGTCGCCACGGTGGTCGCCACGCCCGAAAAAATAAATACCGATCTTGACATTCTAACAATATTGAACGAGGAAAAGAAAATTGAAAATACACCTGACACGCAGATTGAGAAGATCGTCACGCAGCACCTCAAATCACTGATGCAAATTGAGGACGCACACGCTGACCGAAGCCCGAAAAACGACGAAAATGTTCAAAACGATGAAAAAAGGGGGTTAATTAACACCCTGCAAGATGACAAAGAAAATGAGGAATGGGAAGAAGTCCCCACTGACCAATGGGATCCGCCATTGCCCGAATTTGATACCGTTCTCAATGACAAATTGAAACATCTGAACGAAACGGACGCAGAACCGACGAGGAAATTGTTGAATACATTCCGGGACTTATTCAAGCCACCTACGGGGGAGGGGTGCAATTTAAATGTATCCCATGAGATAATCCTCACTCAACCTACCGTTACTCAACAAAAACCTTATCCGGTTCCTCACGCCCTTAGAGAAGTTGTTGAGACACAGCTTAAAGACATGCTCGAGTCCGGAGTAATCAGCCCGTCCACTAGTCCGTGGAGCGCGCCCGTCTTATTAGTCAAAAAGAAGACGCCGCCGGGGGAAAAGCAGCTTTGGCGTTTTTGTACCGACTTCCGTCAACTTAACAAAATCACCAAAGGAGACGCATACCCCCTTCCGCGACTACAAGAAACACTCGCCATGCTTGGACAGTGCAAATGGTTCTCTACGATCGATCTTATAGCTGGGTATCATCAAATTCCGGTACACGCCGACTCAAAGGAAAGAACGGCTTTCTCCGTTCTTGGACGCCATTTCCAATATGAAAAAATGCCCTTCGGGTTGAAGAACGCACCCGCCACGTTTCAACGCGCGATGAATGACGCGCTCGATGGAATCCTCGGAAACAACTGTCTCGTCTACCTCGACGATATAATTGTGTTTTCCGCCACGCGGGAAGAACATCTCGAGAAGCTCAACCAGGTTTTCACACGTCTATCAGAAGCTCGATTACAAGTAAATATCGCTAAATGTGACTTTCTCAAGAACGAAGTGCGATTCCTAGGACACCGCATCACCACGGACGGAATTCTCACGGAACCGGAGAAAACAAGAGCCATTAAGGAGTTTCCGATACCTACCTCAATGGTGAAATTGCAATCCTTTTTGGGTCTCGCCAGTTTCTACCGGAGGTTCATCCCTAAATTCTCCGAGATTGTTGTTCCGTTGACCGAGCTATTGAAGAAGACTAATCCCTTCGAGTGGACCGAGAGACAACAAAGGGCGTTCGACGAACTCAAGGACAAACTGACCAGCGAACCCATCCTCGCTTACCCCGATCTGACGAAACCGTTTATCCTCGCAACCGATGCATCCGGCTTCGCCTTGGGAGCCGTCCTCTCGCAAAATTTTGATGGGGAAGAGAGGCCCGTAGCTTATGCGAGTCGCAAGTTGAACCCGGCCGAAACCAGGTACTCGGTCACCGAACGAGAGCTTTTAGCGGTTGTGTGGGCGGTCCGACATTTCCAGGAATACCTGCTCGGACAAACGTTCGAACTTCAGACCGACCACATGGCTCTTACCGCCGCCATGCATCTTCGTGACCCGACTTCGCGCATCGGACGCTGGATATTACGCCTAGCGGAATATGACTTCATACCCCGATATAGACCAGGTACACAAATGGGACACGCCGACGGTTTAAGTAGAGGCGACGTTGCGATTGTAACCCTCGAATTTCCGCGAGAACTCATGATTGCCGCTCAAGATTTGGACAACTGGATTCAAGCCCTCGTTCTCGATAGAAAACACGAGAATTTACGCAACACGAACGGCGTATGGGAAACACGCGTCCGTCAAGACGGAAAACACGAATGGGTACCACTAATTCCAACTTCGCTACGAGAATGGCTGATTGATCGCTGTCATAAGAACGAATGGGCAGGACACCCAGGAGCTGAAGTCACAGAAAAACTCGTCCGAAGACTTGGAACGTGGCCCGGACTTGCGAAAGATGTTCGAGAGAATCTGCAACGTTGCGAAACCTGTGCGCGACGAAATACGCCATCCGGACTTCGGAATCCTATCCAAAGGCCGTTGCTTCCCGAACGTCCCGGACAGATCGTCGGCATAGATTTCGTCGGCCCCATCTCAAATGGACACACGACCAAGTATATACTCACCGCCGTGGATCATTTCACGAAATACGCGGAGGCGTATATTACCTCAGATTGCACGGCTGGAACCGTCGCCCGAAATCTTGCAAACAAATACATTCCGACACACGGAGTCCCCGAAAGGTTGGTCTCGGACCGTGGTACCGCTTTTACGGCCGGATCAACACGAGAACTATGCAAAAATTGGGGCATAAGACAAATTTTCACCACAGCTTATCATCCAGAAAGTAACGGAGTCTGTGAAAGATTCCACCGGACATTAGCCAACATCTTAGCAAAAATATCCAAGAAGACGAAAGAATGGGAAAGTATGCTCCCCATTGCGCTTGCAGCATATCGCTCGACTCCGCACAAAAGCACGGGATTCAGTCCGAACTTTCTCACCTTCGGTCGTGAATTGCGAATGCCCAACGAAACACTGCAGAGCTTGAAACCCCGTGCCGATGAGACCACCACGATGAGAAATCTGAGGATCGCACGCGACGCCACCCACCAAAGCCTTCAAGAGGCATGGCGGCGGCGTAGCGAAGCCATCAACTCACGACGAACTCTGAGGTCCTTCGAGGGAGGCGACGCCGTATATCTAAAGGACATGCAACCGCCACCCGGAGTTGTGAAGAAATTTTGGAGCCCATGGAGCGGTCCTTGGATAGTACTGAAGAAACATTCCGACGTTACTTATGAAATTAGAGACTTACCGGATATACGAAGACAAACTGTGCACATCAATCGCCTGAAACCAGCTTTCGTATTGGGAGTACCAGACGAAACGTTCATTGATCCCAACGAGTCCTCGTTAAACCCACGAGACGTTGCGACACTAGAACCCCTCGATACGACGATGACACCTGAAACAAATAAAGAAGATTGGTATGAAAGTTACGGTTGGTCGACACCGGCAGCCGTGGCGCCAGCACCTGTACCCACCACCAGCTCGAAAGAACACACGCCGAGGACACCTCGAGAAGAGGCGTCAACCCAACATAGCACTCCTTCGAAACTGGATCGTGACCTGGACGCGGATCACAATTTCGATCGCTCCACTGAACGTGAAACGGAAAGAAGTGAAGTACCTCACGGGACTGACGACCCTCAAACGAGCCGTGCTGATCGCCACGAAACTCCACTCTGCCACACCACACATCATGACGAGTCCGCCGATCGCAACGCCGATCGCAACGCCGATCGCAACGCCGATAGCAACGCCGATCGCAACGCCACTCGCAACGCCGATCGCAATGCCGATCGCAACGCCACTCGCAACGCCGATCGCAACGCTGACCGCCACAAGGTGCGATGTACAGAAGAAGTCAATGAAGACGGAGAGCCAATTGAATCTTCCGATGAAGAGTTCGAAGAAGCAAAGGAAGACCCACCGGCTAAAAGACTTTGTGAAGAAACTGAGGAGACACCTAGTCGTTATCCATTAAGAACAAGGCACAAACCTGTTGACTATAGGCTACTCCACTTAGGGAAAAAGACACACTGACGGACTACTAGGGCACACATACACACGCAATACTGACCGACCCTTCAGGTCCCATTACACTTGGACCCTTCAGGTCACCCCATTTCACTTGGACCCTTCAGGTCACCAAATTTAACTTGGACCCTTCAGGTCATAACACTTCACTTTGATCCTTCTGATCGCCTACCTCTTATGGCTACACTGTCCTACTACGGCCGTGCGTGAAAAGTTGAAGTACCAACGTAGAATTCCTATTGAAGCAAGTCACTTTTCCTAGGCCAGGATGTCACATAGGATATTGTTTTGTTTGTTGTAGGATATGGCACATGAACCTAACGATGAGCTAAGTCTCGAAGGAGGTCCTATTACACCTGATCCCGTAGTCGTTCTCATGAGAAAGCAACGTGAGAAAGAAGAAGAACGTCTTGGCGATCGACCAGAAGGCTACGTAGAAACCCCAGAGCCCATCGACGACCCCTTCCCAACCCTTGAGACCCTTGCCAACTATATAAGGTTCACGATGTGCGGAGATACCCTCACCGCCCGACAAACAACTGGGCACGCGGCACTCCAGACCGCCCTTGATGTCTCCCGTTGGCTCCCGGCATACCGACGTGTCACCCAAGAGAGAAATGCCCTCCTTCGCCGACAGAAGCAATGGCTGGAGGATAGACGGACCCTGATCACCGAACGGAATGAGGCCATAGCAGAGGCGAAGCGGGCCAAGGCACAGGTGGACGCAGAGCCACCTGCGGCACGGACGCGGACATCTGAGGCACCCTCACAGGCACCAGCAGAGGCACCTGCGACGAGGTCTGCAGGAGCTGTGGGGGAGTTGGCCCCTTCCCCAGCTCCATCGGCTATGATCCTCTCCATCTCCTCCAAGTCCTACTCCCCTGAGGTCCCCGACGGCGGCATCCCTCTTCCGTCGCCTAGCCCTCCGCCACGCACACGAAGCCGTACCGGGATCTTCGCAGATTCAGACTGGGACGAAGAACAAATCAGCCAAACACCACCTGAGCCGCTACCCACTCCCATCAGAGAACCCCAAGTGATCTTGCAGGCAGGCAGCCCTCCCCCTTCAAGACCGGGGTTGAAGATAAAGCTCACGCGCAAGAAGAAGATGACATGCCCAGTGTGCACCAGACCCGCCCCCAAGATGTTTAAATTCCGTTGTCCTGCCTGCAAGGAGTTCTGGGAGCGGCTCAAGGCCATGCACCGAAAGGGTCAGGAGCTGCCGACCTGTGCAAAGGACCATACCAACAAGAGGAATCCCACCCGATGCCGAGGCTGCCGTCGCCACGCCTACGAGCAGGCCATCAAGAAGGCGCGCCCCTCTGAACCCCTAGCCATCCCCAGTGTCGTCTTTGACGACCCTGGCTCCCGGGGGGACGGGGGGTGTGGGCTCCCGCCCACAGGAGCGCTACTCCAGTAGGGTGGGGCCGGGTCAACGCCACCGACCCCCTTCGGCCTGACTCGTAGGTGACGTCAACGCGGCCCAATCAGGAGGCGCCAACTAACATCTCGCGCGCCCTCCCCCCTCCGGCCGGAGAAGCGGCAAGAGCTTCTCCCCCACCATCACCGCCGCCCCCGCCAACACCACCTCGCGGGAGGAGGGGGGAGAGAAGACGGAACCTCGGGTCAGGCCTGGACGACACTACTCCCCTCCCGACCTCTGCCAAGTTAACAACCACCGAGAGCTCCGTGCCCGTGAGTTAGTTCAACACCCCAGTATCCCCCCAAGCCGCCACGCTGTACGACCCACCAAGGACATCAGCCGCCACGGATCCTACTTCGCCACACAACATCGAAAGGTTACCTTCGGGCCCCAACGTGAGTGCACAAACTAATTTACATTTCATTCCATTGGCCAATGAACTAGGAGTGACGTGTAGTCATAAGAGTAAAACCTAATAACTTTAACAACATTTTCGCCACGAAGCTTATCTGAAATTGAACTTTAGTAGACTTTCTGATTGAACCATTGATTTTTCTGACCTTGCAATTGAACTTGAATACCAAATGATTAATGGATTGTAACGACATATTAGGAATCCATACTGAACAAAGTACTATTCTTTTACATTATAAACTTACCTTCATGCAAATCGCCACGAACTTTGAAGTTGTCTCTTAATTAATAAAAGTGCCATATATTTGTATTTTCGTTTACCTTTTGTCAGAGTATACCTGGTTACCAATTTAATAGTTGAGGTTAGTGCATCGCCACGCCTCGAGGTTTGGACAAGTCCCTTCAGGACCGCCACGTAAGCCCATCAGGCCGGAGCACCTTTGTGTATCCAAATTGCATCTAGCCCTTCAGGCTTTTAACTTTCAGCATAAATCGCCACGGGACGCTTCAGGTCGCCACGCTTTTTCACCACGCTTTTCGCCACGCATCTTTAATTCTAAATTCTTCACAGGTAAATACCTTTCTTTATAATTTATCTGTGTTTCGACTTTTGTCTTGTTTTCTTTTCAGCCAATATTCATTTTTCAAATCAACCCCCCAACAACTCGTGCGATCACTTGGGCTGTCGAGTTCATTTACCTAGTTAGTGAGCCCGACCACCCAAGCGCCTAGATCCTCTAGGACAAAAAGACCGAAGATATACCTGCGAGTTGATAGCAGAGGTGAACCTTTCCCTTCACCACTGGTACCCAAGTTGCCAGGTATATCCGAAGTCCCCATACTTACACAACATAGGTGCCTACTACCTACTAGGGTATTTTTGAAAATTCAACCCCAACCACCAACCAAATGGAAATGAAGGGTCTTTTTACTCACTACCTCTTCTGTTAATTTCTGAATGTTTACATGGAAAGAGTCGGTACCAACTACAAAATATTTATCTTTCATTTTGTAACCTTTTGAGAGTTTTTAAGTAGACAGGATGGTTTTGCCCTCAAAAAAGGCCATTTTCTTTCTACAAAGAACACGGCGTTACCGTTGCCACTACCTACCACCCATCGATACTTCTTACCTACTACATATCATCTTCACAATCAAGTTTATTTGAAAGAAATAAACGCTTCACAGTCAGTTCGAAGAACAGGGAGTTGAGGTTACAAAGGTATTCAGGGTGTCCAAGTAATTACGCTCCCCCCACTTATTTTCTCTATTTGTGTGAGAAAAAAAAATCGGACAAATGCTATTCTTCATATTTTTTTGCAAAATCGTGCGCAACTATGATCAACTTTGTTTTTTCAAATGGGAACCACATTTTTTATTGCAGATTCGAATTCTACGTCAAATTTTATGAACATTTTACTTCGACAACTTTGTTTTGGCACAGTAATAATCATGATACTTGATCATTCACTTCCCATTATAGCACTTCCCAGATATTGAGAAACGTAAAACTGAGTTTTTGCAACATTTAGTTTCAAGAAATTTAGATCAAACCACTTACGAACTAAAAATTATTGTCTCACAGCACAAATAAGAACAAAGCATCTAGGGCACATTTTGACTTCTAAATGTCAAGAAATCGTAAATTTTTCTCGTCACGTCAAAAAGGTCTACTCCGATCAAAGGTCTATCTCTCATGAATATCATGTTTGAAAATATTCTGTCCAGAACAGTTTAGAATTTTTTTAAATAAAACGTATACTTTAACGTTGAAACTATTTTTCCTCTTCATCAAAGTAGACCGTGTTGTACGACAAAACAGAATTCTCCCTTCTTTATGCGAAGCGAACGAAGTTTGTTAAACAAGGATTTCAAAAAAATTACTGCAAAGGACCTTCGGATGAGAGAAGGAGTAAAAACTTTCAGGGATTGGATAGACTCTCGCCGGGGGTTCAAAAGAATAAAAACGAGAGACACGGTCGAGAGAGGGTAAAATAATAAAGGGACGAAAAAAAGGAGGAAAAATACAATGAATGGAAAGAGAAGGGTGCTCATTTTTCGACAATCAGCGCCGCAACAAAGACGGAAACCGTCTACAATGCTGCCATCCTCGGAATAAACATTTGCTTAAGAACAAATTCAGGCTTACCAACGTAATCGCATTCCTCGATGGTCGACCTTTTTCAAGACTTCTTGTCTGTTTGGTTATCTCTGGTAAAGCTGTTTCTCTCAGGGGGTCTTGAGTAGGAAGGGGATAAAAGCGTGCGTTTTAAAGTCCGTCTTTCCTGATACTTTGGCGTTATCTGTAAGGTTTCCTTCCAAACGTTGCTTCTTCCTTCAAACTCCCGGATGGGGGCTGAAAGAGAAGAAAATCATGAGGCGCGTTTTATTTCCGTGTTTTAAATTACCTCCGTAAGGGGCGTGGGGGTCGGGACGTTTTTCTTTTGACGGATGATCACGTGAAAGTTTTTCATTATCTTCCTTCACGAGTCATTTGTAAAACAAGGAGAAGGAAGTGGGAAGGAGAAGATGGATGGGACACATCAACACCTACGTCTCATCCGGCCCCCTTGGCATTTCCTTTCTTAACAACTCATATCTCTGCTTCTTAGCAGATTACACACTCCAACCCTCGAGAGGTATCTGAGGGGTAATCATCTTCGGTCAATGAAATTCTCTCAGCTCGGTGTTTTCATTTGTGTATTTTTTCTGATCAGCGCAGATGAGGATGTTATCATCTTGTTTCCAAGTTGTTAGCTACAGCAACGATCATAACCACTCATTGACCACCATAATATGACGAACACATTAGCCCTGTCAATTTATACATCTAACATTACAATGCCGGGGTATAAAATACAATTTTTTCATATGTTGATAGGATCCGGCGTAGTAGTTTATAGTGATCGCAGGTGGTATTGCGTGGGGGTCCGTGTCTTGCAGGGGAGTGGGAATTAAAATTAAAACTAAATAAAAATTGCGCGAATATAACAATTAAAAAAACAAATCCAATCCTGTGTGCTATCTGTTGACATTGAGGCCAAGAGGACGACTCTTTCAGCTATTTGCATGTCGACCTCAGTACCTCCAGCGGGGTGACATTTGGTTACTTTGACTCTGAAGCATTCGTCAAAGCCCACTTGATGACTCAAGGCGAGCTGGCTGACTGGAGGATCCAATAGTTACTGAGGATCTACGATGGTTCATGCTCAGGTTAGGTGATTTTATTTTGTTATAATTATTCATTAACTATATTTAACGATAAGCTTCTTCGTTCACGACAAAAAAATTCCATATTGTACAAAATTATATATTTTTAAAAACTAAAACTTCAATAAAAGTGTGTTACATTGTGATAGCAAGATTAAAAAGAAGGTGCTAAATGTTTTTAATTATACCATCAAAATATAACGCGCTTCTATTTATGAAATTGGGACTATGATAAAATCTGGAAGATTAATTAAGATTAATAAGAAAGTGTATAGTTTTAGAGTTGAAAATATATAATTATAGTACTTTTTTGGAATTATTTTGTCGTAGAAGGTTACAATGAGATTATAAAGTGTTATATTTTTTTATTAAAGTTAATTTAATTTAAACTTTTTAGTTTATTTTATTAACAAATAATAAAAGTTGGTTTAAAAGAACTCGGCCCATCGGGCCTCGCCCTGGACGGTTACTGCTTAGAGCCTTCGGCAAAAAAACAAGAAACATGGAACATGCTTTAGCCGTTCATTTAGCCATGCCTTTAGCGGTCGAAGCTTCTCGAATGTTCTTGGTGTAATACAAGTTTGCAAATGAGCTTCCTTACTCGCTCTTCTGTGGAAGTAGACGATGACTCACTACTTTTCAAAGCAGTCTCAATCACAAAATTATTCTTATTATTAAGAAATCGTAAACAACTAAAGAGTCGAAGAACACATCGCAACTAAAAGCCCGCGTTCATAACAAAATCTCGCCTAGGTTTCAAGATCCTTTGATTACATTCGTAAAAACCAAGTCAACTAACAACATCAATAATCCACTAAATCGATGTTGGTTTTTACCGCGAATGTTGTTTACAGTTCTTTTAAATCAGAGGTATATCTCAGCTTCGTCCATATTTACAGCTGTCTTGGCAGTATATAACTTTCGCATAAATTAATGGCTTTTCAATGAGTGGCAACGATTTTTGTGGGATGAAAACTAACGGCGATGCATTTCCCTAGAAACGGATCGGTTGTAAGTGAAAATCATTACAAAATCCCTCGCTACTTTCGTTCCACGGTTTCGTCACGTTCATGCCCAGTTAGGTGATGGCTAAAGCGTGTTCCATGCTAAAATTTTCTTTAATCAATTCTTCTATCTTCTCGCCTAATTTGATGGAGTTGCATATTATGCAACTCCATCAAATTAGGCGAGAAGATAGAAGAATTGATTAAAGAAAATTTTAGCATATTATATTTTATATTATATTCATTGCATACGCAGATACTCAACAACGATCGAATCAAACGAGCCCAAACTCGATGGGGTTGCGTCGTTCAATTACGGAGTTCCTATGGCCACCTTCCAGCTCCATCATCAGATCAGCTCTGCCGTAATAATATTTTGCACTTTCATCCTATTTATACATGCATGCAAAATTTCAGTGGTTCAAATTTAACTTGCAAGATTTGATTAAGTACAGACAGACAGACAACGGGACAGGTGAAACTAAATAAAAGCGTGTAATAACAAATAACTGCTTGACAGGTATAGTAAACAGCACGAAGATTGAGAGCTATTCCGTTCCAACAAGTAGGTACATTCTTTAAAATAAAGTCGGTATCGAAGCTAGTGTGATGATATGGTAGGTACTAATGAATAAATAAATATATAAATAAATTGTTTGTTACTGATGATGACCTAACCGTCGAAATCGATTTAACTTGTAACTGATTATTTTCGTGGAAATAGACAACATCCTACTCAACTCCGTTTTTATTTTTATGATATGGTAGGTACTAATAGTAATAAAACCGTGTTCTTTGCAGGCGGGTGATCTATCAAGGTAGAAATAACTAAGCGTGATACATTGACGAGAATTTTATTGGAGGAAAACCTGGAACGACACAACTGACTTTTACATCTTTTAAAACCGATATGGCTGACAAGCCTTCAGAGCAAATGGGGCGAGCTCCCTCCTATTACTAGTTTATTCTCCTAGAGCCAACCTTCACAGCTAAGTAGGTAGGTAAACAATGAGGAATTTCACCATGTTTTTATTTATTTATTAAACATTACGGGATTTTATCCCCAATTACATATAAGAATTGTTCAACAATTCTCAGCTAGTCAGTGAAAAACAAAATGAAAGTGATAAATCAGAAATTAAATTTGTCACAAGTAAACTAATTCAATGCTGCAGGTAAAATTTAGATATCATTGACTTAATGTTATTCACACTGTCGAAAAATGGATCAATGTCGACTGGTGACTCGTTCGCTGTCCGTTGAAATCGTGTGAGAGGGCTATTCATAGCGTAGTTGGTTCCCTCAAAAGATGGTGAGAAAAAGTCTCTTGACCTAGTCGAGTAAGATGGAACCCTTATATTCACAAGGTTGAGCAAGGAGGGTGAGTCGTAAGAGCCATTTAACAATTTCACTAGGAAAACAATATCCGCTATTTTCCTCCTCTCCTTCAAAGAAGCAAGTCCATGTTACCTATTTTGGCCACTTAAAGTCAAAACTATAAAACTAAATTTATGACTAGGTACTTAATAATAATTATTAATACAAGTACCTACTTAAATTAACTTGAAAACTAAAACTTAATTCTAACTTATAACTAACTAATCTATGTAAAACTAAAAGTTATAACTAAAATGCTAATAACTACTTAAATTGTCAAGGTTAATAATAAAATGTAGGTAGGTACTTACCTGTATATGAGGAAATAGGCCTGAAAGACAACAATAAGAGTTGTGTAGCGTAGTGCCCTCAAGAGGTCAATTATCTCCCCTGGGGATTAACTTTATCTCAGGACCACCAGCTACTCCTCTTATCTGCCTGCAAGAGCCAACCTGCAGGACCTTCACTCTTCGCTTCTGCCTAATAATCAGTTACAAGCCAGCCTTCCTGTGATTCACAGTCTCCTACTGCACAGTCTACTTCAAAAATTACTAATTCTCTGTTTGAGAAATAAGTTCTGCAACTCAGTTTTGAAGTTGATAAGTATCTTTTGAGGAAGAAGGTCTGTTCAAAGATTGAAGTTCTACCCAGTGGATCAAAATCACCTACTTATCAACATCACAACTCCAGCTCACCATAAGCACAATCTGAGGGAGTAAGCAAAACCACTGTTTGTGGTGGTATAACATTACTTTCTATTATCCAGAGCTCAGTAGGTAGGTAGGATAAACTTTTTTTCTTTTTTTTCTAATAAACCTTTTTGGTGTTGGCTGTGGGAAGATAAGGTGTAGTTATTTCCCCTTCTGCTATAGCTACCTATGGTTATACAGTATATTATAAACCGTTGTGTAATAATTTGCAGCGTTATTACTCACCTTTTCCGCGGCATAGTCATCAAACCACTTTCACTTGTGCACTAAACAAAGTCGATGGAGAGTTATGAAAAAATATTGTGTTGGTAGTGCCGTAGAGAAACTCGGGAATTTGAGTTTCGGTATTCGAGATAAAACGGGACTGCAAGAAAAAAAAGCGTTGAAAACTGTATAAGACCCCAACAAGGGGAATTGGGGATTTGCCAATTGGGTATCTGGAGAAACACATGAGAGTTTCGGATGGTTCTCGAAAACCGAACTCTCGCCAGATTAAACCACTGGAGTCGGATAGAAAGAGGGTTGGGGAGCGGACCGCGGGAAGCTGCAGAAATTCCATCAAGAGATCCAAACCTCTATAGGTTGGGGGTCCCCTTCCGCCTTATTATGGAGCCGAAGCCTCGTGAAGAAAATAGGAAAGTTGTTCGAAAAAGGTAAGGGAAGGGAGGAGACTGAGGGCAATTACGTCTTGTAGTCTGAACACAAGGCAAAAGGCGTGCAGGAACAGACCTCTGTACAAAAGCCCTGCTGATTGCATTAGACTGCTTGAAAAAGTAGGGGACCCACCATTCCAGGGTTAGTTCGGACGTTGGGTGAATTGTTGGGGAACCCCCTTCTGTTACTGGGCGCCCCCCAGGTGGCTCTCCCGGAGTTTAATAGTCGTTTCTGGTGTTTATGTCTTGCACCCTCTTATACTTACCACCACCCTGGATGCACCACTGGACCTCAATAGAGAGCAATCTTCTCCGATGTTTCCAATGAATGGCTGATGGAGTCTCCATAAGGACCTTGGCTCCCTTTCCCCTAATTTGTAGAAGCACTTGGTTAACAAAAGGTTGAAAGGGGGACTGTTCGGGGGTCCCTTCCCGGCTAGACGTACTTGTCTGCAAGCTCTTGGAATTTCTATCAAATCAACTCGAGCCTGAATAATAGATCAAACCAGTCACGAAATTCTTTGTACAGAGAATGAAGTTTCCTCTGATCGTTTTCAAAGGAGCGTTCTGCCAACCATCTGAAACACAACTTGTAAGCCCCCTGATGCTCTAAAGAGTAAACTATGAAAGGATAGTTTCTCATCAAAATATAGATAATATCTTAGTCTGTAAAAACTGACGACAGATTGTAATTTATTCATAATGGGAGTTGTTAAGAAGCTCGATAGGTACGTTAAATACCAAAATTCCCTGCAAATATTATTTTGACATTTTCATGTCTTTGCTTTGGCACATAAACTGAAAAATCGTCACGAAAACTTGCTCATGCGACCAATAAACACTGTGTTGCGTAGAGAACAATCAACTGTTTTCTTATTTTGATGCTTGGGTACATGAACTAACAACCTTACTTCACTACCTTGTTGTGTAGTGGTTGACATGAAAATGTCCCAATGTGTTGCAGACTCGTATGCAAGCATAATTGTATTGCACTTGGTTGGGTTAACATTTTGGTGGTCCTTCCTAGATGATGGAGGACAGCAGGATATAATAGAGAGCTGGAGGTGGGTGGTACATCATCTTTTGGAATGCTTAGTGGACCCAACTAATCAGAATAAAAGTGACAAACAAGTCAAATGTCATCGAAACTGTTAATGTTAAGCTTATTATCAGTTAATATCGCCTAAGGAAACTTTTATTACAGAGAAAATAAACTATAATTATTCATTTTGCTGTATCAAGAGGTCAAGCCATTTGAGAGATGGTTCTACATTTAGTAGAGAGGAACTATGGGGGTTCCAGTCTACAAACATATTTCGACACGTCGGTTCTTCAAGAAATCCGTCAATGTTTTCAGCAGTAGATGTCTGGGCAACTTCTTCAGTTCCGTATACCCTAAAGACAGCCGTTTCCACTTCCTCTAACGCATTCTATGGAAAGAGATTTGACAGTGTCAACCCTGCCTAACTGCCAGTTAGGATAAGTGGTCGTCTTTTGTAATTCGTAGTTTCAATAGGTCGTTCTATCTAATGAACCGATTTCAAGTTAAGGATTCAGGAAAAAAAACCTCTTTATCGCCAAAAAGCTTTCTTCAAAAAAACGCAGTTGAAAGTTTACAAATGAGAAGTAATTAACCACGGCCAAAAAAGTTAAGTTTAAATGATCTAAAACAGTGCTGATTAAAAAAAATTCAGCATAAAAGAAGGTGTGGGAATAAAAATATGTCCAGAAAAACCAGATGCTCCCGGAAATTGGAATTTCATCCTCATAAATCATCACACCGGAAGTAAGAATTATGATTAATACCATAAAAATTTCAAAAATTCCAATTTATATTTCGGAGCCGCATGAAAAAATTAAAATTTATTTGGAAGAAAATTTAAGAAACATAACTCTCCCTAACTAAGGGGTGGGACATAATCCGCAATCATGTGGTTTTTTCCCAACGCGCAATCAATAAAGTGGTTTTCCTCCGGAAAAGCATGTATTTATCTAGAACCTGCGTTTAGACGACGATGAAGGTGTTTTTCTCCGAAAAGGACGGCGATATTCAGAAAGTACACCTCAAAATCCTACAGGTGGCGTTGCTAACTCATTTTTCACCGAAATGGAGATGATGGGGTTTTCCCTGTACCCTCCAAACCTGACAAGTGATTTAGATTCTGTTAGTAATGTTATAGGTATTGGATACCTATTATTTCAAGATACAATGAAATGTGGACAAACGAATTTTCAACACCATGGAAGACGATTTCAAGATTAAAATCGATTGAACGAACAGTTGGTGCAAAAACCACAAAAAGCTTCACAGATTGAAAATCAGTCAAACCGTTCCTGATAGAAGCAAAATTGAATTTTCGTTCTTTGTTCTCTTCTCGGATTTCCTTGAGTCCTACCAAAAATTCTACGAGCAGTTCCTACCCAAAGTGCTTCCCAGTCTACCAAGATAGCGGGAGTTTTGTTTGTACACTTTTCAAGTTGGAAAAAAAGTTCTTCAAAATCGAAATTTCCAGTCGTGTTTCACGTTTTAGACCTTCCTGTACAATTTCGGTTCTGTATGTCATAAAATTCTTGCAAATTATTCAGCTATTGTCCGATTTCGATGAAATTTTCAGGGATTTGGTGTGTAGACGGTCCCTTATAAAATACATAATAATTTATTATGTAATAGATATAAAAAACATCATCACCGGATCAATAAGGACCTCTGCGTATGCGCAAACGTAAAATTGAGTGTAAAATTAAATTGTACGAATTGGCGTGTAGATGAAAATCATCGCGCACGGACAGATAGGTACGTAAAATCGTAACGTAAAATCCTAGTAACGGCCATAACTCCTACATCCTCAATCCGATTTTAATGAAATGATCAGGAATTTCACGGATTGGGGTGTAGATGGTCCCCTATGAGGATAGTGCAGGATACTTGGAGATTAACTACTAGGCATCGGATCATCTATAGCATTCGCACTTTGAATCGAACCTTTAGAGAATTGAATTAAACCTTTCGCGACTTGAATTAACCCCTGGTGTGTATAAAGTGTCTGACAGACACGAGTGAAATTTCATTCTAGTATGTTGACAGCAGTGAGCCTCTAGAATATCCCAGGCGCTCCAGTACCTGTCCCCCTTTTATAGATGGTTCAATTTCAAACCTTCAGTTCTGATCTAACCGCCACGAAAAGTACTTTATTCCCTAGTTTCTGAAAACCACCGTGTTCCTCAGACACTATACACAGGCAACCAAAAAACGTACCTTTTCGGGCATAATTTTGTGTACTCTGACCAGGCCTCGATTTCCGACCGATTTACGAAATTATTTTTTTTTTCAGATGACTTCCGAGTTCTACATCATTTCACCAGAATATCGAAATTAGCATGAGAAGGGGGGATAATATCCACAAAATATGCTATTTAAAAAAAATTCAGTACCTTCACAGGTTACTATTGTACCTAAACTATGAAATTGAGTGGACATTATCAATATAGCTCTGAATTTTCGTGAATTAAGTATTCTTTGTGCCACCATGGTGCTAGGGCACCATAAAACGCATGTTTCGTGGGTTTTTGTGCGTTTCACCTTGAACTCGGATGTGAACTTCTGCGGAATACCTACCTATCTAGACTCGCACTGTTGCGAGAGCTTGGGGCGTTCATTACTCTGGTAGGGGTATCGAGCAGCATGTTTAGTATCGTAGATCATAGTTTTTGAAATTCTGTTCAAATTAGACTCCTTGAGATCCCCGTAGACTACTTGGGAGTAAGTCTAATTACTTTGTTTTAACTAATAAAATGTTGGTTTGATGAAAAATATATTAATTAACCCATCATGCGTCTCAAAAACAACTTTACAGTTGCTGCGTGTCTGTCAGACCCTTTAAACACTGGAAGTCCATCTGAGGGTTTATACACACCAGGGGTTAAACTTCCCGCAAATTGAATTAGACTTTCCACAAGTTGAATTCGACCTACCTACATACCTACGTGAAAAGTATCGAACCACACAATTGATAGTGCAAACCCTGCCGATACCTTCCTGCCGCTTGGTTCACAATCCTTCTCCTTGCATGGTTCAGCATTCCTTCTCTGTGGTGTTTTTCCTGGACCTAATTGGACCGATAGGAACGGAGGAAAGCATATTCCTTCTCTCCTGCCTAGTTCATTATTTCAGCGCTTCCGTCTCCGTGTTTGGTAGTGTCCGACTTTTGTTCATACGTAGGACGTTTTTTTTAAACAGAAATACCTAGGTAATGTACCTTCTGTTGCTCGAACGGGGAATACGAAAAATTTATTGAAAAACGATTCAAATTTGGTGGATCTGTTGATTAGAAAACAATTACATGCATTGTAGTAGAGATACTTAAGAGATAATAATAATGTAGATCACAGGAGTTGAAATCAAAACATGGATGGGCTGGTCAAATTTTGCTTCCTAGTCTACCAAGGTAGTGGAAGCTGTTTTCACTTTTCAAGGTTGAAACAAAAGTTCTCCAAAACCAAAATTTCCACACGCGTTTAACGTCTGAAACATAATGTTTCTGACCTTCCTGAACAATTTTGGTTCCGTTTCTGTCTGTGAGTCATGAAATCCTTGTAACAGGGAAACACAAGTTAAAGTCTGATTTCGATAAAATATTCAGGGAATATGGATTGGGTTGTAGATGGCCCCCCTATGAGGTTATTTCAAGGTTCTTAGAGATTAATGTTTTGAGATTAGCTACTATGCATGGGATCATCTATACAACTGGGAAGCAACACAAGGAAGCAATGTGCCACACCCACTTGGCAGACTTTTGCTTCCGAGTCTACCAACGTAGCGGAAGCATTGTTTTCACTTTGCAGTGGATGTGAAAGAAAACTCCTCAATTAGACAATTATAAAGATGTATCACAGATTGGAGAGAATAATAACTTAGATAACAATGATAACACAATGATTTCCAAAAAACAATGATAACAGATAATAATTTCCTGTTCACCTTTTCAATTCGTACCCGCTAGCAGCGATCACACAAAATGGCTGTGTCGGAGTAAACAAACAAAATTCAAAATGGGGACAAAACCTTTACATCTAACAATCCATACAACCGATGTTCGCTTCTACATGCTTTTTCAAATCTCCCAACCGCGCGGCTGTGTCAAATCTAAACTACCAATTTGTTTATTTGTAATGGCGTCTCCTCCATCTCATTTCGTGTTGATGCTTGGTGTGCTCACTGAGTAAAGCGTCCTTCGAGTGAGTAAAATCTGCATAATATTATCAGGTTTTTATTGTTGTTTTGATTCGTAATTCTGTTGTTTTATAATCATAGGATTGTTACTGTTTACGCCACAAAAACGGTGAATATTTTTTTTGTTTTATAGGTCCTGAAGAAGGTAATAAATTTACCAAAAGCTCAGCAAATGAAAGTTCATTCCAGTTGAACCCATTTCCAATCATTTGGCATAGTTTCCCATCTGATTTCGATGACATTTTCTACTAAATGTTTTGAGATTAGCTACAGTGCGTCGTATCATCTATGCAATCGAGGCATTGATACTAGTGAGCTATGTGCCACGTCCACTTGGCAGGCGTTTTTTCATCTGCTTCAATAAGCAAAGCAATCACGTCATGTTCGGCGATAGATAAATAACAAAACCATACGAGGTAAATATGCTGCGAGATTCCAGCATCAGCACCTTCCCTGAGGTGCAACCATCCCCCACGACTTGGTTTGCTCTTACTCTGCACTCTAACGAGCGTTTCATGCTGGTTTAGCATTAGGCAAAGTATGGGAGGGAGTGTTTATGATGATGAATACCCCAAATGTTCCTCCTACACGCAGGATTAACCTTCATCCCGAGGAAAATATTGATTTTGGCGCTCTCCGAAAGGAGAAAACCGGCTTCACACACTCGCATCCCGAACTCTCACCCCCGCCTTTCGAATTAATCAGCTAATGCTGAATTTGTAGACGGAGGAGGGAGTTTTATGACGGGAGGTAGATTTGTTTTAAGGGTACTTGCGGTCTGGCGGTTCGCCATCTTGGCACGCGTTTCGCTTCTCTTCGAGAACCTTCTGTCTGTTCTACAACCGCTCTGCGACCACCGCGACATGAATCTAGTTGAAATATCGCCACTAACTGGAATGATCGATAATATCAACCACTTTCGCTATATTGGTTACAATATGGTTACAAAGCGAACAATTTATTCCACCGGAACAGCTTGGAGGTTAACTTTCAAGATTCAAACATATTGTTTAATAATGCATGCATTCCAGGGGACGTCCCATTGGATAAGGAGTAGATCATTCAGTATTAACAGGTAAAAACATCTTCATTTACTTTTCTACTGCACAAAACAGCTTCATCCAATGTAATTCAGTTAGTATGTCAGGGAAGTACCACATCACTTTTAGCATTTTGAGAGCCCAAAACTGGAAAATTTGAAATCATCGATGAAACGGTACCTAAATTGTGACACCCCCTCTACACCCGCGCCTTTTAGTGGCATTTTTTTCCGGCAGGCAGGTGAGAAAATCTTTAAGATCCATAGGTGGAGTTGGATCTCGTAAGATACCTGGAAGGGTCCGCGTCCTCCAGGTTATGTGGGATTCAAACCCACTGAAAAACACCTCCTTCCCCCCCCCCATGTTGGAGCTCAGCCCGGAACCGTTTAGCACATTACTTCGGGCTGAGTCCTGGGGCATTTAATCAGTTCTGGGTGAGGGGGCGGACCAGATGCTCCCTCCTCTTTCTTTCTCGTTATAAGAGCATCTTCCTTGTCAGGATGCTCTCCGTGTATTCTGCCACAGCAGTCCAGCTCCTTTCACCTTCCAGCATCCTGCTGACGACAGCCTCTGGTGTTGAACTGTGGGGAGCTATCTCCAGGTCTGCCATCAGCTGATTCCTTTCAGGTGACCATTTGGTGCATTTGAAGAAGGTGTGGAGCACATCATCATCTTCTTTGTTCTGGCAATGTAAACATGTTGGGGCAGATACCTTTCCCATTTTATGCAGGTAGGCATAAAACAGTCCATGTCCCGTAAAGAACTGCGTAAGGAAGAAGTTCACTTCTCCATGTTTTCTTTCCATCCACGTCTGAAAGTTTGGCACCAACCGTGCAGACCACCTTCCTCTATGTTCTCCCGCCCATATACCTTGCCAATTTGCCATTGTGCGCTCCCTTTCTTCCTTGGCTGAGTGGGCCCTGTCTCCTTCATCCCTTCTGTCAAAGATTCTTTTCCTCTCTGAAGTCATCAGCTGAATGGGTATGACCCTCGTGAGGACAAAGATAGCGGGTTCTGATACTGTTCGGTAGGCACAGGTCATTCGTTTTAGTGACATTAGAGCCCCCCGTATTTGAACAGCATTTTAAAAGCCATGATCTACGATACCCAAAATGCAAATTCGAGTGAATATTGTCCTCAACTCGCCAACTCCCAAAGCTAATCCCGAAAAAATAACCACGCAAATCGGTTGAAAACTAAGGCATTCACGGTCAAGTTGTACTTCATGACAGTTATCCGTTATCAGTGCGGATGAGGCAGCTTCCGTCTTCGAACCGTCTTCGATGGGGTTGATGAATTCCCAACTGAGATTTTTCTTTTCTCCGCAGATTCACATTCTCCATAGTCTACTATTTCTACGGTGCCTGACACGGTAATTCGATTTGGATGTCTGTGTGTCTGTCATGAAATCCTTGTAACAGGCAAAACGATGTCGAAGAAATATTATGCGGATTCGTACTGTAGATGGGCCCCTAAGAGATTAGTTCAAGGTCTTAGAGATTAATGTTTTGAGATTAACTAGTTGCATTAACTTAATGCATGGGATCATCTATACAACTGGGTTATGGATACGAGGAAGCAATGTGCCACACCCACTTGGGAGACTTTTGCTTCCGAGTCTACCAAGGAAGCGGAAGCATTGTTTTCACTTTTCAATATTGAAGAAAGAATGTTCTCCAAAATCAAAATTTCCACTCACGTTTCACGTTTCAGGTCTTCCTGAATAATTTTGGTTCCGTGTCTGTCTGTGTGTCCGTCGTGAAATCGTCGTAACGGGAAAAACTAGGTATATTCCGATTTCGATGAAATTTTCAGGGGTTGTTCGGGTTAGCGTGTCCTCTATGAAAATCATCACCCTGATAGTAGCTACTGCACACGTGCACGTGTATTCCATGTGACAGCCATAACTTCTAAATTTTCCATCTGATTCCGATGAAATTTTCAGGGGGTTGCTGATATGGGTGCAGATGGTCCCCCATGAAATCTAGGCCCCCAAATCGACAGTAGCTTCTACGCATGCGCAAACTTTCAATCCTTGTAACAGCCATAACACCTACATTTTTCGTCCGAATTTCATGAAATTTTTCATGATTGTTCAGATTGGCGTGGAGGAGGACCCCTATGAAAATCATCGCTACGGAACTTATAGTAGCTGGGCATGCGCAATCGTGAATTAGATTTCAATTGTCAATGGCCAAAACTTCTACATTTTCCATCCGTTTCGAAGAAATATTCAAAGATTGTCCGGGTTGACGTGAAGATGGTCCCCTATGAGAGTAGTGCAAGAATAATGTTCTGAGAATAACTACTAAGCATCGGATCAACTATACACTCGGATTATGGATAGGAGGAAGCTATGAGCCACACCCACTTAGCAGAAGTTTTATACTTTTCATGGAGACCGACTGAAAACTGAATAGTATAATAATAACTGTTCTGTTCTGCGTGTATTCGAGTGAGGGCGATGGTCCTCTCGATGCGCTGAATTGTAAACTAGCCTGCACTCTACTCAACAGAGATTGATCCCTAAGCCTACGACTTTGGCAATACATCCGCGGCGCCTCGCGGCCGACTGTCCAGATAAGTGCTTGAATTTTATATCCGCAAACCTCGGCGCCTGGACCCAGACCTACTGGCGGGAAGCGGAGCATTTACCTAATGAAGCCTAGTGTTCTGAAGAGGTCCCTAAGAGGAAATAGAAGTTTGGCGCCTTTGTGGGGCAAACCGTTCCCTCGGAGGAACTGGGCTGTAGGTAGGGCAAGAAATGATAAGTTGGATTGACTAGGTACGAATACATGCAGGAGGACCCCCGAGTCGGCTTACTCTAGCTATTATGGTGAGGGGAGAGTGGAAAAGAGGTGACGTCAAATAACGCGTCCTTCCCCTTCCTCACCTCATCCGTTTTGGTGATGACTCATGCCACTCTGGGGTTTTCCTACCCTTACTTTATTGGAGAACTAACGAACATAGATGTATGACATTACAATTACGTTAATACTGGCTAGTTATAATAACGTTTTGGCTCTTGCTATTATTTGCTGAAGCACCACTTCAATAAATTATAACATTATTATCACCAATACCACTGAAACGATATTTGAATGAATTAGTTGGTGGAACAGCCGCATGAAGACCATAGCATTTATCGTTGCGCAGATAATAATATAATTTAGTGAACGAATAAACAAAATGATTCGTTAGCGAGTAACTCAATGTGTCAAACAACCTCCTCATTAAAATTTAAGCTGGTCTTTTATTTCATCCGAGAGGCGAAAAAAATTATGGAGAGAGAAAAGTCGCCATTAATTACTGGCCCGATGGAAAAACGGAGTCGAGTTGCGGTTGAACCCTAAAGTGACGACTGATGAGATCAGAGTCAAGTAGAGGGAAAAAACCTGCTCATCACACTGCCCGTCCGACCCAATCTGTTCCTCCAAATATTTGCAGTGTCGCATGAGAGCTCATGTCCTGCCCCAGCCTTGTGGAAGTCTCCTCTTTTCTCCCTACCTTCAAACCACAATCTCTTCAATACCAGGAAAACGTGGTATTCCACAGACGAAACCGTGTCCCAACAATTACCCGTTTTTTTTCCCCTGAAGAGATCGCTCGATAAATATTGGCTTGGTGTCAGTTTTTCATCAAAATCCGTCCTTGACTCGAGGCATCGAATGAAAATTGTAGGGAGTCACGTAAGAGACCGTCTCCCTGGTACACTCAACACGTAATCATTCCCTCACAAAGCCGGAGTCCCCCCTTTTTTTCTTTCCACTCGTATCTCCGGATTTCTAATTTTCTTTCAGCAGTTTTCTCCCCCTCCGATCTGATATACGGCCGACAGTGTCAGGCTTTTGTTACAATAAGCTATCTCTTGCCAGGTTATAAGATATATCCGCTCTAACTTACTTTGTTCGAAGGGGATTCGAGATCTTCGAGTCCGAGCTTGAATAGTCTCTAAACTAAATGGATTATTCGTGCGAGGGGTACGAGTTGAGGTCAGTGATTTCAAGAAGAATCCACCCAACACGCAGATGCTTTTGTTAGTGCTGGCTCCAAGGGAACGTTTACAGGACAAGATTTGCTTTTCTCCGCCCTCTAAACTATTTTGACTTTCCAATCAAAACACTACAGGGTCGACTCATTAAAAAGGCAATTCATCAACTTGGAGAGCTTACCGTATGGATTTAAGAAGATTCCTCGCTCGTAAATCACCTATTAATTTACTCAATTAATGTTGAATAAAAGATTATGTTAATAATCTGTTTTATTATGATTGTATCGTCTTAATAACGGGTTTATCTTTATTCAGAACGGCCAATGGCCAGTTGCTATAACTAGGCAAAATAGTTGTTGATATCAGTCACTTCTAAGGGTTGGAAAATAAGAGCCAAAATTTTTAAAAGGCTGAAAAACTTTCCGTATGAAGGTATTGTTGGTTCATAAATTTAAAGTAGTATTGAATTTTCAGGACCGAATGAGACCAACCGAACTGAAGGGTTGGAATCACGATAAATCAGAACACAAGTGTGAATCGCAAATGGAGCCTAATCACCGTCCTTAGCAACCAGTATTCAAATTTCCTAATGAAGGCGGGTGCCTTGAGGGTACAACGCCCTATTTTTTTCGAATTGAGTGTTGAACATTTATCTCTTCAAAATAAACTTGGTTGTGAAGTGAAGATATGGTAGGTAGGTAGTACATAGGACGATACCGCACTGATACGACCTTACATAGGACGATACAATGGCAAATATGAGTTCTTTGCTGGCGAGTGATTTATACAGCAAAATAATAAACCTTTGTGTGATAATTTGCAGCGTTTTTGGAAATTATTATAATTGAATATTACTGTCTCGTCATCTGCAAACATAAATTTCAAGATTTAGTAACAGACGTGACAAGACAAAAACACTAAAAACTACTAACACTAAAAAAACCACCAAACTAAATAAATAAAACGCTGAAAAATTATTACACAAAGGTTTATTTTTCTATAAAGATCACTCGTCTGCAAAGAACACGGCATTGCCATAGTACCTATAATAAAAGTAAAGAAAAGCATCGATCGCATTTCGGTCAGATAAAATATGAACTAATCTCCATTCTCCGCCCTCTTTTGCGTTGTCTCTAAAAATTCAGTGCTATCATAAATTGAGGAAAAAACAATACCTTTATATCAAAGTTTTTGAGCGTTTTCAAAATTTCAGCCCTTATTTTTCAACCCTTAGAGGTGACCGATATCAACCAAAAGCTTCGGGGCACAACTAGACCCCAAATGGAGCCCATATACCAAATTTGAACCTAATCGGTCCAGGGTTGCTAAGAAAAGTGCCGCGTACGCCGGACAGACGGCCAATTGTTTATTCGATTTTTCGGATTCTACGTACCTTGAAACGTAAACCAAAAAAAATTTGAGGGGGTCTCAGTCAGTCGCCGTTTGTTTCTCGTTTCGGGTTAGTATTTCCCTGAACTACAGCTGCTCAAACTTTAAATGTTGTACCTAAATTTGAAATTTTCAAGGATTTTCGAAATTCATTAGTGCAGCAGCCTAGGGAATAATTGCCTGAGAAAACGCTGCAAATTATTACACAATGGTTCATTTTTTGTATAGATCACTCGTCTACAAAGCCACCAACCATCCAACATAAAGAAAAACATCGATCGCATTTCGGTCAGCTATAATTTGAACGGAGATTAGGCCTCTTTTGCGATTCACACTCGTGTTTCTGATTTATCGTACGACCAACCCTTAAATTCTCGTAGGGAGCTAACGGTTTGTCCTACAGGGCTCCGCGTGGTCTCTAAAAATTCTCTCTTTTCTATTTCAAGATGATGAAAAAACAATACTTTTATGTCAAAAGTTTTTGAGCTAGGGCGTTTTCAAAATTGCAACCCTTATTTTTCAACTCCTAGGAGTGACTGACATCAGCCAAAATCTTCGGAGCACAACTAGACCCCAAATGGAACACATATACCAAATTTCATCAACATCTGTTTTTTTGCTCTTACAAGTGGATGGGAGCTGAACATAACGAATATTGTTTCAATCAAAGTTTGAGCAGGCAGATTTTGGGGGAAGAATTTGGAGACTCATGTATCTGACTGTACAGCCAGAGTGTCAGTCCAAGATGGGAGAGAAACTTACTGTTGAGCTTGGTGATTGGGATTCATTCTGTAGGTCCTTGTATACTCCCTGGTTTGGTTTTATTGATAGCATATATACTTAACCCTTAACTTGGCAATCAATCAATGAAAATTAATTAATCAATGAAAAAATCCCAAAATGTGAAGATGTTTAAATGTCGGAACGACAAATCTTGCGAAATTACCATAATTTCTTGTTCATTTGGGAGAAAATGGGGTTTTAAAGCCTAATTTCTAGTATTTTATCTAAATATCGTGCTTAATGAAGGTTCTGGTTAAATGCAACAAGAGCATCAATTCCTTGGCAATATCTTCAAAGCTACATCGTAGTTCATTATATTAGGTATTTAACCTTGACAAAGTAGCCTTAAAGCTACATCTGTGAAATTGACGCTCCGAAGCTTTTGGATGATGTTGAAAAATGAGGGCCGAAATTTTCAAAACGCCCTAGCTCAAAAATTGCGATATGTAGATATGGTTTTTTCATCAATTTAAGATAGAATTGAATTTTTAGAATCGAATGAGACCACCCGGAGCTCTGTAGGACCAACCGTTCGCTCACAATGAAAACTTAAGGGTTGGGCTAACGATGAATCAGAAACACGAGTGTGAATCGCTAAAGAGGCCGCTAATGTCCGTTCAAATTTTAGCTTACCGAAGAGTTCGTTTCTTCGAGTCGTTCTCAGTTTTGCGTTTTTAGCAACTATTAATGAAATTTCCTCATGAAGGCACCCAAAACTCCCTGTTTCTTCGAATCGAGTGTGAAGCGTTTATTTCTCCCAAATAAACTTGATTGTGAAGTAGGTAAGTTAGAGGTAGGTAGTAACTATGGTTGGTGGGTATTGACAATGGCAATGCCGTGTTCTTTGTGGACGAGTGATCTATATAGGAAAATGATAAACCTTTGTGTAATAATTTGCAGCTTTTTTTGTTTTTTTAAAGCATTTTCCTCTTTTTGTTAGCGTATTTGGCCAAAAAATATTGGAGTGATTGGTCGACCTTGCCAAATAAGATATTATGGGACACCATGGGATGTTTATTGGTGGTGGGTTTATTGGTCGATTCATATGCAGAAGTGGTGTAACGTAGAGGTGAAATGCAATTTTAAGCACCGCTGTTCCAATTCCATGTTCATCCGACGAACTGAAGGGCGTCGTTAATCCGCCGTGTTTACGCTTTGTGAATCGCACGTCAGGATCGCCAGGAATCCTCCACAGGAGAACAGGAAACCTGCAATATTCCGAGGCCGAGCGTTCATTCTGCTTAGAAGATCATCTTCGCCCTTCCTGGCCGTCCAAACAACAGGAAGCGCCAGAAGGAAAATTGCGCTCGTGAAATACCGAGAGGTGAGCGGGAATGGGCGCTCATTTTGACGAAGTGTGAAAGGCAAGTAGGGAAAGGTCGGAATAAGGGAAGGCTCCGTTAATGTTCAGATTTCTCTCATTCTCTTCCCCTCGCTAAATTACTGCCCTTAGACGTCGGCCGTAAGTCCTGGAGGGGTTGACCAACACCTCCACCGCGGGTTTATTCAGTAATCCGGAAGTTTTGCCTCCCTTCCTATTATTCCTCGGCTCATATTTCGGGCATTTCTGGCGGGATTAATGTGTTATTCTGAAAGGGGATTTGAGCCATTTGAGAGCCTCGAGAAAAATACTCAGTAATGGGGTCATAGCTGAATTGGGGTAACCTGGTGCAGGAAACACTGGATAAAGAAGACGGAGATGTCTACTCAATGAAAAAACTCTGAAACCTGGTTTTGAACTATTTGTGCTATTTTATTTTTCAACAACTTTAAAAATTACAATGTCAATAGGAAATGTTTTCCAAGTACTTCTACATATAGAATCGGAATACATAAATTTCGGACAAAATTATATGCTTCAAGATGCTGAAGGCCACCGGAGAACTCTTTCTGCAATGAGAAGCGAATTATACAAGAGGATTTTGCAGACGACCCTGTCGATCAGAAGAGTGGTAAAAACGCTGCAAATTACTACACAAAGGTTTATTATTTTTCTGTACAGATCACTCGCCAGCAAAGAATACTTCTTTGCCATTGTCACTAACTACCAATTAAGTTTTCGCTACATAATCGAGTTTATTTAGATGAAATAAAAGCTCACACTCCATTCGAAGAAATACAGAATTCCTTCATTTAGAAATATGATTACTGGTTCCTAAGGAAATAAATTGTAATGACTTCACCATTCCAAGTCTCATAACTCCCTGTTATCATTTGGCAAGAACAGCTGGGCTGAATTGTTGTGAGGGAGATATTTTAGAAAAATGGAGAGTTCTGATTATGTTCCTATTTAAAATGTTTTATTTTAAATTTAAGATATACCTAAGTTCCTTATATCTTTGGCGCAGTCGGTAGGACTTATCACGACGATCTAGATTCTGGCGGGCATGACGGGTTCGTGCGAACTTATGCAAAGTTGAAGCATAGATTCTACTGGCACAAGATGAAGAATGATATTTTGAAATACGTTAAGAGCTGTCATGTTTGCCAACTTTCCAAGTTCAAGTTCCGGGCCAAACCAGATAGCATGATTATTCAAAATATATCAAAACAACCGTTTGAACACTTACACCTCGATTTTGGCGAGTTTTCTAAGAAGAAAGAAGGCCAGAAAGGCACAAAATCTTTTCTCCTTGTTGTGGATGAACACCCGAAGTATGTCAGTGGTGAAATGAAGGAAAGTTCAAGAGCCATAATTCAATACTTATCACGACTTCCTTACATCAACAAGGTGAAGAAAATCACAACAGACAATGGAACACAATTTGTATCTCAGCTAATGAAAAATTTTGCAAATGCAAGGGGAATTAAACTGATTCCAGTTCTCCTTACCATCCCGCGGGTAATGGCTTAGCCGAAAGAAAATTGCGAGATATAAAAAATTTTGTCGTGATGTTCGTCTCCATGTACCCGTCCTTCAGAGGGGGTTGGAAAATGTGCCTGGAAGCTGCCCTAAATCATCAAAACCGATCGTACTGTACGAGCATCGGATGTTCTCCAAATGTTAAAAAGCTTTAGGTTATATTGTTCCATTCCCCGCCGATCAACGTTATGGAATCACACCTGATATGGTTCAAGAGATCCCACATAGCGAAGAAACTCAACAAAAATATTATGAGAACACGAAGAAGAATTTCGACCGTCATCACGCAAAAAATGTGCCTCATTTTCAAGTAGGGGATTTTATACTCGTACATACGAATCTACTGGGAAAAAATAGAAACGTCAGAGACCCATTCATTAGGTTACATTCTTCGACAGTTGTCCCAAGACAGTCCATTACGAAGATTATGATGGAAAAGTGAAAATTGCTGCCGTGAAAAATGTACTTCCTTATCAGTGCAGGAGCAGTGATATTTCTTAGGGTGGGGGAAATGTAATGACTTCACCATTCCAAGTCTAACTCCCTGTTATCATTTGGCAAGAACAGCTGGGCTGAATTGTTGCGAGGGAGATATTTTAGAAAAACGCTGCAAATTATTACACAACGGTTTATTATTTTTATATAGATCACTCGTCTACAAAATCACCAACCATCCAATATGAAGAAAAAAAGAAAAAAAAAAAATCAAAAAATTGTTTTTTAAAATAGAAAAAACTCGGCGCTTTGCGCCTCGGCGGGGGCTCCGCCCCCCTGCACCCCCCGGTTTATTTCTTTTTCCATACTCTGTATGAAATCATAGGAACACAGAATGTGTTTTTGCGATGCTAGTCATCCGTTAAATAAAAAACAACAATAATAAATGTGGAGTCTTTGGCAATAATAAAATAAATAATTGTTAGACATTTAATTTGGTCTAAAACCCTATAAATGTTATATAAATAAATATGTAACTACAAGAAAAATACTATATAAATTGAGAGCTTTCCAACGAATGGTGAACAATTTCTGTGCAATGAACACTGCGGGAGTTCTATTTCCTTACCAACGGCTTGGTTGCACGTGAAAATCATTATAAAAGGCGCGTAACGGTTTTTTCTGTCGCTTTTTCGTGACGATTATTTTTCGGTAGGTCATCGCAAAAACACATTCTGTGTTAAAAATCAAAATCACCAACCATCGATCGCATTTTGGTCAGCTAAAATTTGAACGGAGATTAGGCCTCTTTTGCGACTCACACTCGTGTTTTGATTTATATATATATATATATATAAGTTAAATAACAGTTTTACGAGAATGAGTTTTTAAAAAAAACTTTATTTTCCACAACAGTTAAATTATAAGTCACAGGAATCGTTAAGACAAACTACTACACTTCATGAAGGGCGACTCCAGACTGCCCGTACAATCTGTTCCCTCCGCGGGGCTCGCAGAGCCCTAAGCGGGGTTTTTCCTGGGGTCTGCAAAATATTACGGAGCATTCAGCACAAATTACATATTTAACTCCTCCACCCCTAGAATTTGGCATCTCCTGGAAGGTTGATGTCAATACAAGTCCGGGGTTCTACCTGAGGTGAATTACTAAAATTTAATGATTTGGATTTTCTAAGATATTTTAAAGTAAAATAACATACTGATGCTATCATGATAAGGTATAATACAATTGTCCAACAACTTGGTACTACTATGTGAGATGAATCGAATGACCTAAACGGTCGTATGGGGTTCAATTTTATATTTTTAAAATTAGCATCTTTCAAATTTAGTGACACATCAGGCGGATAATTATTTTCCATGTCAATTTCAATATTGTGAATAATTTTCGGTTGACCCTCCGACTGGCTGGAAGAAGTTAATTGTTCATTTCTAAAATATACAGTATGTTTTTCATTTCTGATGAGATATATTCCTTTTAGCGACTTGATTTCTGTTTCTTTTTCTTCCCTAATTTCTATAGGTTCTTCTGTTACAAAAGTGCCAAGATATTGATTGATTTCCGGAATAAATTCAATTTCGTTGTCGATAGTTTCTAGTTTAACATATCGACATTGTTTAGGAGCTCGGCCCTGAAGAATTTCTTTTTCGCAGGTACCATTATAAGTTGAGAGAATTTCAGTCGGGCACAAGTAGGTACTACCCGATATGCAAGAACCTTTAAGAGGTTTAATTGTAGAATTGTCTTTGGCTTTTAACAAGTACTGAGAATCTGGCCAAATGGATATTAGACCGTTACTGGTTTCTGAAGGAATTGGCCTCAAATAAAATAAATCGAACTCTTTCGAGTTTGTCAATGGTAACGTTAAGAAGTAAACAATTTCTTCAGGTCGAACTTTACAATTAACCTTAATCAGGGATTCTAATTCTAACATATTTTCATAATTGATCTCTAAAGGTAGTTTCCCTTGGTAATAATTTTCTATTTTCTTAAGTTCGTCATACAATTGTTTGGTAGTAAGAATACTGGGATGAAGGGATCCCATTTTGCAAAAGGTCAAGGAGTTCTCTATGTCTTGGACTACATTTAATATCAGGTTGAAAACTAGTTGTAGATGATTCACTAATTCTCTGGCCGTTCCAATTTCGATTTTAAAACTATTGGTTTTAATTAAGCTGTTTATTTCTACCACTTTATTTTGTATTTCTTTGTTGTTGAATTGGATGGTGCTAATTGTTTCATTAAATTCTTCTATTAGTTCACTGTTGATGGAGAATTGAGCGTCTAGTTGATCTTGAAAGTTTAAATTATTGTTTCTAATTTGTTCTATAAATTTGTCATATTTTTCTGCGTCGGTTGAGTCTAAATTTCCCGTTATAGCTTTTACTACGCTACCTAGCCCATCGATTAATCCCCTCTTCATTCTACTGTCTACATGTTTTATGCTATCTATTTTTTCTTGAATAATATCTACAGTATAATCTACAACCCTTGAATATTCATCTAATTCCCTAGATATTCTTTCATCTACTCTAAGTTTCTTAAATAATTCTACATTTTTAAACTTCAGTTTGTCGAATTCTCGTATAAGTCCGTTGATCTTATAGTAGTGTATCAACGTGTGGTCCGTTGTAGTTATTTTTGCCGTACCTAGCCGAATAGGTAAGACACCGGGATTACCGCTTATGTCTTTTATTTCGGCGCATCGTCCTGTCGTAAGTCCGAGGGCCAAAGCTGTGAAGATCGTCAGCATCGAGGGGTTTTCGGGTAGGTTTCCGAAACGCCGGTAGCTCGGATGCGTACTTCTGGTGAGCTTGGTCAACCTCTTCTTCCTGGTCCGTGGTGGAGAAGGATCCTCTTCGGTTTGGTGGCTATCGCAGCTGCGATCGCGGTGTCCAAAAGGAAGGGTAGAGAGCGCCGAGGTGGTTCTATTGAGAACGGTGTCCTCTTTGGTCCCGAAGTGTCACTTGTTCGAAGTAGGTGGATCTCGCCAAATTTCTTGGCCGAGTTCGGTCTCCTTCTTCGAATAGTCCAAAGTGATATCGGTGGTCTGCGATAGACGGTGTCCGAATATCAGATCGGGTTTTCAGTCTCGAAGATCTCCTGCGATTTTGTAGGTCTCCGCGGCGAAGAGTTGAAACTCACAGCTGAGATTTATAATTTCTTAAATTCAGCCTCCTGCGGTCCTACCGACTGCGCCAGTTAAATAACTGCTTTACGGAAATGAGTTTTTAAAAAAGAACTTTATTTTCCACAACAGTTAAATTATAAGTCACAGGAATCGTTAAGACAAACTACTACACTTCATGAAGGGCGACTCCAGACTGCCCGTACAATCTGTTCCCTCCGCGGGGCTCGCAGAGCCCTAAGCGGGGTTTTTCCTGGGGTCTGCAAAATATTACGGAGCATTCAGCACAAATTACATATTTAACTTATATATATTGTAGTGTAACTACAGTCCCTGGACACATGTTTTTGTTGGAAGTTTGTTAGTTGTTATATTGAAAAAGTTGGTTGTTGTGATTTTGATCTTCGAGAGAAAATTATACTCGTAATATTTGAGCCAATCAGTGGTTTTCTTGCACATTTGGGGGCCCGTCCGGGATCAATATGTCAAATCGCCGGCAACAAACGAGACGAACTATATCTACCCGTCAACATGCTGTTGTTGACGAGGATGAGATTCCAAGGACAATCTCAAATGATCGAGAACAGAGTACCGCGCCTAGTCTGATGGACCCTGTTCAACCTGTTGCAGAAGATCAAGCTCAGCTGAATACCAATCATTCCTTTGAACTAATAAAGCAACAACTAGAGGAGTTCAAAGGACGTATACAACAGTTGGAACAAGAAAATATGCAGTTGAGACAATCAGCCTCTGCTCAGCCAATTCCATCAACGTCATCAAGTACCCTACTCCTGGAATCAAATGTCAGTGCAACTTTGTTGGAAGTACAACAGCAAATCATGAATTTAAGACAAACACCAGTATCTCACGAGGGTTCTCTTATGACTTATGAGGGTAAAACCTCATGGGAAGATTATGCTGGTCATCTGGACATTGTTTCTGCGGCTAATGGTTGGTCTGTGGAGCGTAAGGGCCAAAAACTCGCCAGTGCTCTTCGAGGGCCTGCTCTAGGAGTGGTATTGGCAATGGTACCACCAGAAGACCGGATGAATTTTATTTGTCTTAGTACTGTTCTGAAGCTCAGGTTCGGACAAGAGCATCTATCCCTCAAGTGGCAAAGCGAATTACAGTCCAAGGAACAACGTCCAAGTGAGTCTCTTGCTGATTTTGCTTTAGACATAGAGCGAATTGTAAGATTAGCTACACCCAATTGGCCAGAACAATGTAGGGATGAAGTAGCCTTACACGCCTTTTTGAGAGGCTTGCGAGATCAAGGGGCAAAGAAAATCTTATCCTGCTATGCACCTAGAACATTACAAGACGCTTTGACAAGGGCTCAGTTGATGGAAGGGCAGAGCTATTCCAAGAAGGAGTTGTCTATTTCAGAACCAGAGTGTTGGGGATGCAATGAAAAGGGTCACATTCGCTCAAAATGCCCTCATGGCAAAAAGACGTCAGTTCGTGTAAATGTTGTGGAGTCTGAGTCGGAAAACTGAATGGAGCCTCGGAAGCGGGCCTTGCCCAGGCTCCAGGAACAAATGGCCCACATTGCGCATTTATAAAAACTGCCCGAACCAAGGAGGAGGCCTTATTCGTGGAAGCTAAGGTGGGCAAACGCGGTTGCTTCTTACTTGTTGACACAGGAGCCACAGTATCAATCCTTCGTCCAGATGTGGCTAGGAAAAATTGTTCACCAGTACATGCTTCCTGTTACCCTAGCCTACATACTGCATCTGGCCAGGAGATGCCAGTCCTGGGAAAATGTTCCATACTAATTCAGTTGGGGAAGAAGGAAGTGAACCACACTTTTCTTATAGCAAAGATCCGAGACAAGGCAATTCTGGGCTTGGATTTCCTTCGGAGAGTCAACGCTTGCGTCAATTTGGCCCGATTGACATTGCAAATTCAAGGAAGTGAGATGCCCCTCATAAGGCGATGGCAATGTGCAGAACAAGCTCTCCAAATTAGAATTCTTCCAAGATTCTCTGACAAGCTGGGATCTCATGAAGACCAAGCGTTTCAACTAGGAACAGATTCTGCACAGCCAAGCCTACCAGAGTGGGTACACCATGCTTTGATGAAGTCAGATTTAGTTCCGAATTCACGTGAATGGAACGAGGTGACTGATTTGCTCAGAAGATCTCAGGGAGCATTTGCAGCGGAAGGAAGGTTAGTTGGACGTACTCACCTGGTTCAACATGCCATAGATACTGGTGATGCTCATCCTCTGAAGCAGGCCCCAAGACGCATACCCTTCTCACAATATGACCATATAAGCACTCTCCTCAAGGAAATGGTGGAACAGGACGTCATTGAACCCTCAAAAAGTCCATGGGCTTCGCCGGTAGTTCTGGTGCCAAAGAAAGATGGGTCTACAAGATTCTGCGTGGACTACAGGAAGTTAAATAAAATAACAAAAAAAGACTCATATGCCTTGCCCTGCATTCAAGATTTGCTGGATGCTTTAGGTGGGTCTGCATGGTTCTGCGTGCTTGACTTGAAGAGTGGCTACTGGCAGGTGGAGATGAAGCCAGAGGACAAAGAAAAGACAGCTTTCAGTATATATGGCAAAGGGTTATGGCAGTTCAAGGTTATGCCATTTGGTCTAACTAATGCTCCTGCAACTTTTCAACGGTTGATGGAGGCAGTGGTACCCTCAGAACTTGCTTTAATTTATTTGGATGATTTGATCATTCATGGTCCTAGTTTTGAGGTAGTTCTGGAAAAACTTGAAAAGGTCCTACGATGCTTGCAAAATGCTAACCTTCAAGTAAATGGTAAAAAGTGCAGCTTTTTCAAGAAAGAAACGAGGTATTTAGGTCACATAATATCTGAAAGGGGGGTAAAAACAGATCCTGACAAGACCAAAGCAGTCAAAGAGTGGCCAGTACCCAAGGATAAAAAGCAGCTGCGCAGCTTTCTTGGATTCTGTTCATACTACAGAAGATTCGTGAAGAACTTTGCTGATGTGGCCAAACCTTTGACATTCCTTACTCAAGCAGACATTCCATATATTTGGAGTGAATCCTGTAATGTAAGTTTTAGCCAACTGAAAGATGCGATGACCTCATCCCCAGTGTTGTCATTTCCTGATTTGTCCAAGCCCTTCATGGTAGACTGTGATGCAAGTGCTCATGCAGTTGGGGCAGTTTTATCGCAGCAAGTTGATGGAATCGAACATGTGGTTGCCTATTTTAGTCAGACATTGTCGAAACAAGAGAAGAACTACTGCGCAACAAGACGTGAATTGTTGGCCGTCATCCGCTCTGTAAATCATTTCCATCAATATCTGTATGGCAATAATTTTTTCTTAAGAACAGACCATGCAGCCCTTACATGGTTAACATCGTTTCATCAACCAGAAGGGCAATTAGCACGCTGGCTTGAAAAATTGCAAAGCTACAACTTCCAGATAGTACACCGAGCAGGTGCAAAGCATGGAAATGCTGATGGCTTATCTCGTCGCCCCTGTGGAGATGGTTGTACTTTCTGCCAGAAAAAAGATAAAATCGATCCAATTCCTGATTTGCATGTAGTAGAATTGCTACCACAAGACGACAGCTTCCAGGATGACTCGATAATACAGGAAATCGTCAAGTGGAAATGTAACGGTAATCGCCCACAACATGAAAAGTTGATCGAAGCAGACCCGAAATTTCGGCAATTGATCAGCCGTTGGGACTCCCTAGAGGTTCACAGTGGAAAATTGTATCATGTATGGCAAGAAAAAGGCAACTCACAAAGGAGGCAGCTAGTAGTTCCACAAAGTAAAATTGCAAAAGTATTGACCCTATGCCACGATGCTCCTACAGGGGGTCATTTTGGATTTTGGAAGTCTCTCGCCAGGGTGAGACAGAGTTATTTCTGGCCAGGCATGACTTCTGATGTGCGTTCATGGTGCAGAACATGCCATGTTTGCCGGAAATTCAAGGGACCGGGTCAAACTCACCCAGCACCACTCCAACAGATGACAGTGGGAGCACCTTTCGAGAGGATTGGGGTGGATATCTTGGGACCATTTCCGTCAACAAGAAGAGGAAACAGATATGTACTTGTTGCGGCTGACTACTTTTCAAAATGGCCAGAAGCTGTTGCACTTCCAAACCAAGAGGCTTCAACAATTGCTTCTGCATTGGTGGAGCAAGTGTTCAGTAGAACGGGAGTGCCCTTTGAAATCCACACTGATCAGGGACGAAATTTCGAAGCGAAGTTGGTGAAAGAAGTTGGAGATGTATTGGGAATGCATCATACACGCTCAACCGCACTGCACCCCCAATCAGCAGGATTAGTGGAGCGGCTGAATAGGACGCTAACAAAACATATAGCCATGTTTGTGGGGAAAAACCAAAACGATTGGGACGAAAAGATTCCCTTATTTCTCATGGCTTACCGATCAACACCCCATGGTACCACTGGATTTTCCCCAGCTCAGGTGATGTATGGAAGGGATCTCCATTTACCGGAAAATCTTGTGCGCCCTCCTCATCAGCCCAAGGTTTTAAATACTTCCTATGCACTGAACCTCCGGGAACAACTTGATCAGGTTCGAAATTTCGCTAAGCAGGAGGCGCAACTGAAGATGCGCACGCAGAAGGAGACATTTGACCGTCGCGCAAGGAAGGCACCGTATCAGGAAAATGACTGGGTCTGGGTGTACGAGCCAAAACGTATCAGAGGTCTCTCTCCAAAACTTCAGCCAATGTGGACCGGACCTTGGGTCATAAAAAAAACGACACAATGATGTACTCTTCGACGTACAGATGGGTAGGAAAATTCGTCGACTGCATGCTAATCGCTTGACCAGAGCAGAACTTCGACCTGAGGACAGGTCTCAAGAGACAGGAGGGAGCAGTGTAGTGTAACTACAGTCCCTGGACACATGTTTTTGTTGGAAGTTTGTTAGTTGTTATATTGAAAAAGTTGGTTGTTGTGATTTTGATCTTCGAGAGAAAATTATACTCGTAATATTTGAGCCAATCAGTGGTTTTCTTGCACAATATATATATTTTTCAATATAAACACTTAAATTTTCGTAGGGAGCGAACGGTTTGTCCTACAGAGCTCCGCGTGGTCTCAAAAAATTCTAAAAATTCCATAGAATCTTAAATTGAAGGAAAAACAATACCTTTATATCAAAATTTTTTGAGTTAGGGCGTTTTCAAAATTTCAAAATTGATTTTGGAACCCTTAGGAGTGACCTACATTAACCAAAAGCTTCGGGGCACAACTAGACCCCAAATGGAGCCTACATACCAAATTTCATCAAAATCGGTCAATGCTAAGTGGCAAAAGTGCCGCGTACAGCGTACGGCGGACGGCGGACGGCGTACGGCGGACGGACGGCCAAATTTTTATTCGATTTTTGGATTCTACGTACCTTGAAACGTAAACCATCAAATTTTGAGGGGGTGTTAAAAAATTTTTTTTCTTGGTCGATTCCAAAGGTTCATTATTGAAAATAATAAACCAAAATAGAGAGTTCCGATTTAAAATGTTTTATTTTAAATTTAAGATATAAGTTCCTTATATAAATGGTTGCTAAAGACGCAAAATTGAGTTCAACTCGAAGAAACGAACAGCGATCGCCTTTTGGTCAGCTAAAATTTCAACGAAGAATAGGCCTCTCTAGGGATTCACTCTCGTGTTTCTGATTTATCATAAGTCCAACCCTTAAGTTCTCGTAGGGAGCGAAAGGTTTGTCCTACAGGGCTCCGCGTGGTCTCTAAAAATTCAATACCATCTTAAATTGGTGAAAAAACGATACCTTCGTATCAAACTTTTTTGAGTTAGGGCGTTTTCAAAATTTCAACCCTTAGAAGTGACCTACATCAACCAAAATCTTCGGGGCACAACTAGACCCCAAATGAAGCCTACATACCAAATTCCATCAAAATCGGTCAATGCTAACCGAGGAAAGTGCGGCATACGGCGGGCCAAATTGTTATTCTCCTATCTAGATTCTACGTATCTTGATACGTAAAACAACAAATTTTGAGGGGGGGTTAAAAAAAATTTCGATTCCAATGGATCATTACTGAAAATAATAAACCAAAACTAGAGAATGTTAGTTAAGAAAGTTACCCACCTTCGTTCGTTGGCTTCACATTGAAAACTATCAACGATTGTGTAGAAGTTGGATGTGTAGACGTTTCTTTTTTGTGAAAAAATTATAGAAATCTTTGTGAAATAAAAAAAATATAACAGTTCAAAATTATTCTCAAAACAGCTATTGTAAATTGATTTGACTTACTTAAGGGCCGTTGGGGGGAGGGGGGGGGGGGGGGCTCACGAAATTGAATGCATCTCGTTCTGTACCTAAAAGGAACTTGGATATACTTATATAAGATATTTAATCTCATAAGCATAAGGGATGACTTTGCCATTATGTTATGCTGGTATTTGTTTGATTTGGTGGTCCATTCATTTATCTTGTTCTCCACTTGATTTTCTAGCCATGGAGATTTTCGAAGGGTCTTCCAAGTTTTGAAGTTGATTCGAGATTGTCATCACCAACGCGCTTACGCGAGGACTGCAGTATCACCTGCAAATGACGGCAGTGTGTTCCCACCGTGTTCCGTAGATTACTAATTTAGTAGAGTTAGAATTAGTAGATTCCGTAGATCACTAATGTAAGAGACGTACCAAAGGTCCAAAAAGACGTCAGGAGTACAGACGGTTGACGGTCCTAACACGGCGCAACGGTCAACCCTCCCGCAAGACCGATCACTCATGAGGGTTAGCATACCAGAGATTCGAACTTAGGAACGCCGCCTAGTTGTTAGGTGGTATTGCTGCTCCTTCATGGAGGAATCGCTGCAAATTATTTCAAAAAGTTTTATTGTTTTTCTGTAAAAATCACTGCTTTGCTATTGTCACTATTTTTTTTTTACCTCCCAACCATAGGTACCTACTACACTAACTATGTACCTCACAATCAAGTTTATCTGGAAGAAATAAACTATTCACACTCGATTCAAAAAATAGGGATCTGTGGTTCCTCCATATGGAAATTTGATTACTGGTTGCTAAGGGAGCAAAATTGAATACAACTCGAAGAAGCAAACAGCGATCGCATTTTGGTCAGCTGAAATTTCAACGGAGATTAGGCCTCTCTAGGGATTCACACTCGCGATTCTGATTTATCAAAAGTCCGACACTTAAGCACTCGTAGGGAGCGAACGGATTGTCCTGCAAAGCTCAGGGTGGTCTCTAAAATGTTAAAAATACAATACTATTTCAAATTGATGAAAAAACAATACCTTTATTCCGAAAGTCTTCGAGCCAGGGCACTCTTGAAAATTTCAACCCGAAGCTTTTGGTTGATATTGATGTTGAGGAATGAGGGCTGAAATTTTCAAAACCCCTAGCTCAAAAATAATGAGGTGATATTTGGTTTATTGTTTTGAATAACGAACCTTTGGAATCGACCAAGAAAAAACAAGTTAAACGCCCCCCCCCCCCCCCCCTCTCCACAATTAGGTGGTTTATGTTTCAAGGTACGTAGAATCCGAAAGTCGAATAAAAATTTTTCCGTCCGGCTGCACTTTCCTTAGTCCCCTTGGACTGATTTTGATGACATTTGATATTGAGCTCCATTTTGGGTCTAGTTGTGCTCCGAAGCTTTTTGTTGATGTCTGTCACTTCTAACGATCGAAAAATAGAGGTAGAAATTTTCAAAACGCACTAGCTGAAAAACTTTCTATATAAAGTTTTTTTTTTCATAAATTTAAAATAGTATTGAATTTTTAGAATTGAATGAGCCCAACCAGAACTCTATAATACTAACCGTTCGTTTCCTACGAGGGTTGGACCTACGATAAATCATAAACACGAGTGTGAATTGCAAAACAGGCTTAATTTACATTCAAATTTTAGCAGACCAAAATGCGATCGTTGTTCGTTTTTTCGAGTTGTACTCAGTTTTGCGTCCTTAGCAACCAGTAATCAAATCTCCTAATGATTTCTTCTGAGTGTGAAGTGTTTATTTCTTCAAAATAAACTGAATTGTGAAGCGAAAACTTGCTGTGTTCTTTGTTGAGTTTCAAATCACTAGGTTGTGCTTCCTCAGGAACCAAGAACGTAATTTCGTTATGAAGAGGGCGCCCACGACTCTCAGATAAGGTTGCTATTATGGTAGATATTTCCGTCAAAATGAGGTTCATAGTGAACATTGAGCGAAAATATCTTTGGAACGTACAGCTTATGGAAAAAGCGTGTTCTTTTTGCAATTTAGTGATCTATAAAATAAAAGTATAATTAACAAATAAGAAAATAATAAAAATTATAATAAATAAGAATAAGAAAATAATAAAAGAAAAAAGAAAAATAATAAACCGTTGTGTAATAATTCGAATTTTTCTACCTCCAGTTGTGGGTTGGAGATCTGAAAAACATGAGTGTGAACTTAAATTATAATTGTTATTGAGATCTGTTTCCATCGAATATCCATAAATCGGCCGCCACCAGGAATCGGGGAGGAAACGAGGCAGGCCTGCTACCTAATTCTTTATAGAGTGTTTATCGAGAAATGATACTTCAAGTTAAAAGCTGTAACTCATGTCTCGGGAGGGAGAAAAGAGGCAGCGCGCGAAAAATAAATTATCGACATAACCTATAAATCTGGTATTGGATTGCCTGGTGGGGGGTAATACATTTAAAGCCCCCCAGAAAACCGACCATCAGAGGGAGAAGGTTCTGTAAGGGATTTATAGGGACACCCCGAGCGGTCGAGCACCAAACCGAACTGTGAGGGTTTCAACAGCCTTTCCTATTAACATAGCCGAATTACCTTAAGCTTCCGAGGAGTTTGAGGACACGGCTTCGGGACTCCCAGAGTTTGGTGAAGCTTTTGAGATATTTATGGGGGCGGATGGATCGAAGAGTGGGGGAAATAGGCCTAATCCTAAAGCTCGAAGGCACATATTACAAATTGGCGAGGGGTTTGTCACGGAAGGGAAGTGGAAATCCGGGTCTCCTGACGTTTCTAGGGGCGTTAGGCTATCCAGGGAAGATCTGATAAGGGCGTATTTAACATTTCAGCTGGGAAATCCCTCAGTTAGGTTTCCCGGGATCTGACTTAATTCGACCGGGAATGCGCGTCGGGTTTCGGGAAGGTTGTCATATCAACGTGGAAGCTACACGTCAAGCACGAGGAAAATCGGTAATTGGTGAAATAACGTGTGAACTCTCGAAGGGCGAAACCCATCCGGCTGTGGTTTGAACTAAAAAAATTTAAAAAAACTCGGCGCTTTGCGCCTCGGCGGGGGGCTCCGCCTCCCTGCACCCCCCGGTTTATTTCTTTTTCCATACTCTGTATGAAATCATAGGAACACAGAATGTGTTTTTGCGATGCTAGTCATCCGTTAAATAAAAAACAACAATAATAAATGTGAAGTCTTTGGCAATAATAAAATAAATAATTGTTAGACATTTAATTTGGTCTAAAACCCTATAAATGTTATATAAATAAATAATATTTATTTATACATATTATGTAACTACAAGAAAAATACTATATAAATTGAGAGCTTTCCAACGAATGGTGAACAATTTCTGTGCAATGAACACTGCGGGAGTTCTATTTCCTTACCAACGGCTTGGTTGCACGTGAAAATCATTATAAAAGGCGCGTAACGGTTTTTTCTGTCGCTTTTTCGTGACGATTTTTTTTTGGTAGGTCATCGCAAAAACACATTCTGTGATAAAAAAAAAAAGCTAGTTATGATACGTTAACTATTTGATCAGCGAGAATTTGCACTTCATACTCTAGGTGAAAAATCTACTCTTGGCAGTTTTGGTTTGATATTTTCAATAATGAACTTGGTAGACTTGGAAGAAAAAGGAGAGATTGAGGTGGATGGCACGTAACTGTTAACACGAAGTAGATGAGGATGAATCTATCCGGCCCAAAACTGTTGAGACATGAGGGTTTAGAAGGTAGGATGGATCACCTGGCCCGAAACTGTTAAGACATGGGGGTTTGGTAGGTAGGATGGATAACCCGGCCCGAAACTGTTGAGACATGCGGGTTTAGTAGGTAGGACGGATCACCCGGCCTAAAACTGTTAAGACATGGGGGTTTGGTAGGTAGGACGGATAGCCCGGCCCGAAACTGTTGAGACATATGGGTTTAGTAGGAAGGCTGGATCACCCAGCCTGAAACTGTTAAGAGATGCAGGTTTAGTAGGTAGGACGGATCACCCGGCCTGAAACTGTTAAGAGATGCGGGTTTAGTAGGTAGGATGGATAACCCAGCCTGAAACTGTTAAGAGATGCAGGTTTAGTAGGTAAGACGGATCACCCGGCCTGAAACTGTTAAGAGATGCGGGTTTAGTAGGTAGGATGGATAACACGGCCTGAAACTGTTAAGAGATGCGGGTTTAGTAGGTAGGATGGATAACCAGGCCCGAAACTGTTGAGACATATGGGTTTAGTAGGAAGGCTGGATCACCCAGCCTGAAACTGTTAAGAGATGCAGGTTTAGTAGGTAGGACGGATCACCCGGCCTGAAACTGTTAAGAGATGCGGGTTTAGTAGGTAGGATGGATAACCCAGCCTGAAACTGTTAAGAGATGCAGGTTTAGTAGGTAGGACGGATCACCCGGCCTGAAACTGTTAAGAGATGCGGGTTTAGTAGGTAGGATGGATAACCCGGCCTGAAACTGTTAAGAGATGCGGGTTTAGTAGGTAGGATGGATAACCCGGCCTGAAACTGTTAAGAGATGCGGGTTTAGTAGGTAGGACGGATAGCCCGGCCCGAAACTGTTGAGACATATGGGTTTAGTAGGAAGGCTGGATCACCCAGCCTGAAACTGTTAAGAGATGCAGGTTTAGTAGGTAGGACGGATCACCCGGCCTGAAACTGTTAAGAGATGCGGGTTTAGTAGGTAGGATGGATAACCCAGCCTGAAACTGTTAAGAGATGCAGGTTTAGTAGGTAGGACGGATCACCCGGCCTGAAACTGTTAAGAGATGCGGGTTTAGTAGGTAGGATGGATAACCCGGCCTGAAACTGTTAAGAGATGCGGGTTTAGTAGGTAGGATGGATAACCAGGCCCAAAACTGTTAAGAGATGCGGGTTTAGTAGGTAGCATGGATAACCCGGCCTGAAACTGAAAAAGAGATGCGGGGTTAGTAGGTAGGACGGATCACCCAGCCTGAAACTGAAAAAGAGATGCGGGTTTAGTAGGTAGGATGGATAACCTGGCCCAAAACTGTTAAGAGATGCGGGTTTAGTAGGTAGGACGGATAACCCGGCCTGAAACTGTTAAGAGATGCGGGTTTAGTAGGTAGGACGGATCACCCGGCCTGAAATTGTTAAGAGATGCGGGTTTAGTAGGTAGGATGGATAACCCGGCCTGAAACTGTTAAGAGATGCGGGTTTAGTAGGTAGGATGGATAACCAGGCCCAAAACTGTTAAGAGATGCGGGTTTAGTAGGTAGCATGGATAACCCGGCCTGAAACTGAAAAAGAGATGCGGGTTTAGTAGGTAGGATGGATAAACTGGCCCAAAACTGTTAAGAGATGCGGGTTTAGTAGGTAGGACGGATCACCCGGCCTGAGACTGTTAAAAGATGCGGGTTTAGTAGGTAGGATGGATAACCCGGCCTGAAACTGTTAAGACATGCGGGTTTAGTAGGTAGGATGGATCACCCGGCCCAAAACTGTTAAGAGATGCAGGTTTAGTAGGCAGGACGGATCACCCAGCCTGAAACTGTTGAGACATGGGGGTTTAGTAGGTAGGACGGACCACCCGGCCTGAAACTGTTGAGACATGCAGGTTTAGTAGGTAGGACGGATCACCCGGCCCAAAACTGTTAAGAGATGCAGGTTTAGTAGGTAGGATGGATCACCCAGCCTGAAACTGTTGAGACATGCGGGGTTAGTAGGTAGGGTAGATCACCTGGCCCAAAAATGTTAAGACATGAGGGTTTAGTAGGTGGGATGGATCACTCGGCCTAAAACTGTTAAGAGATGCGGGTTTAGTAGGTAGGACGGATCACCTAGCCCGAAACTGTTGAGAGATGCGGGTTTAGTAGGTAGGACGGATCACCCAGCCCGAAAATGTTGAGAGATGCGGGTTTAGTAGGTAGGACGGATCACCCGGCCTGAAACTTTTGAGACATGCAGGTTTAGTAGGTAGGACGGATCACCCAGCCTGAAACTGTTGAGACATGCGGGGTTAGTAGGTAGGGTAGATCACCTGGCCCAAAAATGTTAAGAAATGCGGGTCTAGTAGGTAGGACGGATCACCCGGCCCAAAACTGTTAAGAGATGCAGGTTTAGTAGGTAGGATGGATCACCCAGCCTGAAACTGTTGAGACATGCGGGGTTAGTAGGTAGGGTAGATCACCTGGCCCAAAAATGTTAAGACATGAGGGTTTAGTAGGTGGGATGGATCACTCGGCCCAAAACTGTTAAGAGATGCGGGTTTAGTAGGTAGGACGGATCACCTAGCCCGAAACTGTTGAGAGATGCGGGTTTAGTAGGTAGGACGGATCACCCAGCCCGAAAATGTTGAGAGATGCGGGTTTAGTAGGTAGGACGGATCACCTAGCCCGAAACTGTTGAGACATGCAAGTTTAGTAGGTAGGATGGTTCACCCGGCCCGAAACTGTTGAGAGATGCGGGTTTAGTAGGTAGGATGGATCACCCGGCCTGAAACTGTTAAGACATGGGGGTTTGGTAGGTAGGACGGATCACCCGGCCCGAAACTGTTGAGACATGCAGGTTTAGTAGGTAGGACAGATCACCCGGCCCAAAACTATTAAGAGATGCGGGTTTAGTAGGTAGGATGGATCACCCAGCCCGAAACTGTTGAGACATGTGAGTTTAGTAGGCAGGATGGACCACTCGGCCCAAAACAATTGAGAGATGCAGGTTTAGTAGGTAGGACGGATCACCCGGCCCGAAACTGTTGAGACATGCAGGCTTAGTAGGTAGGATGGATCACCCGGCCCAAAAGTATTAAGAGATGTGGGTTTAGTAGGTAGGATGGATCACCCGGCACAAAACGGTTGAGACATGGGGGTTTAGTAGGTAGGACGGATCACCCGGCCTGAAACTGTTGAGACATGCAGGTTTAGTAGGTAGGTAGGACGGATCACCCAGCCCAAAAGTATTAAGAGATGCGGGTTTAGTAGGTAGGACGGATCACCCGGCCTGAAACTTTTGAGACATGCAGGTTTAGTAGGTAGGACGGAGTACCCGGCCCAAAACTATTAAGAGATGCGGGTTTAGTAGGTAGGATGGACCACCCGGCCCGGAACTGTTGAGACATGGGGGCTTAGTAGGTAGGACGGATAACCCGGCCTGAAACTGTTGAGACATGCAGGTTTAGTAGGTAGGACGGATCACCCGGCCCAAAACTATTAAGAGATGCGGGTTTAGTAGGTAGGATGGATCACCTGGCCCGAAACTGTTGAGACATGGGGGTTTAGTAGGTAGGACGGACCACCCGGCCTGAAACTGTTGAGACATGCAGGTTTAGTAGGTAGGACGGATCACCCGGCCCAAAACTATTTAGAGATGCGGGTTTAGTAGGTAGGATGGATCACCCGTCCCGAAACTGTTGAGACATGGGGGTTTACTAGGTAGGGTGGATCACCCGTCCCGAAACTGTTGAGACATGGGGGTTTAGTAGGTAGGACGGACCACCGGGCCTGAAACTGTTGAGACATGGGGGCTCTTTTGCAATTCAAACTAGTGTTTCTGATTTATCGTAAGTCCAACCACTAAATTCCTGTAGGGAACGAACAGTTTGTCCTAGAGGGCTCCGCGTGGTCTCTAAAAATTCAATACTATCTTAAAGTAATCTAAAAACAATGCCTACCTTTATATCAAAATTTTTTGAGTAAGGGCGTTTTCAAAATATCAACTCTCGTTTTTTAACCCATAGAAGTGACCTACATCAACTAAAATCTTTGGGGCACAACTAGACCCCAAACGGAGCCTGTAAATCAAATTTCATCAAAATCGGTCAGTGCTAACTGAGGAAAGTGCCGCGGACGGCGGACGGATGGCCAAATTTTTATTCGATTTTAGGATTCTACATTCCTTGAAACGTAAACCAACATATTTTGAGGGGGGTTAAAAAAAATGTTCTTGGTCGATTCCATAGGTTCATCATTGAAAATAATAATTGGAAGAGCATATCTCCGAATCGGTCCACACAACCACGACGGAAACGTTACTAGATTTCCATGGATTACTATGTTTCGATATTCACCAACAGAAGAGAATCCTGCTGATCTAGCTACAAAAGGAAAACGTGTTCACAAATCCAAGAATTTTGATATGCAAGCGGTGGGGCGGCGGGCCGTACCGGGTACCCGACATGCCTCCATTACCAGTAGCAAAGAAACGGGCGAAAATTTTGGAAGAAGCGAAGACGAAGAAATTTGAGGGAACAAAGAAATTTTAAAGCTCCAGAAAGAGAGGCAACTAACAACACAGCCACTTCCCGGCCCCGAGTGACGCCAGATTCGTCGAGATGATTGTATTACTTCACCGCAACAGTATTAGTTAGAAACTAATGTTTTAATCCAAGATGTAAAAGTTTTGGTTTTGACTTAACTAATTACTGTGTTAAAGGAGAAAGACGAGTTTTTCAATCGAGAAAGATTTTGAGAATATAGTAATGACAAGTACGAGCAAAGAATGAGCTGGAGTTGAATGGGAATTTGGAAGGGAAGATTGTGAGGGAGTTGTAAGGGACAGGTAGAGAAGAAAAGGAATTTTTGAAAGAGACGATAAAACTCAAATCCGAGTTCCTCCACTTATGTCGGTCGGTTGATCCTTGTAGCAGTAGCTTGCAGTAGGTAACTTCCAACTCGAATCTAACTGATCGAAAGGACTCCACCCCTGGGAAATCACCGGAACATCCCGGACGCATAGCAATCCATCAATTGGCTCACACGTGAACGAGAAGACACCACGATGGGCAGTGAATCGCTACGATAATCGGCCTTGATACGATGCAGGAGGGCTCCAGTACCTACTGAGACTAACCATTTCATACGGAAGACGACCGATAGTTTTGATATTCCAACAAATCAATGAGGAATTTCACCGAATTCTGTTAGCATTTTTCCTGAATAGTTAATGGTGTGGGACAGATGAAAATCGGGTTGATTTCGGAAAATAAGTCTCCTGTTATTTTTGGGAGACAATCAAAACTTATGGTTTCAAAAAATAACCGGGAAAACGGACCTCTTCAACGTGAAGCTGAAACGCTCGCTGATTGGCTGTTCGGATCGCCATCTCCTCCCAGTGTTGCCCGTTGGTATGACGAAATAGTGTTATCTAAGAGGAAAGTTATCAAACAAAAACGCTGCAAATTATTGCACAATGGTTTATTATTTTTTATTTTTCTATACAGGGTGTCATCCTTTCGGGCGCACCACCGGGCAGGGTTCGATTCTACTACTAATTTGCAACAAAAAATGTCTATTAGCAATTTTGTTTTAGAGGCTTCGTTTTCGAGTTATTTCACTTCCAAGATTTTTTTCGAGTTTTCGACCTTACATCACTAAAATGGCTTTAACTTTCTTAATCGATGAAGTAAATTGAAATTTGATTATATCATTGGAAAGAGCGTCAAATTTCCTATCTTCCTGATGGGGTTTTAGAATATTTCAAGTGAAACGAACGGGTTTGAATTAAGCCAAAAGTAAATAATTGGTAGTTTCGAAAAATTTCACTTTTTTCAAAGTTTGATTCTCGAAACGTCGTGAACGGAAATTTCCATGCTGTAGGCCTAAAAGTTGCATGTGAATCCCAGTTTTTTAACGGCGTAGTCATTTTTTTGAAACACCACTTATTCAGTTAGAAAACGACGTTTTTAGGGCAGAAAACGTTCATTTTCGGGTGTAAATCGGCGTTTTTCTCCAGAAATGCTTTCCAACCTAATAAATCATTTGACATGAAATTTTACGGACTTTTTGACGCTGAATCGAGTGGTAACACTTTCCGATCTCCTCGACAAACGAATAGTACTTTTCAAGCCTTTTCCTTTGGGCGAAGGGCTCAATCTCGTTGTTCGTTTTATCCAAAATTGTCATTAACGGAGGTCTGGGTTATTAATGACTCGCACTCCTTCCACTTTGTTGATTTACCCAATTTTTGCCCTCTGTCTTGAAAATATCGTCCCGATCATTTGCGGAAAGCTTAATCTTTTCGATAGATAAGAAGTTGGGAGTCGAGGACTCAGTTGTACCCTGTTTTACCCAGAAAGGGCTTGAAAAGTACTTTTCGTTTGTCGAGGAGATCGGAAAGTATTACCATTCGATTCAGCGTCAAAAAGTCCGTAAAATTTCATGTCAAATGATTTATTAAGTTGGAAAGCATTTCTGGTGAAAAACGCCGATTTACACCCGAAAATGATCGTTTTCTGCCTTGAAAACGTCGTTTTCTAACTGAATAAGTGGTGTTTAAAAAAAAATGACTACGCCGTTAGAAAGCTGGGATTCACATGCATCTTTTAGGCTTACAGCATGGAAATTTCCGTTCACGACGTTTCGAGAATCAAACTTTGAAAAAAGTGAAATTTTTCGAAACTTTACCTATTATTTACTTTTGGCTTAATTTACACCCGTTCGTTTCAGTTGAAATATTCTAAAACCCCATCAGGGAGATAGGAAATTTGACGCTCTTTCCAATGATATAATCAAATTTTAATTTACTTCATCAATTAAGAAAGTTACAGCCATTTTAGTGATGTAAGGTCGAAAACTCGAAAAAAATCTTGAAAGTGAAATAACTCGAAAACGAAGCCTCTAAAACAAAATTGCTAATAGACATTTTTTATTGCAAATTAGTAGTAAAATCGAACCCTGCCCGGTGGTGCGCCCGAAAGGGTGACACCCTGTATAGATCACTCGTCTGCAAAGCCACCAACCATCCAACATGAAGATAAACATCGATCGCATTTCGGTCAGCTTCAATTTGAACGGAGATTAGGCCTCTTTTGCGATTCACACTCGTGTTTCTGATTTATCGTATGTCCAAACTTTAAACTCTCGTAGGGAGCGAATGGTTTGTCCTACACAGCTCTGGTATGTCTCAAAAAATTCTAAAAATTCTATAGAATCTTAAATTGAAGGAAAAATAACACCTTTACATCAAAATTGTTTGAGTTAGGGCGTTTTCAAAATTTCAAAATTGATTTTGGAACCCTTAGAAGTGACCTACATCAACCAAAATCTTCGGGGCACAACTAGACCCCAAATGGAGCCTACATACCGAATTTCATCAAAATCGGTCAATGCTAAGTTTGGAAAGTGTCGCGTACGGCGGACGGAATGAAAACTTTGGTTTATTATTTTCAAAAATAAGCCTTTGGAATCGAGCAAGAAAAAATATTAACCCCCCCCTCAAAATTTGATGTTTGTAACGTGAAACTTTGAATTTCCCGCTACAGTTTAAACGTGGTTTCGGCGCCAACCGTCCGCAGCTGGTCCACTGCCTTCGTGTTAGCCGAGACAGGATATTTTCTTTTTTTCGCTGATGAAAATTTATGTAGTTCAAAAGCTGTGGGTACTTTACTAAATAATTGGCCCAAGGAATAATTCGTCTCTACGAAAAGGAGAAGCAGTATGCTTCGCAGAAGAAAATTATTTTATTATCACCACTTGTAGTGGCACCGGTGGCCATCTTTTCTTCACCCTCCGGCTCTTTCCTTTTTGCCATCTCCACGTTGCCGTCCGTTCGCTCAATTTTTTATTTCGTTCCTCAAGTGGAAAACATTAAAACTGGATTCAAACTTTCGCAAGAAGGCTTCGAAAATTCCTTCACATCAAGTTGGATCAGCGAAGTAGCAAAGTGCCGACCGACCTACGGGATTTCACCTTCATGAGGACAATTTTCTCCTGCCTGGTAAGCTTCCATCACCATCGGCCTTTTGGGGCTTTCGTCATTTGGCGTCGAGAAAATGTAAAACATCCTTCTCATCATAATACCTCCGTTCTTTGTTACCAGATCTCTTCGGATGATCCGAATCGGATCACATCGTATCTCGAGAGGACTTCTCCCAAGTTTCCGCTGCTGAAGGCTATTCAAATACCGTACCGGTAAGCTTGGATAGGTTAACCCCTTTAGCGACCTCCTTCAATACCTCGTTTCATAGAAATTTCATATAAAATTCAAACTCTCCCTTCTCATCCCCTAACCAACAGTTTCGTTGGTCAGTTTCAGATATCGGGCTAAAATTTTCGAGCATTTCATCTCGGAATTCAAGTCTTGGGAGGTTTCTGACGACACCATCCCCCTCTTCCTTCCTGCCATTTTGCCATTTTGGCCAGTAGTACAAGCGGCCAATGCGCCAGTGGGTTTTTGCGACACCAAGATGTCCAGCCTGTGGATCATCGTGGCTTTCATGTAGAATTTTTGGCCTTAGGCTCCATGGAATTACAAGTTTCCATTCCTCGCTAGGCTCTTCCAGTTCACCTTTGAGGAAGGATTTACGATGGTAGAAGAGATTATTCCCTTCAATTTTCCAATCTGGATGCAGATCAGGAGAATTTTGAACTTTGTAAAATTTCCTGTTATACCACTCATCTTTGGTGGCGTTTTCCCGAGGGTTGGTGGTTGTGACGGCAGAGAGAGCTTCGATAGGGGTGTGTCGGTCCAGGTATTTCCCTGGAACGGTTCCAACGGTTACAGTGACAAAGATGTAACCGTTCCAAATTACCGGTACAGTTCCATTACCGGTACAGGCGGTCAAATCCCAATCACATGACATGGATGAAGCAGGCAGTCAAATCCCTATCGTCCTTCTTCCATGCTTATGATCTCAACTTGCAATACAATAGCATCATTTTCCTTGAAAATTCGCTAAAAGGAAGGAATTTGAACAAGTGTTACAAAAGAGACAATTTATTATAAATGATAGTGACCTAACAATTCAAGGAAAGAATAATGACGTTGCAGTTTAAGAACTTAACATGACAATAATAAATTAATAATACTGGAGACAACTTCCATGCTAACCAGTCCAGAAAATAACTTCCCGCTCAAGAGCCATTCCATGATACTATATTCTCAGTACATGGAAGTAGTAAGGGCGCTTCCAGGTACAACATGGAGTATAACTGAGAACAAGATCTATGCTTACCGGTCCAAAATCCTTCCCAGTCCAGAGCCATTCTCCATGATATCTTATTGGTCCGGTTTCATCCTTACCGGTCCAAATGATCCCCTCTCGGTCCAGAGCCATTTCAAGATATCTTATCGATCCGTGGAACTGGACCGGTAAGGGTCGAGTTTTTGTCACTGCGTGGAACCGTTCCAAGTTGATACTCGGTTCCACAGTCCCGGTACAGCTGTACCGACACACCTCTAAGCTTCGATTTGAGGAGAAATTCGAGAAAGAGCGTCGACAACACAATTTAATTTACCTTTCCGGTACTGTACTTCGAAACGATATGGCTGCAACCGGAGTATCCAGCGAGCAAGACGTCCTGAGGGGGTTTTCAAGCTTAACAGCCATTTTAGACAAGAATGGTCTGTTATGACGACAAATTCAGATCCTTCCAAATATTGGCGGTTCTTTTCTATTCCCCAGATCACGGCCAAGGCTTCCTTTTCCGTGACGGAATAATTCCTCTCGGCTGAGGACAGCGATCGCGAGCAATAAGTGATGACGCGTTCCCAGCCATCCTGAATTTGGGTCAGAGTTGAACCAATTCCGAAATTACTTGCATCTGTCTGCAGCATAAAAGGGAGATCGAAATTTGGACGAGCTAGAATGGGAGCCGAAGTCAGCGCTCTCTTTAATGTTTCAAACGCTTGGATTTGTTCATTTGACCATGTCCAAATTTTCCTCTTGCTCAAGAGAGACGTAAGCGGCGAGACCACTGTAGAGAATCCATCAATAAAGCGGCGAGACCACTGTAGAGAATCCATCAATAAAGCGGCGATACCAGCCAGCCATTCCTAGAAATCGGCGAAGCTGTTTGACATCACGAGGAGGAGGGAATGACATGACAGCCTCAGTTTTGTCAGGGTCAACGCTAATTCCCTCGGCATTGACACGGTAACCAAGATATTTCCGAAAGGAAGAAAATATATTGATTATTTTTTTTTTAAATCAGATTTTCTTTTTTTTATTTTTCCTCCATCTAGCCTGGGTTTATCCCAATACAGTTGTTCCATGTCACATGTTTTACGTTTCAAGGTACGTAGAATCCGAAAATCCAATAAAAAAATTTCCGTCCGTCCGCCGTACGCGGCACTTTTCTTAGCAACACTGGACCGATTTGGTTCAAATTTGGTATATGGGCTAAATTTGGGGTCTAGTTGTGCCGCGAAGATTTTGGTTGATGTAGGTCACTTCTAAGGGGTGAAAATTAAGGGTTGAAATTTTCAAGAGTGCCCTAGCTCGAAAACTCTCGAAATAAAGGTATCGTTTTTTCACCAATTTTAAATAGTATTGAATTTTTAAAAATTTTTGAGACCACCCGGAGCTCTGTAGGACAAACCGGTCGGTCCATACGAGTACTTGAAGGTTTTCCTTCGATAAAACAGAATCATGAGTGTGAATCGCAAAAGAGGTCTAATCTCCGTTCAAATTTTGTCTGACTAAAATGCGATCGCTGTTCATTTCTTCGATTTGTATACAGTTTTGCCTTCTGCGTAACCAGTAATCAAATTTCCATATGAAGCTCTCTATTTTTCGAATCGAAAAATATGGTGTGGTAGGTAGTACCTAGCTGGTAGGTAAAAAAAATTTTTCTTCTGTATAGATCACTGGTTCTCCATCAATAGCACCTACCGCCATCTACAGGGTGTAACGGTTAAGGTCGAGCCACCGGCCAGGGTTCGATTCTACAACTAATTTGTGACTTTTTTTGTCTCCTGACTTTTTTTTCTTAACCCCCTTAAAATCGGACTTTTTCCACTTTTAAGATTTTTTTCGTATTTTCGACCTTACGCGATTAAAACAGCCATAACTCCCTTGTTTTCCAGTCAAAATTCAAATGTAATTATACCGTTGGAAAGAGCGTTAAATTCTCTATCTCCCTAGTGTTAAATAAAACTTTTTGAACAAGGATAAAATGTTGAAAAATGAATCCGAATAGTAAAATCTCAAAAATCTCGGAAATTTTTCGTTTTTTCAAACGTTTGTAACACTAACTGAAACTGCCGGTTAAATTCTCACTGTAACCCCAAAAGTTGACCCAAAATCTCAGCTTTCCAACGATATGGTCATAAAATTGTTTACAGTGGACTAATGGCGTAAAAACCTCGTTCCCGTGCCAAAAACCGTGGGTCTTCCAGTGAAAATCGACGTTTTTCGCGAAAGACATTTTTGCCCTAAAATGAGTTAGGCAGCCATCTTTTCGTACTTTGTCTCACTGAGTCAAATGATGACACAAGACTTATCGAAAAAGCAGTCACTGATATCTTGTCCAACTCACTTTTCGCGCACAGAACACGAAACATGAACAGCATAGTCAGCAGGTTACATACCCTTGAAAACACGTTTTTGGAGGCTACGCGCCTGCGTGGGACCCGCCGCTGGTATTCCCGTACAGCTTCACTGGCGTTTTGGTTTGTGAAACCATAAACCAGCAGCATATCGGCGTACTCTTGATTGGAAAAAGTTGCCATGATACGAGTAGATGTGTAGGCAGGTCACGAACTGATCACTGATCAGATAACTAATCTGATGTTCGGAACCTAGTATTAATATGAACAGGGTGGTTTGATATCAGTGACTGCTTTTTCGATAAGTCTTGTGTCATCATTTGACTCAGTGAGACAAAGTACGAAAAGATGGCTGCCTAACTCATTTTAGGGCAAAAATGTCTTTCGCGAAAAACGTCGATTTTCACTGGACCCACGGTTTTTGGCACGGGAACGAGGTTTTTACGCCATTAGTCCACTGTAAACAATTTTATGACCATATCGTTGGAAAGCTGAGATTTTGGGTCAACTTTTGGGGTTACAGTGAGAATTTAACCGGCAGTTTCAGTTAGTGTTACAAACGTTTGAAAAAACGAAAAATTTCCGAGATTTTTGAGATTTTACTATTCGGATTCATTTTTCAACATTTTATCCTTGTTCAAAAAGTTTTATTTAACACTAGGGAGATAGAGAATTTAACCCTCTTTCCAACGGTATAATTACATTTGAATTTTGACTGGAAAACAAGGGAGTTATGGCTGTTTTAATCGCGTAAGGTCGAAAATACGAAAAAAATCTTAAAAGTGGAAAAAGTCCGATTTTAAGGGGGTTAAGAAGAAAAAGTCAACAGACAAAAAAAGTCACAAATTAGTTGTAGAATCGAACCCTGGCCGGTGGTACGACCTTAACCGTTACACCCTGTATATTCTCCCTTGACCTTCCCTCTCAAATTCCAGCTTCCTCCGTTCAATAGGATTGAAAATGACTTCGGAGCTCACTCAGCTGATCAGTGATCTGAAGAGTGAAGAAGAGCACTGATCTGCTGAGTGAGCTCCGAAGCCATTTTCAATCCTATTGAACGCAGGAAGCTGAAATTTGAGAGGGAAGGTCAAGGGAGAATACAGATGGTGGTAGGTGCTATTGATGGAGAACCAGTGATCTATACAGAAGGGTGGTCTATACAGAAAATAATAAACCTTTGAGCAATGATTTGCAGCGTTTTTATTAAATTTTAGGATTCTACGTACCTTGAAATGTAAAACATCAAATTTTGAGGGGGGGTTAAAAATGTTTTTTTCTTGCTCGATTCCAAAGGCTTATTATTGAAAATAATAAACCAAAGTGCAGGTGCAAATAATTAGAAATAATAATTATTTTCAAATTGAGATCAATAATTATTATTGATCTCAATTTGGATAATATTGGACTAAATGTGAAAATAGTCAGGGAAATGTTGAGTCCAACGTGGGAAATCTGTTAAACAGAAAAACCTCACTCGAGGATGGTCGAGTTGCAGCGCACCCCGCAGCCTCCGACCTGCGAGGCTCCCGCCGACGTCTGCCTCCGCCACCTCCTGCTCGGCTGCCCATCCGTCAAAACGATCGCCTCGCTCGCTCCCCCGTCACGTCATGTAAAGCCGGGATCGGCGTCGTGTAAACCCCGTCATCGTATCGTGTAAAGCCCGGCATCCGCCGACCGCCGCGGCGACGGTGAGGGGGAGGCGGTAATAATGCAGGGCGGGCCGCCGTCGGAGAATCACGTACCGCACAAACCGCGCTCATCATTCGACGTCTGTCCATCACACTCCATCCTCGGCCCGCCATTGATCTCGTATTCATGGAGTGTTGATGCAGAGTTGCATCCTCCGTCCATACTTTTCTCGAACCATCAATAAAGGGAAGTATTGATAACGGGAAATAAACTGGCTTCCTCACTACCGATGATGATAATGACGAATGTTTTTATTGGACTAGACGTTAGGTGTCAAACCGGCGCTAGTTCTCCCTAGAGATGGGTCGCTCATTAAAGATCCGGCTCTTTAAGCCGGGTCTTTCAGAAGAGCGAGTGAACCACGGGTCAGCAAAAATGAACCGCGGCTCTTCGGATCTTTTGAGCTCAGTGCTGGTAGTGTTCAGTGAAGATCGGTTCTTCAAAAGAGCGAGTGAACTGCGGATCAGTAAAAATGACAAATGAATCGCGGTTCTTCGATCTTTGGATCTCTTGAGATCCAGTAAAATAAATGAACGGCGGCTCTTCGATCTTCGGTCCTTTTGAGATCGGCAGTGTTCGGGAAAATTAGGACCTCCTTTTCGTCAGCTCACTGTTGCCAACCCGTACGATAATTCCGAGGGAAAATACGATGTAAGTCGATCAAACAATACAATTTTGCGGAATTGTATCGTACCACCACATGCACTATTGTATTTTTGGTCGTAAACTTTACCGTATTTTTCCAGTGTTTTCTGTGACCCACTTTCTGATTCTTTCCGTTGTTTTTTCTCCCTGTTTGATTTTTACATCATGATTTTTTGTGAGGAGCTTTCTGATACAAGTTCAAAAGGCAAGCAAAAGCACAGCCTTATCTTACCAATATTATCAATATTGAAGCTTACGTACTTATTGGTTCGTTTATTCTCTTTCACCTTGGTTACCTTAATTTTCTTTGTTGAATAACATGATATAACATCAAAATGTTATATTATAAAAATGTTATAGGTACCTACTAAGAATTTTTTTAAAAATTGTGGTTTGTCGTTAGAGGCATAAAAAAATGCAGATTTCATATAAATAAATATTTTACCAAAAAACTGTATTTTCAAGTCTTACTTATTCATTGCTTTAATCGTGCACATTTATTAATTTTCGTTGATTTTTGAAGGATTTGTTGAGCATCTTTATTGAACAACAGCGCTTTTTGGGTTATTATTTTCAATAATGAACCATTGGAATCGAGCAACAGAGAAATTATTCCCTCTCGCCCTCAAAATTTCATGGCTTAGGATTCAAGGTAGTGTAGAATCCAATAATCGAATAAACATTTCCGGGCAGAACTAAAATAAACCGTTGTGTAACAATTTGTAGCGTTTTTCATCGTATTTTCATCTCTACAATAAATACGAGCTCAAAAGAGCCAAAAAGAGCCACTGATCCGTCGAAAAGATCCGGATCTTTTGAATGAGCGGAGCGCTCAGAGCCGTTCTTCTTGGTGAACCGTTTTGCCCATCTCTAGTTCTC
>CM019179.2:65213896-65331449 GCA_009739505.2 Apolygus lucorum
TCTTCTAATACAACTTCTCTAGCCAAATTAGAAACCCCGTCTCTACACTTTTTCCTAAGAACCTTGTTCCATATGGAATCAATGAGACATCCTCCATATCCATCCAGATTCGTGGATCCATATGGATCATCTTGAAAAACGAATCTTTGAAAAGTGTAAATCAAACAACCTTTTATATTAGTATAGGTACGTTGATGATATAATAATTCTATGGACAGGAACTGAAAGGCAACTAAATTCTTTTCATGAAAAAATCAATACACTAGATCCTTTTGTTAAACTCACTCTTGAACTAGGTGGAAATAAGCTTAATTTTCTTGATCTGTCCATCTCATTGATTAACAGAAAACATGATTTCTCCATTTATAGAAAAGATACCTACAGTGATATCGCTATTCATAGTACATCAAATCATCCCTTAGTTCATAAACATGCTGCTTTCCATAGTATGATCAATAGAGCTTTGTCAATACCAATGAGTGATCAAAATGTATCTAAAGAAAAAACAATTATCAGGAGTATAGCCGCAGGCAATGGATATGGAGGATGTCTCATTGATTCCATATGGAACAAGGTTCTTAGGAAAAAGTGTAGAGGCGGGGTTTCTAATTTGGCTAGAGAAGTTGTATTAGAAGAGAAACATATTGTTTAGTAATGCATGCATTCCAGGAGACGTCCCATTGGATAAGTATTGGATCAGTTTAACCTGTTGTTAAGTGATAAAACTGTTTCTCTCGATGTAATTTATTTATTACTTTAGGGATGAAATAGTGACCCCCCCCCCACCATTATAAACCATAACACTTCTAGAGGCACGATAGCCTCGAATCTGAAGAGCATTTTAAAATCCATGATCTACGACACCCAACATGCTAATTCGAGTACACCCCCCCCCCCCCCACCAACCACCAATGGTGCCAGTCTGGCACCAAAGCGGAAATACGTCGTAACTTTCATAACGCGGAACTTTCATCTATTAGGTTTAGTAGGCAGTCCGTCAAGGTTCACATTCGTATTCAAGGTGAAACACAAAAAAAACCAAGAAATATGAGGTTTATGGTGCCCTGGCACCATGGTGGCACCACTTTTATTTCCATGGTGGTACTGAAAGTAATTCATGCAAATCCTAAGGTATAATTAGAATTTTTCCTCAATTTCAAAGCTTGGATACAATTAGTAAGCAGTAAAGGAACCGAAATATTGAAAAATCGGATATTTTGTGAATATTATCCCCCCACTCACCCCCTCCCCTTGCGAATTTTGGTACTCGGGTGAAATTATGTACAAATCGGAAGTTATTTGAGTCAAACAAAAAAAGAAACACGCAAATCGGTTGGAAATTGAGGCCTGGGCAGAGTTTACAAGATTGTGCACGCAAACGCACGTTTTTTAAGCATTAACCCCCCCTTTCCCCCTCTTAAAAAGCAAAATCCAAAATTCCGGCGCCGTAGTGCACAACTAGATAGTATTTCGCGTCAAAAGATAAAAGAACCACGAAAATCGTTTGAGAACTAAGGCCTGGGCAGAGTACACAAGATTTTGTTACACCCACACATACACACATACACACACACACACACAGACATACACCTATGGTTTTTTTCGCGGATTTGGATTCAGAATGGTCTAAAACGGATTACTGTGTGGTTATTTTTTTTTTTCTGTTGAGTGTTGTCCTCCTTCACCCCAGATCGATCGCATAAGGACGCCCAAGTCTTACTGTGGGACGTCCTAAAAAGTGGATAAGTATACCTTATTATGGAAAGATTTCTGACAAAATCGGCAAAATGTTATCATCTAGAGGTTTCAAAGTAGGGTTTAAAAATAAAAATAATTTTAAAGCTTCGTTGGGTTCTGTTAAAGATAAAATTAGCGTTCAAGATAAAAGTGGGGTTTATAAGCTAAAATGTTCTTGTGGGCTTGAGTATTGTGGTCAAACTGGTAGGAAATTTAGGGAAAGAATAAAAGAGCATGAGAAGGATTTCAGGGATAGCAAAGGTGATTCTGCTTTTGCGAATCACCTGAGAGAATCCAATCATAACTTCAGTTTTGATCTAACAAACGGACAGTACATAGAATTTCCTCATTTTTGCCCGAAGGGAGGTATGTTGGATGTGCTTGAAAAGTTCGAGATTCTTAAGAGTGATAGGTCTGGTAAATGTCGAATGAGGTGGTCCCTCAACATGTTTCACCATTGATAGGTTCCTTCTTGCAATAGCTTGGTCTCCCCTTCACAATGTAACCCTCACCAATGTTTGAGCTCCCTTTCACTTTGTCTGCCTTGATTGGCATTTGATGATCCTCCCAGGTCCCTTCACTTCTCTGAGCCAATAGGATTCTCCTTTCACTTATCTGATTGGGTATGACTTTCACTTTCTCGACCAATGGGATTCAAGCTCCCTTTCACTTGTGCCTATAGAAGCTATGCTCTTTGTGATGTACCTTCAGTTATTGTTTGTTACTGATGATGACCTAACCGTCGAAATCGATTTAACTTGTAACTCATTATTTTCGTGGAAATAGACAACATTCTACTCAACTCCGTTTTTATTAGTTGTGTGGGATCTGATTAGGACCCTGTAGAAAATCTCTGGTGCCAACGTGGTTTCCTAATTACCAACCCAGTGATGGAGATTCCAAATTATCGGGATTATGTGGATTATTATGTGGATTATGTACCTATCTATTCACTCTCTGAAATTAGTTTAATCGTACGAAGAGAAACTTCCGTTAGTTTCCATCAATGTAATAGCTATACAGGGTGTTTCACGAAAAGGTTACACCCCCTTCATTTTCGCAAAATACAGCGTAAAAAACTCCGACCAACTCAATTCTTCATGATTTTTTGTGAGGATCTCAGGAAAAATACTTTTGCGCAAAAAAGTTGCGCGCAATCGTGCGCAATTGACACTAACTTCATTTTTTTCAAATGGAACCCCCCCCTTTTTTATTACAGATTCGGATTCTACTTCAAATTTCATGAGAAATTCATACCCACATCGATTTGTTCTATTGCGCGCAACCTGGCTTTTTGAACGCTCTAAGTTGCGCAACTCCACAATTGCGCAAAAATTAGGTTTTTGAAAACCCTTAGTGTGGCACATGTTTTCTCATCATTTTTTAACGCTGAATCACATGGTGACATCCGTTTTGAGAAAAACCAAGATTTAAGAGGAAAAATTAACATTTCTTTCACGAAAACATCAGTTTTGAGGTCGAAATCATGTTTATTTTTTATTTTCTCACCTCCTTTTGAACCACGGGCTTGGGGCCGTCTACGGTGGAGTTAAAAATAAAAACTGACAGCATTATCATGCTTGAACTTAATAAAATTACCTTAAAACTCATAACGATTTAAAAAGAGCGATTTTTTTACTAAAATCAACCGAATTTTTGGCCGCTATTTTGAAAAATTCCAGTCAAATTGAAAAACGGATGTCACCATGTGATTTAGCGTTAAAAGATGATGAAAAAACATGTGCCACACTAAGGGTTCTCCAAAATCTAATTTTTGTGCAATTGTGGAGTTGCGCAACTTGGAGCGTTCAAAAAGCGCAATAAAACAAATCGATGTGGGTATGAATTTCTCATGAAATTTGACGTAGAATCCGAATCTGTAATAAAAAAGGGGGGGTTCCATTTGAAAAAATGAAGTTAGTTTCAATTGCGCACGATTGCGCGCAACTTTTTTGCGCAAAAGTATTTTTCCTGAGATCCTCACAAAAAATCATGAAGAATTGCGTTGGTCGGATTTTTTTTACGCTGTATTTTGCGAAAATGAAGGTGGGTGTAACCTTTTCGTGAAACACCCTGTATATTAATTCCAACCATTTCAGAAGATGGCTTTCTGAATCCAAATCTGCGAGGGAAAACCCCTCATGTGTGCGTTTTCGTGCACAATCTTGTGTACTCTCTTCAGGCCTCAATTTCTAACTGATTTGCGAATTTTTTTTTGTTCGACTCAGATATATTTCGAGTTGTACTTTGCTTTACCAGAGTATTGAAATTAGCTTGGGGAGGCGGTGAGTGGGGGGATAATATTCGCAAAACATACGATTTTTCAATGTTTCGGTTCCTTTATAGCTTACTGATTGAACACAAACCTTGAAGTTGGTTTATTTTTGATAACAAGTACAAATCAGATTGTTCAGTTGAAACCCGTCAAAATGCCAGGGTTGATTTGGATTGAAGGTTTGTTTGGTTCCCTAAGTAATAAGACATTTTCCCTTAGCAGCTTTTTTTTCTACAATGAAGAAGATAGAAAGGTTTCATTAAAACAAGATTTATTGTGGTCAATTTTAAATCGTTTGTTTGCAGTCACTTGTCTACTATGAACGTACTAATTCATGTTATACCTACGTTTCTGCTGTGATAATGACGACTGACAGTTTTTTCCCTGTTTTCAGATTGACAACCCGAAAGGACTTCACGATCACCTTTGAATATTTTGCGCTCTCGTGTACCTACCATAGAGCTCACATATCATTTGACTGCACCTGAGCGAAAATATTCAACTTTATTCGGAAATCTCATTCAATAGTTTCACTTTGATGTTGAAATTCCTTTTTGAAAAGTAAAGGAGGTTAAAATGTGCCAATTGGCTTCCTATAAAAATATGAGCCCTAAAATTGATCAAGTACATTCAATTTACCCAATCGTCACTTTTGCTTATAATTTAGAAATAATCTTGTTGGTAGCTTGTTGAACCTTAAAAATTCCTCCCTATTAGTTTATTTGTGACCGTCCATGGGAAAAGGGACCTTAAGTTAAAATGGCAAAATGTTCAGGAGAGCAGTTTTAAGAAAAAATGCCAAAAAAATCGATTTTTGGGTTTTGATCGATTCTGATGCAGCAACTATCCCTCTTTATGGAGATACAGGCCGTTTGCAAGGTTATATCGATTAAATAATCGAAAAATGGAAAAAATCGAGAGAAGGTCAATCTCAACAAAAGGGACCTTAAGTTAACCACCCCCCCGCTCCATAATTCATATGGAGCGGAGGAGGGGATAACTTAAGGTCCCTTTTCCCAAAGCAGTGTTTCCAACAGTTTCCAAGAGATATTATCTCTTGTTTTTCTATGATTTGGCCAGATAACGATTTTTGCTTGTTTAATTTAGAACTTGAGAGAAATAAACTGATAGGTACGAAATTTCTGCTAGGAAGAGGTAAGTAAGTGGGGATGAACCTGCGTCACTGCCAACCGATCGCAAGACTAATGGCCCAAAAATGTTCAGATATTGGTTGTGAATGAGTACCTAATGGATGAAAAAAAAAATTGGCTCAAAGTTCCTGTTAGAACGGCGAATATTCACATTTGAACACTTGAAAAATGTTGGTAAACTTTGAGGCTTGTTTTCTCAAAACTGTATTTTTCGAAACTCAAACTTCGAAAACTCATAACTTTTTGAAAAAAAATCGTAGAAAATGTTCAGATATTGGTTGTGAATGAGTACCTAATGGATGAAAAAAAAAATTGACTCAAAATTCCTGTTAGAACGGCGAATATTCACATTTGAACACTTGAAAAATGTTGGTAAACTTTGAGGCTTGTTTTCTCGATACTGTGTTTTTCGAAACTCAAACTTCGAAAACTCATAACTTTTTGAAAAAAAATCGTAGAAAAATTTTGAAAACACCATCGTGTTCAGCTACTCTTCTACTATTCGAAAATACCAATAACTCCATTTTCACAAAATCTAACTTAAGGTCCCTTTTCCCATGGACGGTCACATTTCATGTCCTGAATTCAGTTGTATAATTGACTAGCTGAAAAGCCTGCTAAAAGCGAGCCAAAACATATCGTCGGATGTAAGAAGAAACCCGTAATACCGTGACATAAAATTTCAACAACAAAATTATTTATAAACACGTAATTTAATAAATTAGAAAAAAATTTGTTGTCACTGCCTTGAATCGAACCCGGGTCTCCCACGGACGACGTACACGTACCTTCCTACGGTTGGGATTTTATGTATTAGATAACCAAAATTTGGTTATTAATATTTAATATTAATTAGAAAGTAAAGTACTTGCTCAGGACACTAAAATTTTTTCAGGTATGTACTAAAAACGTCTGCCAAGTTGGGTGGGCAGTATAGCTTCCTCACTCATTGTAACATGGACGTATAGAATCAGTTGGCGAAAACTCGGCGCTGCGCGCCTCGGCGGGGGCTTCGCCCCCTGCACCCCCGGATGATTTCCGCTTAGAGCCTAATGGCTAAAATGTGACATACCTATAAAAGGTTTTTGCTCCCTCTCCCTCTTTATCTTTCTTCCACTGTAATATTTAAGCTCACTCAGCTGATCAGTGACCACTCAGGCACCTTCAGCATTCTCCATTGACCCGCTCTCTCAAATTTCAGGTTCCTGCGTTCAACAGGAGAGGAAATGGCCTTGGAGCTCACTCAGCTGATCAGTGACCACTCAGGCACCTTCAGCATTCTCCATTGACCCTGCCTCTCAAATTTCAGCTTCCTGCGTTCAACAGGAGAGAAAATGGCCTTGGAGCTCACTCAGCTGATCAGTGATCACTCAGGCGCCTTCAGCATTCTCCATTGACCCGCCCTCTCAAATTTCAGGTTCCTGCGTTCAACAGGAGAGGAAATGGCCTTGGAGCTCACTCAGCTGATCAGTGACCACTCAGGCACCTTCAGCATTCTCCATTGACCCTGCCTCTCAAATTTCAGCTTTCTGCGTTCAACAGGAGAGAAAATGGCCTTGGAGCTCACTCAGCTGATCAGTGATCACTCAGGCGCCTTCAGCATTCTCCATTGCATGCGCAGCGGCTATTGCTTGACCAATTTGATTGAAACTTATAGGGTGTCTCTTAGAAGTTAGTCCCTAACTAACCTTCAAATTTGAGCAAAATCGGTTCATTAGAAACCGAGGTTCCAGGAAATTCACGTTTGCGCATGCGCACTCGCTCCTATTGGTCCGAAGGTGCTGAAATTTATAGGGGACCGTCTAGGACCAAACCCGCACAATCCCTGAAAATTTCATCAAAATCGGACAACAGGTTAGTATAGTTTTGCCCGGGACAAGGATTGACCACAGACAGACCGACAGACAGACACGGAACCGAAATTGTTCGGGAAGCTCTAAAACGCAAAAAGCAAGTGGAAATTTTGATTTTGGAGGACATTTTTTTTTTTCACTTCTTTCACGAATACAAAGCTTCCCTACCTTCGGTAGTGAGGAAGCAATACCTACCTGATGTTTCACTGTCCTCAGTTGTATTTGCGTTTAACGTTTAGTAGGAAATAACATTGATAGTTCCGACATCCATATTTTCAGTTACTTTTGATTTTTCCTCAATAACTAATGAATCCTAGATAATTACTCTTCACTCAAATTCGTTTCCTTAATTTTTGTTCAAACTTGAATAAGTTTTACTTTGACAATCAATATCTAGAATCAAAACCCAAATACCTTCTTAACAAATCGTATCAGTTAGTTGCTTGTTTTTATGTTGGATAATGTAATCAGTACAAATTCTGTGAAATTTAAAAGTTATCGTTTTCCAGTGAGAATGTCCAGACGACTGAAGTGATCTTCACTCTTCAATCTACCTACAAGATTCTTCTAGATATACAAGATTTACTCTACAAGACTTTCTGCACTTCTGAAGCCACCTCATCAAAAAAAATCAGGTAGGTCTATATCTGTTGATAAGTTGAAAATTTGGAGAAGTTGAAAATAAGGTAGAATTGTATACCCTTTATGAAGTGGTAGCAACGAGGGGACGCTGTTGCGCGAGTTGGGCATCTCGGTAGGCGTACTCCGTGGTATCACCACGCGTGTCCTGCTCGGCTCGTATTTGAACTGGTGGTCGTTTTATAGAGGCACTTCCCTTCATCCCTCTCTCCCACCCCCACCATCCTCATCTTCCCTCATCCCTAGGGCCGTCGTCGGGTGAGTCCTGGGCGTCCTCCCCATTATATTTGATTTATTTATTTATTTTCATTTATGGCGTGCCCCCTCAGTCACAAAAGACATTTTGTCTTTGAGGGGAGTTTTTTTTTTTAAATAGGAAAGCTTTGTTCACTTTATTGCACATTGACGATACTTGAGATTCCTTTGAGATTGACTTTTCTTTTACAGTACCCAAATTTTTAACAACTTTCTCATAAGAAATACTCGAATTATTTATTTTTAAAAGAGGCTTTTCCCCCTGGTTATGTTTGTTGTTACCTAGAATCATGGCTTTGCTTTATGAGAGTCTAGCCCCCAGCAATCCTTGTCGGGTTTCAGCGCTACCTCCCGCCACTTCAATGAACTACCATTCCTGATTACCATGACTACCATTCTAAAGATTGTTGTCTCGTAATCGTTTTCGTTTCTCATATTCGTTTTCGTTTCTCTTATTGTTTCTCTTTGAACAGTTATGGACCTGAAAATGATGCCAAGTGTCGAAATGTGCCCAAATCCATTCAATTTCAAAGCTGATCTTCAAAAACGTGACTGGTTCATGTTGTAGAAACATGGGAAACAAAAACGATTACGAGACAACAATCTTTGGTAGTCATGGTGATCAGGAATGGTAGTTCGTTGAAGTGGCGGGAGGTGGCGCTGAAACCCGACAAGGATTGCTGGGGGTTAGACTCTCATCTTTGCTTTTTATGGGATTTACGATCTTACCATGTTCAATACGCTATCTAGCTATTTGATCTAAATTAGCGTCTATCTTACCTATGCAACAATAAATTGTATCAACTTTTGTCGACAGGTATAATTGGAAATCGTCTGCATACGTCGCCCGCTGTAAGTAATAGAAAGAAGGAGAAATCGTAGTTCGTAGTTGGAATGGCATTAATGTAGAGGAAAGCATTGTGCCCTGAGTCACTATAGGAATTATAGATTGCATAAGTCCGATCCCGTAGGTAGGATGTCTAGTTCTAAGAATTGCAGTAGCTCAGCTGCTTAAGATAATTTGCGCATGATAGATCCTAGGACCTCTGCGGACGAGTTGACCAGCATTCCCTTGAAACCCCGCGGTGTTATACACAGGAGAGCCGGTCCTCATTGCACTACGCAGGTGGTTAGTTCTAATTAGATCTTAAGGTCCCAGATTCTCCGATGTCGTCACCCCTCCTAGGTGCTAGGTCTGACGCACATCCCTAGGTAGGACAAGTGAGCCTCGTCCGTCGATCGTAGCGGTGTACTTCCGTGCCCATACGTTCAGCAGTAGTACCATTGATTGGGATCACAGTAGGTCGGATTTATCAGATCATAAACACGGTAATAATTCGTCTGTATTTAGACCTGAGAAGAGGTTATGTAACGGAATGTTCCAACCACAAGGAACGTCATGTCTCAGATCCTCTAGATCTAGGGCTCTGCTCCCTACTGCCCCTTCGAATTTCTCTGATGGATGTAGATCACGGAAAATTATGGTTAACTCTCTGTCGAACCCAGGATCGGAGGTTTTCTGATTTCAACTCGTTTGGCAAACTCATCAGGACTGTTCATCAACCCAGTTGAGACTCCCCTAATAGACCGAATGTTTTCTACTAAACAGATGCATTACTTCATCAAATGTTCAAAATTGAATCTGTTGTTGAGGCATTTCCTTGAACCCCTGCGGAAATGTAGGCAGAACGTATCTATGTAGATCTCCTGACGGTTGATACTCAGTCTTTTTCCATGTTTTCAAGATAGAAAATCAATGGGAGCATCTCGTGACATTGCCCTGCACCTTTTAGCGAATTTTCAAAGAAAATGAAGCTATTGCAATGGCCTCAAAATTTTTAGAATCAACTTTTTCGAAAAATTTTCACACTGAAATCCGTTTTGGAACATTCTGAAACGATCCCTGAAGTTTTTCCAAAAATTATATATATATATATATATATATATATATATATGTGTGTGTGTGTGTGTCATTCCGGACGATAACTTGAGTAATTGTTTAAAATTTTTTTTTTAGTTTTTGCCAAAATGTTTGTAACAACAAACCATAGGTCAAGTTCGTTAACCAGCAATTTTGGACAATCCAAAGTGGTCCAAAATTCTAAAAAACTCCAAAAAAATGGGTTTTCCCGTTTTTTGAGGTTTTTACATTGAAAATCATGGTAATTTATGGTATATTCGGATTCAGCACAAAATTTCTGATATGAATGCTTTTTTCAAAAATGAAAATTGTCCAAAATTAAGAAAAGTTTGTAGCTATATATATATATAATGAATACGTGCGTATATTTGTTGTAACCAGAAATGCAGTAGCCGTGTGGGTACTCTATAAGTTCATGTGAAAAAAAAAATGTCCTCGTTCAAATATTTAATCGACAACTGCCACCGATAGAAACGTTTAAAACCGAGTGTATTATTGAAAATCGCAAGATTTTTTCGTACATATCGCGAACATATTTAAATGTTATTAAATTAATTACTTAGATGCAGCAGGTAACGCACCGAAGAGAAAAATATGTGATAAACAAGGTGACTTGTTGTGATGAGGTTGAGAACATAAGATCATGAACGCGATCTGTCGCATTCATCTTTAACTACGTCCAGGAGCTTCCCCAATCAGAACGCTTCTCGGGCTCCCAGATTCAGCTTTCAGCCCAGTGATTTCACGTCTTCCGGGACGTCGATTATTGGTGTAAAAGCATGTAAAAAAAATATATATACATATATATAAACCAAGAATCGAAAAAAAACTTTCTACAACAAATTGCAACACCATTGGTCCTTTTCTTAACCACACCTTAAACTGAATGATTTCTTTGAAAATTCGCTCATTAATGCAAGCTGCATGAATGGACTTTTTCGTTTGGAGACAAAACTTGGTAAAATCCCACTTGTGCATATCAACGTTTCATGATTTAGGATCTTGAGTGAGGCCTCATGCGCAGAGTTGCACCCCCAGTTCTGAGTTACTGCATCATCTACAAGAAGATCCGTCAGCCAAGATGATCAGATGATTTACTACCCACCAAACGGCACACTTTCTTAGCAGATGCTCCTTAGTAATGAAAGTAGAAGCCACCTATGTAGGTCTCCTGAAAACTGTGTTCCCCGTGAAAACTTATTCAAGTGAGCAATGAATCACCCGATTACACGCCGTTGAGCCGATAAAAATTGCGTGCTAACAGCCCCTGAAAAAGAGCGGTAGGAAAAACCGCGACAACGTATTTCACCAAATTCCTACCGCTGCAAGTTGGCCCTGAACCACTTAATACTTGTAAGGGACCACCGCCTTGGAAGCTCTCATTATTCAGCGAGACTCGACACTTCCTCGCGGAGGTAGTAGTTGATATTATCCCGCCTTGTCTTCCACATCCTTCCAAGGCTGCTTCCAGCGGGTTTCCTCCGCCTTTCTCTTTCGTCGGAACACTTCCCATATCGGAGGTATTGAGAGTTGGCCGTGTGGTTCTTGAAAAGCCTTTGGTCCTGAATAGAACGCCTGTGTTTTGCCGGAACAAGTAGTTGAATTGGGCGGAGTCGCCGTATTTGATCGACTTCAAAACCGCTGGAGGCGCGAAGGAGTGTCAACAATTCCGTTTGAGATGGGAGACGATTTTTTTAAAAATGTTTCAGAACCTTGAATATTGGTTTATTATTTTCAGTAATAAGCCTGATAAAGAAAACCTTTCTAGTTTAAGGCTTTATTCGGCAAGAACTTGACAAGAAATGAATTTTGGTAATTAGGTAAAATCCGCTAAACAATTCGTTACTAAGAAGGTCACATGATTATAAAAGATGTAGTAATGTTCACCACATTCTCCCCTCCCTTATTTGGTCACGTAGTCCTTTAGGTAACTCGGTGGGCCACGAACTCTTGAGGAACGTCGAAGCTCATGTTCTGTTACAACTTCAGGAGGAACTGATGACGAGGGTGTTGATGAAGAAGGAGCAGGAGCAGGTGGAAGCGCCGGGGCTGTTGAAATAGGGCTTTGAATATCTGGCTCAAAATCTGCCGTTGGGTACGTGCCTTCAGGTTCTTCTACTTCTGGAGTTTGAAGAGCAATCTCCTGGGTATCTCCCCTTGGGGCCAGATGTCGAAGAGAAACGGTAGTTTCTTGACCATTGGGCAATCGCACGAAGGCATATTCGGGGTTGGCCTCTATCAGATCTACTTCATCGACAGCTGGTTCATATTTGCTGTGGCGTATGTGGCGTTTTAGAAGAACCTTCCCTGGAGTACAGAGCCAACTGGGTAGAGAGCATCCCTTCGCAGAGCGGCGATGATGAACGAACATTCGTTCATGTGGAGTGGCATTCGTTGAAGTGCATAGGAGTGAACGAATGGCATGAAGAGCCTCCCCTAGCACCAATTCCCAGTAAGAGGATTTGAGTTTGTTGGAGTGTAGATGCAATTGAACTGTTTTCCATATAATGCCATTATATTTTTCAATTTGGCCATTCCCTTGTGGGTTGTAGGCTGTCGTACGGCTCGTCGCAATGCCACTTGAATGTAGGAACTCCTTGAGCTCAGCAGACATGAAACATGTACCACGATCGGAGTGAACAAAGGATGGTAAACCAAATGTGAAAAATAATTCTTTCAAGTGTTTGATTACTGTTGTTGAAGTCAGGTCAGCGCAAGGGAAAGCAAATGGAAAGCGCGAATATTCATCAACAATAGTTAACAAGTACTTCTTTCCCTTTGTTGAGGTAGGCAATGGACCCTTGAAATCCACGTTTAAGCGTTCGAAAGGAGACGTTGCCTTGATGAGCGTTCCTTTGTGCTGATAGAAGCGTGGTTTCAACTCGGCACAAGTTGTGCATGCAGCCGTAGCTTTCCGGATGTCATCCACTGAAAATGGAAGATTTTTGCTTCGAACCCAGTGGGTCATACGTGTGATTCCTGGATGACACAGATTGGAATGCAGAGTCTGCAAGTCTCCTAACAAAGTAACACTGCCCCCTACTCCAAGGAGTTGCTGGTCTTGTGCTGTAGGCTTGACTCGAGATAGAGTATCAGCAGCTGCATTCTCCTTTCCTGGGCGATACACAATATCAAAGGTATAGCAACAAAGTTCGAGGCGCCACCTCATTATTTTTTCATTTTTGATTGTGCTGGAATGGTGTAGGTCGAACATGAAGGACACAGACTTTTGATCGGTGAGAATGCAAAATTGCCTTCCTAGCAGGTAGTGCCTCCAGTGCCTAACTGATTCTATGATGGCGTATGCCTCCTTCTCAACAGATGAGTGTCTCTGTTCACTCTCAGACAGGGTTCGAGAAAAGAATGCCACTGGCTGGCCCGCTTGGGTAAGTGTTGCAGCGATAGCAAATTCAGAGGCATCTGTTTCTACTTGGAAAGGAATGGTATGATCAATGGCTGAGACAACTGAGTTGGCAATGTCCTGTTTTAGGTTTTCGAATGCGTGTACTACGTTTATAGGTAAAGGGAAACATCTCGACTGTATCAGTGGCCGGATTTTCTCTGAATAGTGAGAGATCCATCGAGAGTGATGGGCGAAAATACCGACAGCCCGTTGAAGTGCTTGGGTAGAATCTGGGACTGGGAGGGCTATTAATGACTTGAGACGGTCTGGATCAGGTCGTACGGAACCATTTGAAATCAGATAACCTAATAGTTTTATTGATGAAGTAGAAAAAGTGCATTTATCTTCATTCAGCGTGAGGTTATACTTTTTTACAGCATCCATGAAACGCTTTAGGTTAAGATCATGTTCCTGCTGATCTTTTCCACACACAGTAACATCATCAAGATAAGGGTACGTACCCTCCAACTTCTCAGTCTCAATGATTGCATCGATAGTCTTTTGAAAACAGGGAACGCCATTCGTGACGCCAAACGGGATTCTACGGAATTGATAGAGTTTCCCGCATGCCTCAAAAGCAGTGAAAGGCCTCTCTGATTCCAATATGGGGATTTGATGATAGGCACTTCTGAGGTCGATCGTGCTGAAGATGGCGTGTTTTGAAACTTTTTCGACAACGCATTCGATGCGAGGTAGTGGATACGCATCCAAATAGGTGAAGCGGTTAATGGTCTGCGAGTAATCAATTACCATTCTACGCTTGCGGCCATTGACTACAAACACTTGAGCTCGCCAAGGAGAGTTGCTTTTTTCTATAATTTCTTCAGTGAGGAGCTTTTCCACATCGACCCTAATGAACTCCACGTCCTCCGGAGACTGTCGACGTGATCGAGTAGCAATAGGTTTTATCCCTGGAGCGAGACTGGCGAACAAAGAAACTGGTGGTACAGCAGCGTGAGCAAGACCACACACTTGGAGGGGGGGCCGTTCTCCACCAAAAGAAATTTCAACTGCTGAGTGATTGTTGAGCAAATCATGGCCGATGAGGACATCGGCACATAAATCATCGAGTATCAGTAGCTGTGCGTCTTCGTAGGTATGTCCTAGCAGTTCCAGATTTGCAGTGCAAGAACTGTGGATACCTGCAGTTAATCCAGTTGCTGCCATAGATACTGAGCCCGAGAATGGCTTCGTAACAAGGTTACATCGTTTTACCACAGACTTATTGATAAAACTCAGCGAGCTCCCAGTATCGATGAGACAACACAACTTCCTACCATTGAGTTTTAGCGGAGTAACTGCCCTCGATAGGCAGCTTGGCGAGGCGGCAGTTACAACGCATGAGAAAGCTGAGGCAGCATTTTGAATTTTCGGATTATTTGGGCTTGTATGTTTGCGAGACAAACATACCTTTGGAAAATGGCCTCTCTTTTCGCAATTCCTACAGACATTATCCCTGGCAGGGCACTCGGAGCGAGGATGGTAGTCGGAGCCACAGAAGAAACATTTTTTGGCTGACTTGAAAGCTGCAGAGACTTGAGTGTCACTGCTGTCAGTAGCGGCACTAGCGCAATTTACCTGAGCCCGTAGGTACGCCTGTGATTGTACTTGAGCCATTTCTAAAGATCGAGCTTGTGTATGAGCTTGATCTAAAGTGAGAGTAAGGTTTTCGAGCAGCCTTTGACGGATGTGAGGCGATACCATCCCTCGAATAAACGCATCCCTAATGAAACCATTTTTGTGATTCTCTGCATTGACCTCCATAAAGTTGCAGTCCTTACTCAACGTTTTCAGAGACTCTAGGTACTGGTCGAGTGACTCTCCAGGTTGCTGAACTCTCGAGGCCAATAAATGTCTAGCAAAGATTTCGTTGACAGGTTTGACGTACAATGCTTGTAATGCTGCGATGGCATTAGCGTACGTAGTGCAAGAGCTGATGAAACGGTATACGTTCGGGGCTAAATGAGCAGCAAGAAGATGTAGCTTACCCTCATCGGTCACGTCGGGAACAACTGCGGTAAAGTTTTCGAAGGTAGTTCTCCAGTGAGTCCAGTCTTGATCAGCGGTAGAGGCCGAGGGTTCTAGGTCGAACCGGGGTGGCTTGAGAAGTTTTTCCATCTTTACTCTTGCCGAATAAATTGATAAAGAAAACCTTTCTAGTTTAAGGCTTTATTCGGCAAGAACTTGACAAGAAATGAATTTTGGTAATTAGGTAAAATCCGCTAAACAATTCGTTACTAAGAAGGTCACATGATTATAAAAGATGTAGTAATGTTCACCACAAAGCCTTTGGAATCGAGCAAGAAAAAAAAATTTTATCCCCCTCTCCATACGCCGTCCGCAGCACTTTTCTTAGCAACACTGGACCGATTTGGTTCAAATTTGGTTAATGGGCTCCATTTGGGGTCTAGTTGTGCCGCGAAGCTTTTGGTTGATGTAGGTCACTTCTAAGGGGTGAAAACTAAGGGTTGAAATTTTCAAGAGTGCCCTAGCTCGAAAACTCTCGAAATAAAGGTATTGTTTTTTCACCAATTTGAAATAGTATTGAATTTTTTAAAATTTTTGAGACCACCCGGAGCTCTGTAGGACAAACCGTTCGGTCCCTACGAGTACTTGAAGGTTTTCCTTCGATAAAACAGAATCATGAGTGTGAATCGCAAACGAGGTCCAATCTCCATTCAAATTTTATCTGACTAAAATGCGATCGCTGTTCATTTCTTCGATTTGTATACAGTTTTGCCTTCTGCGTAACCAGTAATCAAATTTCTATATGAAGCTTTCTATTTTTCCAATCGAGTGTGAAGCGTTTAGTTCTTTCTAATAAACTTGATTGTGAAGGTGTGAAGCCAGTATGGTGTGGTAGGTAGTACCTAGCTGGTAGGTAAAAAAAATGTTGGTGGGTAAAAAACGCTGCAAATTATTGCTCAAAGGCTTCTTCACTCTTCAGATCACTGATCAGCTGAGTGAGCTCCGAAGCCATTTTCAATGCTATTGAATGGAAGTGCTCTTCCAGGCGTCTCCAGCATTCGAGGAGATCTTCTTCACTCCTCAGATCACTGATCAGCTGAGTGAGCTCCGAAGCCATTTTCAATCCTATTGAACGCAGGAAACTGATATTTGAGAGGGAAGGTCAAGGGAGAATACAGATGGTGGTAGGTGCTATTGATGGAGAACCAGTGATCTATACAGAAGGGTGGGGTCTAATACAGAAAATAATAAACCTTTGGGCAATGATTTGCAGCGTTTTCTTTATTAAGTTACCAATCTGCCTGATTCTTTTTGAAATGTGTTCTGTTTTGGAATGTTTCAAACGAATTTCATTTTGCTATATTGAAAAGAGTTTAAACTGAGTGAAAATAGTTAAAAATTTGGTTGCCGATCACCGGGAAGATTGTCTGTAGGTGATTGGTTTATAAACAAGATCACTCACAACACAAAGATTAGTCTTTTATTAGTTTTACAAAATCGTAAAAATACTTCCGCGCAATGAATAAAAAGGAATATTAAAAAAAACTCTGGACTAACAAATATCCATGAGGAATTAGGATTTTGGCCACAAATCGTATCGCTCTAGAGTGTGCCTACAGGTCCTCATTCACGTCACTTTCTCTATAACTGTCCGCTGAGTCGTTCACATAATGAGGTTCACTTGAGGGGGGTTCCGATAACCCAAAAACGGGTGTTATTCGCTCAGAACCTACATAAGCCTCATCAAACGTGTTGATAGTATTCATATAATAATTATATATTATTATTATATTATAATTTCACAGGGTGTCACATTTCATAACTGTCACAGGCCAGGAATCGATTCTAGAGCTCATTTCCAGAAAAATAAGCTTCTTAGTAATTTTTTTAGAGGCTTCGTTTCAAGTTATTTCAATTTTAGGATTTTTTCGTGTTTTCGACCTTATCTCAGTAAAACGGCTCTAACTCCCCGAATTTTCATGCAAATTCCAATCTGATTACACCGTTAGAAAGAGCGTAAAATCTCCTTGGTGGAAAAAATCTTTTTTTAACAGAAAAAAGGGTGAAAATTGGACGTGAAACGAAAAATTGGTCAAATCTTGTAAATCTCAACTTTTTTCAAACGCTCATAGTTTCTGCACTCTGGCACGCGAATTTTTGCCTGTAGGCCTAAAAGGTGAGCCAAAATCTCAGCTTTACAACGGTTTAGCAATTTTCGTTTATTATTTTCAATAATGAACCTTTGGAATCGACCAAGAAAAAAAAATTTTAACACCCCCTCAAAATTTGATGGTTTACGTTTCAAGGTACGTAGAATACGAAAATCGAATAAAAATTTGGCCGTCCGTCCGCCGTACGCCGTACGCGGCACTTTTGCCACTTAGCATTGACCGATTTTGATGAAATTTGGTATGTAGGCTCCATTTGGGGTCTAGTTGTTCCCCGAAGCTTTTGGTTGATGTAGGTCACTCCTAAGGGTTCCAAAATCAATTTTGAAATTTTGAAAACGCCCTAACTCGAAAAATTTCGATATAAAGGTATTGTTTTTTCTTCAATTTAAGATTCTATAGAATTTTTAAAATTTTTTGAGACCACGCGGAGCTCTGTAGGACAAATCGTTCGCTCCCTACGAAAATTTAAGGGTTTATATTGAAATATCGGAAAATAGGCCGTTCAAATTAGAGCTGACCGAAATGCGATCGATGGTTGGTGATTTTGATTTTATTTTTTTTATTTTATTTTTTTAGTTTTTTTATATTTTTTTTACATTTTATTATTAGGTATTATTATTTTTTTTCATATTGGATGGTTGGTGATTTTGTAGACGAGTGATCTATATAGAAAAATAATAAACCATTGTGTAATAATTTGCAGCGTTTTTATCTAAGTGGGGCTTATTACAGAAATTTGTGTTTGAATGCGGAAAAACGTAAATTTTTTCAACGGAATCAGCGCTCTCACTCACCTGAGTGTTTAGGGAGGCCTTTCTGTCTGGCGCAGTAGACCACCTTCTTCCATCGTCCAATCCCTCAATTTTTAATTCATAGAGCAAATTAAAGGAGTTGTGGACAATTTAATGACGTAATGTAAAAGTCTCGAAAAAATTTTTAAATTGAAATACTTAACTCGGACAAAAGGTCTTGGAGAAACTTTTTGTTGTAAATTTGTTGCAAAATCGACTCCTGCAGTACTTATTGCAGATCTGTTTGGCTTCTTAATTAGGGGGTTTCCTATAACCGGTAAATGCTGATGGGGGATGGGAAGAGAAAGGGGAAAATTATAGTGGGTTATTCTTAGAATTATAAGAATAATAAGAATTTAATTATCGTTCACGTGCTTTAGTGGAGAATCCGTCTCACCAGCAAGTCATGGAGTACTATAGGCGAGCGCTTTTAATGTAAGGATATCATCATCGGGCCTTAGAGAGAGTACTTAAGTTCGTCGGTCAGTCACATAAATAGGCTCTCCCTGGCGTGTTACGACAAACTCCCTGAGCAAAAGGATACTCCCCAGTACGTCAAACATCGTGAACGCTGCCTCTCCATCAACATCGATTGATGCCTTTCGCCTATCCGTGGTTGAAGCTGAAGTAGAGTTGTGATATATTATTCCTCTTTTTTATAAACACTCATAAGACTTCGTTATTTGGTTGAACATTTTTATTCTTATACTCAGAAATTTTTAATCTTACTCGTGAAAACACAATGACAACCAATTTATATAATCACATGCAAAATAATTTAGGGCCAAAATTATCGCAAGAAGCTTAAAATTTGAGGAAGGAAAAATTCCTCAAGTCACTTGTTGAAAAATGTGGAAAGGTTCCCTTTTTTCGCCTATTCCAATCCAGATGATGGTTTTTCTGCATTTTTATCAAATTTTGAGTTTCTCTCGTCTGTTGCTTTTTTTGTTGACCCTCCACCTACCGAAAACACACCAGGCTTTCCCGGAATATGAAGACTGAATATAAGGTCCTCCAACGATAATGATGATTGTGATTTTTACACTCTTTGTGAAAGCTTTCTTTTTTGGCATTGCCTGCAACTTCGTTCGTGCTATTTCCATTGCTATCCTTTTTGTTGTTCCTGAAGTTGTACTGTGAACCAATTTGTCACTCAAACTTTCAATATTTTGTTTCGTGGTGTTAATTTCCTGAAATGTGTTATTAGAACTATGTTTTGTATGTTCGGTTCCCATGTTTTGCATTTTGGAAATTGAAATGTTACTGAAAAATCCAGTTTCGATAGAAACACCTCTTGTGAGTCCTAATTTCATCGATTGTTTTAACTTATTTGTACACCCTTGCGATGGCATTTTCAACTCAGCTTGTCTTGAAAATAGTGGTTCTTCGTGGAACAGTGCTGACAAGTCTCCCTCTACACTCCACAAGTCCAAGCCATAACACTCTTCCCGCCAACGTTGATGTTCTAATAACATTTTCACTTGAAGTTCTTCTTTTTTGCGCTCTATTTCTGCTCTCTTCCTCTTGAGAAATTTTTGTTTGATGGTTTGGTCATAATCTTGGTTGTTTGGTTTCAAACGTTCGTTGTTTAATTCACTTTCGTACTGATTTACCATTTTTTCGAGAAATTCGATGCTCTTGAATCGTATTTGGATTTCTAGTTTGTATATATTCATCGCTGTTTCTCCCTGTTTCTCTCCAGTTCGTTTTTTTCTCATTCTCACCTTCTGTAGCCGTGAATCGAACCACGCTCTTTCTACCGCTGAAGTAGAGTTGTGATATATTATTCCTCTTCTTTATAAACACTCATAAGACTTCGTTATTTGGTTGAACATTTTTATTCTTATACTCTGAACTTTTTAATCTTACTCGTGAAAACACAATGACAACCAATTTATATAATCACATGCAAAATAATTTAGGGCCATAATTATCGCAAGAAGCTTAAAATTTGTGTATTAAATTTTGATGCCAAAAATTATTTGAATATATTGAAGTATCGCTTTCGCGACAGAAGCGTTTCGCTCCTTTAACAATTTATCGCCCCAATCACCTTTTTTGATTTCGCTGTATGTTGACAAGTGCTGCTGCAACCTATAGAACTGCGTCAACTTCATACTTCTTAATTTTGGCAGCATTCATCTCCGCGAGTGATCTCTGGCCAGAGCCAGAGACCCCGATACATCAATAATAGCTCCTCTTGGTGTTGCAACCGAGAGATCAGGACGACAACCTCGTTCTGCTAGGTTGAAGTGTGGCTCAAGCTATAATGATCAGCCTTTGCGACAATCAGAGCCATCCATAGCATTATCGTGTCATTGGTAGTTAAATCAAAATGTATCTTGAAGCCTTACGCAGCTACGAAGTGTAAAGCAATTTAGGAGCTGCAAAAGCAATTACGTTCAAAAAGTTATCAATGAAGGGGTCGAGATTTTTTCAATGTGAAAAAAAAGAAATAAAAAAACTCTCCGCTTGGTCATAACCGCTCGTTTGAGAAAGGCAGCGCGGTAACAAATTGGATATCGTTCAACTTGGCGGTATTTACGGTTGAATCACGTTGTCGGCTACGGTTGAATTGCCTCCCGAGCTCTGAGGGCTTGAAGAGAGAACTGGATCGATCCGTCCGAACGGTTCATGGGAGCTGCTGAAAAAATTTAGTTCCGTGGAAAACATGTAAAGTTTCCCTAGCGAAAATGGAAGCAACTGAAGTTCCGCTGTGAAGCACGGTTAGTTGCGCACAGGCCAACTCTTGACTTGTAAAGTTCGAATGCAAAACGAAAGGACCTCGACATAGCACCCCCTCAATGTGAAAAACGCGGCAGATTATTACAAAACAGTTCGTGTTCCATTGGTTTATTATTTACAATAATGAACCTTTGGAATCGAGCAAGAAATATTTTCTTAACCCTTCCTCAATACAAGATGGCTGAGAAGGGCGAATTCTTATTCATAAATACGATTATGAATACAAATCATATCTGCGATTTTATGATTATGAATACGAATACAGGTATGAATATGAATATGAATACAAATACAATCGTATTCACCCTTTGAATACGATTTTCTCCCGTATTCGTGTTTTGAATACGATTTTATGAATTTTTCTATAATTTCCCCAAAAATCGAATTTTTTTAAACGATTTTCCCTGAAAATCATACTTTTTTAATGATTTTCTCCCGAACTCTGGACATATTGAATATTTCATAAATTTTATGACCTAACATTGTCAAAATAATCAATCAAAATTCGAAACGCTCTCAAATTACTATAGGATTTTGGTTTATTATTTTCAATAATAAGCCTTTGGAATCGAGCAAGAAAAAAAAAATTTTAACCCCCCCTCAAAATTTGATGTTTTACGTTTCAAGGTACGTAGAATACGAAAATCGAATAAAAAAATTTCCGTCCGTACGCCGTACGCCGTACGCGGCACTTTTCTTAGCAACACTGGACCGATTTGGTTCAAATTTGGTATATAGGCTCCATTTGGGGTCTAGTTGTGCCGCGAAGCTTTTGGTTGATCTAGGTCACTTCTAAGGGGTGAAAATTAAGGGTTGAAATTTTCAAGAGTGCCCTAGCTCGAAAACTCTCGAAATAAAGGTATGGTTTTTTCACCAATTTTAAATAGTATTGAATTTTAAAAAATTTTTGAGACCACCCGGAGCTCTGTAGGACAAACCGTTCGGTCCCTACGAGTACTTGAAGGTTTTCCTTCGATAAAACAGAATCATGAGTGTGAATCGCAAAAGAGGTCTAATCTCCATTCAAATTTTATCGGACTAAAATGCGATCGCTGTTCATTTCTTCGATTTGTATACAGTTTTGCCTCCTGCGTAACCAGTAATCAAATTTCCATACGAAGCTTTCTATTTTTCCAATCGAGTGTGAAGCGTTTAGTTCTTTCTAATAAACTTGATTGTGAAGGTGTGAAGCAGTATGGTGTGGTAGGTAGTCCCTAGCTGGTAGGTAAAAAAAAGTTGGTAGGTAAAAAAAATGTTGGTGGGTAAAAAACGCTGCAAATCATTGCTCAAAGGCTTCTTCACTCTTCAGATCACTGATCAGCTGAGTGAGCTCCGAAGCCATTTTCATTCCTATTGAATGGAAGTTCTCTTCCAGGCGTCTCCAGCAATCGAGGAGATCTTCTTCACTCTTCAGATCACTGATCAGCTGAGTGAGCTCCAGAGCCTTTTTTACTCCTATTGAATGGAAGTGCTCTTCCAGGCGTCTCCAGCATTCGAGGAGATCTCCTTCACTCTTCAGATTACTGATCAGCTGAGTGAGCTCCGAAGCCATTTTCATTCCTATTGAATGGAAGTGCTCTTCCAGGCGTCTCCAGCAATCGAGGAGATCTTCTTCACTCTTCAGATCACTGATCAGCTGAGTGAGCTCCAGAGCCTTTTTTACTCCTATTGAATGGAAGTGCTCTTCCAGGCGTCTCCAGCATTCGAGGAGATCTCCTTCACTCTTCAGATTACTGATCAGCTGAGTGAGCTCCGAAGCCATTTTTACTCCTATTGAATGGAAGTGCTCTTCCAGGCGTCTCCAGCATTCGAGGAGATCTCCTTCACTCTTCAGATTACTGATCGGCTGAGTGAGCTCCGAAGCCATTTTCAATCCTATTGAACGCAGGAAACTGAAATTTGAGAGGGAAGGTCAAGGAGAATACAGATGGTGGTAGGTGCTATTGATGGAGAACCAGTGATCTATACAGAAGGGTGATCTATACAGAAAATAATAAACCTTTGAGCAATGATTTGCAGCGTTTTTCACGCAGAATCGAACGAGACCAACCCCAGGTCGCTACGACCAAACTTATAGAAACTACGAAAAAATTTCCGCTGAAAATCGTGTTTTTTAACGATTTGCACTGAAAATTTTACCGGAAATTTCGTCGTACTTTTTGGTCGTAGCGACCTTGGGTTGGTCTCATTCGATTCTGCGTGAAAAATCCTATAGGAATTTGTGAGCGTTTATTTTGAATCCTATAGGAATTTTGATTGATTATTTTGACAATGTTAGGTCATAAATATGTCCAGAGTTCGGGAGAAAATCATAAAAAAAGTATGATTTTCAAGGAAAATCGTTTAAAAAATTCGATTTTTGGGGAAATCATAGAAAAAATCATAAAATCGTATTCAAAACACGAATACGGGGAAAAACCGTATTCAAAAGGTGAATACGATTGTATTCGTATTTATATTCATATTCATAGGTACCTGTATAATACAATGCGAATAATTCGCATTCATAATCATCAAATCGCAGATATGATTTGTATTCATAATCGTATTAAATACGATTAATTTAAATTCACAAATTTTGTGAATAAGAATTTGCCCATCTGTGCAAGATGGTTTACGTCGCGAGGTAATATAATCCAAACACCGAATAAAATAATATCTATATGCGGCACTTTCCTTAATTCCCACGGACTTACTTAGGACTTACACGGAGGTTACTTAGTTGCCCCTCAACCCCCCGCACTGAGTACACGGGGGTAGAGGGGTGAGGGGGGGGGGGCAAAAGTCCCTTATTACCCCTACTGAAGGCATTGTTTTTTCATTGATATCGAATAAAATTAAATTAGTAGAATCGAATGAGACCACCCAAAGCTCTGTATGACAAACTTGCAAACATGAAGGTTGGACTTACAATAAATTAGAAACACGAGTGTGAATCGCTTTTTTAAAAATTTAGGCGCATGCAACCACTTTGTTGTTGGTGTCATGGACGCCAACAACATTTCACAATACATTCTACAACTTATGGTACAATGATAGAGCCTTTAGTTTTTCTAGGACATCACTCAAAAGAGAAACATTTTTTCCCAGTTAGTAGATCCTAAATTGAACTCGGTACTTCTGGTGGCCGTTCAATAAAAGCGCGAGAGTGAATCGCAAACGATTGTTCGCTGACGGATCTAGGACTAATATCCGTTCAAATTTCAGCTGATCAAATTCTTAGAATTGAGTTTCATGTCACTCCGTTGTGCTTCCTTAGCAACTAAGAACCAAATTTCGTGATGAAGGGCCTCCCAGCTCTTGAAATAATATTTCAATAATATATAATATATATCTTACTAGCAATAACATAGATATATTATATTATAATATATCTATGTTATTGCTAGTAAGCAGTATAGAACATTGTGTAGTAATTTGCAGCGGTTTTTTGGTTTATTATTTTAAATAATGAACCTTTGGAATCGACCAAGGAAAAAATTTTTGCCCCACCCCCCCACAAAATTTGTTGGTTTACGTTTCAAGGTACGTAGAATCCAAACATCGAATAAAAATGTGGCCGTCCTTCCGCCGTACGCGGCGCTTTCCTCGGTTAGCATTGACCGATTTTGAGGAAATTTGGTATGTGGACTCCATTTGGGGTCTAGTTGTGCCCCGAAGCTTTTGGTTGATTTAGGTCACTTCTAAGGGTTGAAAAATAAGGGATGTAATTTTGAAAACGCCCCAACTCAAAAAACCCTGTGTTGTTGCCTGTAAAGTCGGTATACGGGCGAAAGTTTTACGTGACAACGACTTTGAGTGGTAAAATAATTTTAATGTTAATATTCATTCGTATAGTAGGAAGAAGGATAAAATAAAATTCTTTGTCAAGTTGCACAGAGTAGGTATTTCCCGTAGGTAGTAGGTATTTCCCATGGGTGGGGGGGGGAGTGAGTGCCAGGGAAGGGGGGCGGGGCGCTCCCGCTTTTGTGAGCGCCGGGGAAGGGCGCCGAGCTGCACCCCCTCCGTGAGCGGAGCGTAACGCAGTTTCTTGAAGTGTCTCCCGGTAAACCAATTTATAAGACGTTATCACGTCAAAAAATTTTATATTAAGGTATTGTTTTTCCTTCAATTTAAGATAGTATTGAATTTTTAGAGTCCACAAGGAGCTCTGTAGGACAAACCGTTCGCTCCCTACGAGAATTTGAGAGTTGGACTAACGATAAATCAGAAACACAAGTGTGAATCGCAAAAGAGGCCTAATCTCCGTTCAAGTTTAAGCTGGCCAAAATGCGATCGCTGTAGGTACGTGGTAGGTAGGTAGTATCTATTGTTCTTTGCCGTGTTCTTTGCAGACGAGTGATCTATATAGAAAAATAATAAACCTTTGTGTAATAATGTGCGGTATTTTTCGGGGCTCGCTTCTCGATGTAGGACGAGAGCCAGTCTAATGGAACAGGACCGCGGTGGTGGAGTGATATGATTAGGATGGTAGGAGAAGGAGGTAGGAGGACTCTAACAACAATTAGAGGAGGAGGTCCAAGCTCGGTGACCTGTACTTAACCTGGAACACCCCCTCGGGGAACACGAGGTAGATCCGTGAGCGGTCGAAGGGGGTTTGGCGCTGTGCAATAAATAAGCGATGTCCTGGAGGGTGTTCCCCCAACCCTCCTACAAGTGCACTCCAGAAGCCCCGGAATCGAACAACCTGATAGCTAGTTCGGTTATTGTGAACCGTATTTCGGGAATTGCTAAATTTTACATGTTTATAGTTGATCAAGAGGCCGCTAGGGTGCACTACCCCTCAGGTAAGAACCCTTCGTAGTTCATCCCCCCTAGAGCTCGTCATCCCTTGGAACGGGACTCTAGTTGAAGACCATTGAAGCGAAGCTTCTGATTGGCGCTCCGTGCAATGTTCCGAAATCATCCGCCAATGGTAGACTAGATAACTTTTCCCTATTTTCTCTTGGAGCTGGGTCGGCTTGGTTTTGGACGCACATTCCAGCGTTAGTTCTTGTCTAGAGCGTTATAATAAAAGTCTTTGCGAATTTCTCTTTCATTTAAAAGTGTTTTTTCATTCACCAATCTACTTAATTCTACACGTATATACAAATAAAGTTCCATTTTAATCTTTTAATTCATCAGGCGTTCCATAATCATGATCCTTGATGATGTTCCATCATTGGCGATGATCTTGGGATAAGACACATCAAGACCATCCCAGATTAGTGTTGTAAGAGTCATAAGAACATTGGAAAGATTATACAAATCCTCTAATGAAGAAATGGAAGACCCGACATTCATTCCCCTGAATTTCTTAATCATATTTACAAGTAGTTACGGGAATTAAGTAGCTAAACTACTCTTAGGTCGAAGGATGCCCAGACAAGCGTCCAATCGAGACCGTGCCGTAGATGGAGTGGGGGCGAAGTGTAGGATTGCAACAACCTGACTAGATATCTGGTAATTATTCGGATCCACTTAGCAAGTTTCTTTGATAAGAGCGTCTGCTGCCTCATCAGAGTTGACCCAATCAATCGAAGGAGCTGACAAAGAATAATCCGCTTATGCCCACTTACACCAAACATTCGAAACGATTGGCAATAAACGTCTTTCACCAGAGCGATTTACGAGTTTAAACTCCATCTCTAGGGGTTCGAGTTTAAACGGTCGGAAGTCGGCCGATTCAATATGGCCGCGCTTTGATTTGTGATTGTTTTCAAAATGAATTTGGCATTGCGAATTATTTTTGACTCGTCTGACGATGACGACGACGTCCTGGATCGGATTCCACATTCCGAGGTGATGGACGATACTGAGTTTCCGCCTTTCCAAGCCCACGGTCGTCCAAGTGCTCGACTAGATTGACACTCGCCTCTAGTTCAAAACGTTAATTTAAAATGAATAATGCTTTTTCCATTAATAGAATAGTGCAACCTACATTCCTTGGTTGTTTCTATACAACCATTCATGGACGAATCATACAAATTGACCATTATACAAAAAGACCAGTTCGACCAAAATAAATTTCCATTGAGGTGAAATTGCCCTCTTCTTCGAGTTTACATCCATCGGTGATCATTTAAATGATCGAAGTACATTCCTACCGTTTAAAACAAGGCGGCGGTCACTGTGTTTCACAAGGATACATCAAGGAAGGAAGGTACTTGAGTGTGGAGAAATTCTGGAGTATTGAGCTCGACACGGCTCAAAGTGATGATGTGCAATAACTTATTCGGTAGGTAAATCAGCAAAATAAAACGAAGGAATTGATATGAACCGGAAAACTCGAAACAAACCACAGGAATCACCAAAATGAAATAAATAAAAAACGAAGGAATTCACAATTTCATTGACAGGAAAAACTGACACTGATAAACAAGGCGGGAATTTATTGATAGCAAGCGCGGGAGTGGTTGTTGTTCAAGACTTCTATTGACCCAATACGTCATAATGTCCACCTTTTCATTCTCATTCGTTTCGCTCGACATTTCAAGATTAGCAAAGCTCTATTATCTTAAACGCTGTTTAACGATGATTTGGGTTGGTGAAAGACGCTTGCCATCTTGCCGGGTTTATTCCTTCAGATTAACTATAAAGGCGTTTAGATAAACACGTTTTGAACAACTTCTGGTAAAAGTGGGCCTACCCACTCTAGAAATCTAGTTTTATGATGAGAGCGTGCGTGTGTGTGTGTGGTCGCTTCAATGGAACCGCAAATCAATTAAAACAGCCGACAAAGGATAATCCAGAACTTCTTAGTAAGCCAGTTCCGTTGAATATAATGTTCGCACATCAATCAAAGGAGGCAATGGAAGATAATCTACCACTTAGGAAGCTGGTTCCTTTGAGGATAATATTTGTCTCCGCATCATTGGCGACGCAAGTCAAACAATGGAAGCAATAAAAGATAATCCAGAATCACTTAAGAACCTACTTTCTCTGATGACAGCTTTTGTAGGGACGGCATGATACTCCAAAGTATCGATACTCCTTTCGATACGATATTTCTCAGGAAGTATCGATACCCGATATCTTTTCGATACCGATGTTATAAAATATCGATACTTCGATAATATCGGCTCAAAGTATCGATACCACCGATATTTCAATTTAACCCACCGATGATTTTTTAATCCAAATAAAAACCCTATTAATTGAGAAAAGGCAATATATTTGTTTAAACAATAATTTAAAATGTAATAAAAGTCGATGGTAATTAAAAATGTAATAAAAGCCAATAATTTAAAATTTAATAAAAAGGAATAATCATTCCATTTTATTTCAATTCCAATTCCTATTTGCAAGAAATCTCTGTTCAATGAAATGATGTTTTCCTTCCACTAGGTATCGAAAGGATCGAGTAATAAATCAGTTACAATACAAATAATACTGTTAAATAGTATAGTCGAATAATAAATTTTATTATTCGAAAAAAGCTGTTCGCACGTGACTGATGTCACAATTCTGAGGCTATCGTGGCGATTTATCGTTTCAATTGATACTAGGTATTCTGAGGCATAGTATGGTATTATTGGTTGTTTTTTTTGTGTGTGGCTATTTTGAGTGTTATTCTGAGGCAGACAATAAATGGTATTATTGATTGTTATTGGTTGGTTTTTTTTTTGTCTGGCTATTTTGAGTGTTATTCTGTGGCTGACAATATATGGTATTATTTTCTAGTTACTTATTTGGTATGTTTTTACCAATTTACTTTGGCAAAATTTTCTATAATATCGTCAAGAAAGTATCGATACCTCCGATATTTTAGGCAAAAGTATCGATACCAACATATCAGTTTGAGTTTTGCATCAAAAGTATCGATACAAATATCGGAATCGATACAAAAAAAGTATCGATAGTCCGATATATCGGTGGTATCGTGCCGTCCCTAAGCTTTTTCGTCGCATGGAACGCGCTGAATCTATCAAAGTAATTTGGTAAAACGGTATAATTTATAAAATAATAAAAAATAAAATAATGAATTTTCATTTATCAAAAAATTGATTTTTAGTAAAATATACTAACATGATTAAAATTGAATCAATACAATATAAATTTTGTTCTTATCAAAAATCAAAATTTGTGTATTTAATAATTTATGGATCAGCAAATCTTGTGATCTATTCAATTTCATCGTATTCGTCCATTATGTTAAGGGGCCCATTCACGTGTACTCCTGGAGTCGCCGCCGCGGGCCTAGCCGCCGTCAAAGAGGAAAACTACCCGTGAATGGTTAACAAAATCCTGAGGTCTGGCGGGCGTCCGCCGCTCGGCAGGTAATCGAACATGCTCGAAAATTGCGGCCAGTTAATCCTCGGCGGCCCTGTGAATGGTTGAAGTCGTGGAGGGAAGAGACAGTTTCTTCCCACCACGCAGTACAGCATGTAGCCCTACCGTTTTCCTCACTTCTGGTCATCTGAGCAAGTGGTGGTTGGAAGCAGGCCCGCCAATCGGCGGAGTCAGGTAGTTTTGGAAGCCACGTGAATGGACTACTGCAGCGGCTTCGTGGAGTACCTGGAGGCCCGCGGCGGCGACTCCAGGAGTACACGTGAATGGGCCCCTTTACCTATGACTCTCCAAACAAAGTATGTTTTTAGGACCTCCAATAGTAAGACTTGGGCGTTCTTGTGTGATTAATCTGGGGTAAAGCTGGAAAACACTCAACAGAAGAAAAAACGTCTGCCAAGTGGGTGTGGCACATAGCTTCCTCGTATCCATAACCCGATTATATAGATGATCAGATGCATAGTTGTTAATCTCAAAACACCAATCTCTAAGAACCTTCCAATACCCTCATAGGGGACCATCTACACGCTAATCTGGACAATCCTAGAAAATTTCATCAAATTCGGATGAAAAATTAAGTGAGTAGATGTATGTGATTGGATAAAAAAAAAATACTTAGCCTCGGGTGGGATTCGAACCCGCGACCCCTGGGGGACAGTAGAAGTTACGGCTGTTACAAGGAATTCATGTTTGCGCATGCGCAGTCGCTTCTATCAGTCCGGGGATGATGGTTTTCATAGGGGACTATTTACAACCTAATCCACATAATCCCTGAAAATTTCATTGAAATCGGGTGGAAAATGTAGAAGTTATGGCTGTTACAAGGAAATTCACGTTTGCGCATGCGCAGTGGCTTCTATCAGTCCGAAGGTGATGATTTTCATAGGGGACCTTCTAAACAAAAGTCTGTAACATCCCTGAAAATTTCATTGAAATCGGCTGGAAAATGTAGATGTTATGGCCATTACAAGGAATTCACGTTTGCGCATGCGCAGTCGCTTCTATCAGTCCGGGGATGATGATTTTCATAGGGGACCGTCTACACACCAACCCGCACAATCCCTGAAAATTTCATCGAAATCGGACAATAACTTCGTATAGTTATGCGCGTTACAAGGAATTCATGACAGACAGACAGACAGACAGACACGGAACCAAAGTTGTTCAGAAAGGTCTAAAACGAATAACGCGAGTGGAAATTTTGATTTTGGAGAACTTTTTTTTTTCGTCCTTGAAAAGTGAAAACAAAGCTTCCGCTACCTTGGTAGACTCGGAAGCAAAAAACGTGTTTTCCCCGTTTTTTGTGGTTATTACCTTCAAAATCATGGTAAAATATGGTATATTCGGATTCAGCACAAAATTTCTGATATCAATGCGTTTTTCAAAAATGAAAATTGTCCAAAATTAAGAAAGTGTCTATTTATATATATAATAAATACGTGCGTATATTTGTCGTACCCAGAAATTCAGTAGCCGTGTGGGTACTCTATGAGTTCGTAGAGACGAGTAGAACATGAATATGGACTCCTAAGATCTTCTAAGCATACCCAGTGCATACAGTATGTTGGTATGTTGGGTATACTGAAAATCGAAGAAAAACGTCTGCCAAGTAGGTGTGGCACATAGCTTCCTCGTATCCATAACCCGATTACATAGATGATCTGATGCATAGTAGTCAATCTCAAAACACCAATCTCTAAGTACCTTTCACTACCCTCATAGGGGACCATCTACACGCTACTCTGGATAATCCTAGAAAATTTCATCAAATTCGGATGAAAAATGTAAGTGAGTCACTACTCAAAAACGTCTGCCAAGTGGGTGTGGCACATAGCTTCCTCGTATCCATAACCCGATTATATAGATGATCCGATGCATAGTAGTTAATCTCAAAACACCAATCTCTAAGTACCTTTCACTACCCTCATAGGGGACCATCTACACGCTAATCTGGAATATCCTAGAAAATTTCATCAAATTCGGATGAAAAATTAGGTAAGTAGATGTATGTGATTGGATCAAAAAAATTCTTAGCCTCGGCTGGGATTCGAACCCGCGTTCCCTGGAGCACAAATCAAGACTCTATCCTCTGAGCTATTGAAGCCTTGTCATGTTAAGATTTGAGATTCTCACAGGAGACCATCTCTCTATGAAAAACAATTCTGTATGATTTTCATAGGGGACCATCCAAACACTACTCTGTAACATCCCTGAAAATTTCATTGAAATCGGATTGAAAATGTAGAAATTATGGACGTTACAAGGAAATTCACGTTTGCGCATGCGCAGTCGCTTGTATCAGTCCGAGGATGATGATTTTCATAGGGGACCGTCTACACACCAACCCGCACAATCCCTGAAAATTTCATCGAAATCGGACAATAACTTCGTATAGTTATGCGCGTTACAAGGAATTGATGACAGACGGACAGACAGACAGACACACAGACAGACAGACAGACAGACACACAGACAGACAGACACGGAACCAAAATTGTTCAGAAAGGTCTAAAACGCAAAACGCGAGTGAAAATTTTGATTTTGGAGAACTTTTTTTTTTTCGTCCTTGAAAAGTGAAAACAAAGCTTCCGCTACCTTGGTAGACTCGGAAGCAAAATAACCTCACACTAATCCGTTTCAGACCATTCTGAATCCAAATCCGCGAAAAAAACCATAGGTGTATGTCTGTGTGTGTGACAAAATCTTGTGTACTCAGCCCAGCCCTTAGTTTTCAACCGATTTTCGTGTTTCTTTTTTTATTCGACGCGGAAATCTCGGATTTTCGAATTTTGCCTTTGAGGGGGGTTAATGCTTTAAAAAAACGAGCGTTTGTGGGCATAATCTTGTAAACTCTGCCCAGGTTTCAATTTCCAACCGATTTGCGTGTTTCTTTTTTTTGTTCGATTTAGAAATCTTCCGAGTTGGACACTGTTTCACCAGAGTATCAAAATTAGGATGGTGAGGGGGTGAGTGGGGGGATACTAATTATTTACAAAATAACCGATTTTTCAACATTTCGGTCCCTTTATAGCTTACTTATTGTACCCAATGTTGTTTGTTTGATTGAAGTTGAGGAAATATTCTCAATATACCTTTGGATTTTCATGAATTATTCTTTGTGCCACCGTTAAACAAATCAGTGGTGCGACGATGGTGCCAGGACACCTGAAACCACGTATTTCGTGGAATTTGTGCGTTTCACCTCAAATACGGATGTGAACTAGTATGGACTACCTAAACATATGAAAGTTCACCGTCATGAGTCATAACTTATGACGTATGACCGCTTTGGTGCTAGACTGGCATCTGTGGTGTGTGTTTATGGGGAGAGGTGGACTCGAATTCGCATGTTGGGTATCGTATATCATGGGTTTTGAAATGCTCTTCAAATTCGAGGCTCCCATGCCGCTAGAAATGTTATGGCGGCTATGGGTGAGGGGGGGGGCATTCCACTATTAGCGAATTTTCAAGAAAAATGAAACTATTGCAATGACCTCAAAATTTTTAGAATTGATTTTTTCGAAAAAATTTTACACTGAAATCCGTTTTGGAACATTCTGAAACAATCCTTGAAGTTTTTCCAAAAATCATATGTATATAATTATATATATATGTAATTCCGGACGATAACTTGAGTAATTATTCGTATAGTCGTATAGTATAGAGTAGTATATTCGTTGTAACCAGAAATGCAGTAGCCGTGTGGATACTCTATGAGTTCGTGGAGACGAATTTAACATGAATATGTACTCCTGAAATCTTTAAAGCATACCCAGTGCATACAGTATGTTGGTATGGTTGGTATACTGAAAATCGAAAGAAACCAACAATAGCCGTGTGGGTACTCTATGAGTTCGTGGAGACGAATAGAACATGAATATGTACTCCTAACATCTTCAAAGCATACCCAGTGCATACAGTATGTTGGCATGGTTGGTATACTGAAAATCGAAAAAAACCAACAATAGCCGTGTGGGTACTCTATGAGTTCGTGGAGACGAATAGAACATGAATATGTACTCCTAACATCTTCAAAGCATACCCAGTGCATACAGTATGTTGGCATGGTTGGTATACTGAAAATCGAAAAAAACCAACAATAGCCGTGTGGGTACTCTATGAGTTCGTGGAGACGAATAGAACATGAATATGTACTCCTAACATCTTCAAAGCATACCCAGTGCATACAGTATGTTGGTATGGTTGGTATACTGAAAATCGAAAGAAACCAACAATAGCCGTGTGGGTACTCTATGAGTTTGTGGAGACGAGTAGAACGTGAATATGGACTCCTAACATCTTCGAAGCATACCCTGTGCATACAGTATGTCGGTATGCTATACTGAAAATCGAAAAAACCAAGTACCGTGTAAAAAAAAACTTTCTAAATGAAATTTCAACACCTTTTCTTAACCATACCTTCAACTGAAAGATTTCTTTGAAAATTCGCGCATTAATTCATGCTGCATGAATGGACTCTTTCTAACATAAAATACTAACCAAATAACGTACATTGAGTGAAACAGTTTAGTGCAGGAAATGATGATGTGTTTTGTCGCTCACCAACTGGTTTAAATTGACCTAATGCTTATCCAATGGGACGTCACCTGGAATGCATGCATCTCTAAACAATATGTTTATTAATGAAAAGAGCTCATCGTGCAGATTGAGCGAGTCTTTGGTGTATTCCTTCGCTACTTGGGTTTCACGCTTGCAATTCCCCGCGATCAGGTAGTTTATGCTGATCTCTCTTCAACCTTCTATCTCTTCGGTACCGTCGCCTCAGTGCGGATCTTACCTTCTTTCGTGGCCTGCTGGAAGGACTGCTTCGCCTGATCTACTGGCCCACTTTGGATTCCATGTTCCCCGCCACGGTTTCCCTTTTCCTCACTAATTAGGTACCTACTTCATCGTACCTTCAGTCGAATTCTTGGGGAGTGTAACCTTCTCTCCACTTCTCCCTCCCTTCATAGATATTCTCTCCCCGCCACTCTCTTCCATTAGAACTCAACTCATTGATCATCTTCACTCGTTGAATTGAATGGGGTATTAAAGTCAATTTTTTTTATTTTATTTTTTCAAAAGGGTATGGCTCAGGAATAACGGTAATCGGGTCTGTTCGTCGAGAAAATGTTTTTAAAACGCTGCAAATTATTACACAATGGTTTATTATTTTTATATAGATCACTCGTCTGCAAAGCCACCAACCATCAAACATGAAGAAAAACATTGATCGCATTTCGGTCGGCTAACACTTGAAAGGCGATTAGGCCACTTTTGCGATTCACACTCGTGTTTCTGATTTATCGTACGGCCAAACTTTAAATTCTCGTAGTGAGCGAACGGTTTGACCTACAAAGCTCCGCGTGGTCTCAAAAAATTCTAAAAATTCTACAGAATCTTAAATTGAAGGAAAAACAATACCTTTATATCAAAATTTTTGAGTTAGGGCGTTTTCAAAATTTCAAAATTCATTTTGGAACCCTTAGAAGTGACCTACATCAACCAAAATCTTCGGGGCACAACTAGGCCCCAAATGGAGCCTACATACCAAATTTCATCAAAATCGGTCAATGCTAAGGGGCAAAAGTGCCGCGTACGGCGGACGAACGGCCAAATTTTTATTCGGCCAAATTATTTAGGGTGTTAAAATTTTTTTTTTTCTTGGTCGATTCCAAAGGTTCATTATTGAAAATGATAAACCAAAAATCAGAGAAGCTAAGGAAAGTTGAAGATTTGAATGGTGTGACGTAGCTAGCCAATCGTGACGTAGCTAGCCAACTGTCTTTGAAAAAAGTATCCATGCACAGAAACCCTTGGGCGACCTCTTGGATACTACAAAACACCACTCACACACGCGCGCGGGGCAGTCCGCGGCGTAGTCCTTGCCTAGTGTGTGTGCATTTATAGCGGCCCGCCTTTTTCAAACGTGTGATCTCTTTAATTAATTTTTCTACCACTTGTTATAGTATCATTGGGCTAAAAGTTGGAGTATATAGGTTTTCAAGGGTGCTGAATCCAAATTTGAGGTCAAAAACCTGAATTTCCGACCCACCTAAATACCCCATTGTAATCATTCATTTCTAGGCCTGCTACGTTTTTTTCTACTTTTTGTGCTGCATTTTGTTATTTGTAATACTACACTTTTATATTTTGCAATTGGGCTCGTCCCGTTTCTTTCAAAATAAGTAAATAAATAAATATATAAGAGTGAAAATGTGAACTCACGAGAAGGAATCGGACTCCACATGAGTGATTTGATTGCCGGACAAATCGAGATCAAGAAGGTATCCCAGCCCGGCGAACTCGACCCTCGTCACTTTGGTGAGCTGATTGTCGGCAAGTTTGAGGCTCCTCAACTTGATATCTTCTGGAAAGGGTTCGATCTCCGTCAAGTTGTTCCCGTTCAAGTTGAGGACGTAGACGTTGAGGCTCAGCCCTTCTTCGAGCGTCGGCACCGCCGTCAGGTTCGTTTCTGAGCAATCGGTCACCCAATTAATCCTGAAACGGAATGTTAAGGTTTGATATGACGTCGTTGAATGTTTCCGTTGTTGGTAAGATTTTTTCGTCGCTAGATGACACCACTTTCGGGCGCAAAATTAAATTTTTATCAGGGACATCTAGACCGGTTTTCATTCTGTAAAGGTTTGGGAGAAAGTTATCATCAAACTTAGGTTTGCTCATTTGATTTTGATTTGGAAAAAAATCGTCTTTCATGGTGTTTAAATGTTGTTTGCTGAATTTGAACATTTTCTTGAATAATAGGTATCATACAGCAGAGCACACATACTACAGCATTACTAACTATGAAAATAATAACTTGAGCATTACCAACTAGTGAATCTGTCAGAATTCCAAATACAGCAGGGAATTCCTGATCAGAGCAGGCTAGGGTGGGGATGGATCTGAAGAAACAACGCTTTGGGGTCTATAAAAAGTAGATGAAGAAGAAAGAACACAATTTGTACTATCGGAAGAAGAAGCAGGTCGAGAAGCAATGTTCACCAAATTTGGACGTCACATTGATCTATCTCAAGATTGAATTTGTAGGTGAGAGGAAGTATTAAATAGAATAATCAACTACTGATCGTGTTGAAATATTTACGTCTTTTAAGACACAAAGAACAAAGACATCAAGAACATTTCAAGCTCAGGGTAGACAAACTTATAAACAAGTAGTTACTACGCACAAAGAGAATCATGGATATTGACAGTTCTGATATCAGCTCAGAGCAGGAAAGGATGGATGGATCCAGATGTGGATGTATCTGAAGAGACTAACGCTTTGGGTTATATGAACAGTAGATGAAGAAGAAAGAACACAATTAGTAGGTACTTTCGGAAGAAGAAACAGTTCGATCTGTGAACGGTCGAAACAGTTCGATATGTGTGATCTTTAGGAGATGTGATAGTAACATTTAATCAATCCTAAGATTGGATTTGTAGGTGAGAGGATGTGAATTGAATAATCATTTGATCATGTTGAAATATTCATGACCTTGTAGACTCAGAGACCAAATACATGAAGAACAATTCATGCTCAGGGTAGACAAACTCACAAAGAAGTAGGTATTAGGCTACAAATGGAATCATGGATATTGAGTGTGCTGATATCAGCTCAGAGCAGGATCGGATGGATCTGAAGAGATTACCGCTTTGGGGTTATGAAAAGTAGATGGAGAAAGAACCCAAAATGAAACGGTTCGAGAAGTAATCTTGACGATTGTGAAGGTCACAGTAATCAATCTAAAGATACAAATTTTGGGTGAGAGGATGTGAATTAAATTAAATAATCAACTGATCGTGTTGAAATACATTTATGTCCTTTTAGTTTCGAAGAACAATTCATGCTCAGGGTTGGCAAACTCACAAACACGTAGGTACGAGCACTAAGTCACAAAGAGAATCACGGATATTGACAGTTCTAATTCCAAGTTCACGGAATTCAGAAATATCTTGTTGAAGCAGAAGAATCAGTAAGCGAACTTAGTTCTATCAGGCTTTGATAAGGCAACCCGGAAAACAATTACTCACTACCAGGTACCATGGAAGGGAGGTTATTTGGTGTGAGTATGAATTAAATTCCACCTTCCAAGTCCCTTCGTATTCGTCCATACCCTGTGTCTACTGCCTGCCATGTCTACTCGAGGGCTGGAGGGCAGTATTGGCTAGGAGTATGTCTGAAGAAAACTTCAACTTATCGACTTACGTGATCTCCAATGTATGTGACAATCCCAAGGTTTATTCTTACCTAAAATAATGGCAATCGCAGTCTTCAGGGCATTCAAGTTCTGGGAGTCTCGCCCAACAAAGCGTCAACAGTCCCAGGAAACTCAGCAGCCGACCCGTCCCTCCACCCATGTCAGCAGCAAGGAATCTTCACATCACTGAGAACAAAAGTACAAATGAGTAATAGGAAGTGTATTTCAAATTCAAAGTGGTTTATTGAAGAAAGTTACGATATTTCATAATAGTCCTGTGTAATTTCTGATGTTCATTACATTGAATAAGACTGAACGTCGTCAAAACTAGGACGGTTGACGCTATGGAGTGGCAGCTCTGAACACGTGTGTAGTGCAAGCAGCAATGAGGAATGCAGTTGGTGGCAAACCGTTAGGTGGGGAAGAAAGGACAGTAATTGCCTCGAAGAAAGATCCCTTCCAGAAAGGTTCAACCTTCGAGGTAGGCCGAAGAGTGGTGGCGAGTTGATGAGTTGGTGAGCTCGAGTTACTCACATAGGGTGAGTAACTCACTATATAGCTCACTAAAGAAGACTTCTCTGACCGTACGACACATTATTTGTCAGAAATAAAATTGATGATGTTATTGAACGATTTTTATGAAACTTTCAGAGATTGTGCCAGTTAGCCACTCAATGGTCCAATTTGAGCTTCATTAAGACCTTAGAGACCTCAGAGTGAGAGCATGCGTGAATTTTTCGTAAAACGAGTTTCCAGATCACCCAAAGTTGAAGGTAATTGAGGAGATACCTATTCAAATGTTCTCAATAAGTGAACCAGTAGGAGTCACGACGCATGCAAAAGAGCAGAAACACTGCTCAAATTTATGTTATTTTTGATGCAGTTTTCTGGGATTGTGTATAATATAACTTGAAAATAATGAAATGATTTAGGAAATAGTGGAGCAAGAACGAGGCACGGAAAACGATATCATAAAACTGTGTAATTATCAAATGTCTAGTATCTGAACTTAACACAGGTAGACACAGTGATTGTAATTGCATGGATTCTGGTTTACAACAGTCTCCCCCACTAATTTTAGGTCACAATTTTCGAAAATTAACAATTAACATCCATCAAAACTCGTAGTTCTGCAAATATTGAGGGGGACGTCTTTCTCTTCCTGAACGCCGAAGTTCCTCATGTCCTGAAGGTGCAGTTTGCCTGTTATGATGCTGGCTTCCTTGCTGGACCACTGGTATAGGAGCAGGAGAAACTGTGGGTCTCGCCTCTTCATCATCTGGTCTAGGTACATCAAACATGACAGAACGGCGTGGCACATTTTGGAGAGCGTTTCCACTAATTCTATGTGGTTTAGGTACACGAGTTGACACCAACTGGTTTATGTGTCGTTTGATGGTCCGTCCACAATCCAGGAGAATAGTATAGTGACGTGTGCCCAGACGCTGCTTAACAACTCCAAATTGCCAAATTTCGCGGTTCTGAACATACCCACGAGACTGAACTCTCTCCCCCTCGTACAAAATCCGAACTGGAGGTGAAGTGATTTCTCGCTTCTTAGGAAGGTTCGGGAAAAGAGCATCGAGCTGAATCCTCATTTTCCGATTCAAGTACATCTCTGACGGAGATTTTCCTGATGCCAGTGGGGTAGCTCGATATCGGAACACAATCCGCTGTACCTTCTCGTGAACGGTTCCAGGTTCATTTGCCATCGAAGCCATCCTCTGCTTCAAGGTCTGAACATTGCGTTCTGCTAAGCCGTTAGTGGCAGGATGACCAGGAGCAATGTATTTCTGATAGATACCACGTGAAGTACAGTACGACGTAAACTCTTCACTGGTGAAAATTGTGGCATTGTCGCTCACTAGGTACTTTGGAAAACCGTGAAATGCAAACACATCATTCAGGAGACCGATAGTAGAAGTAGATGTTGGTGCAGACTTCAATACTCGAACTTCAATCCACCTTGATTTTGCATCCACACAAATCAGGAAGTGATGACCTTCGTATGGGCCAGCATAATCGAGATGAATACGCTCCCAATTTTCGCAAGGATCATCCCATGGGTGAACTGGTACCTGGGGAGGATTTTTCCGTTGTTTTGCGCATGATTCACAACCCTTTACCAAATTTTCAATGTCTCTGTTAATGTTCTCCCAGTACACATACCTTCGAGCCAATTGTTTCATTTTTGAAACTCCCACATGTGTAACGTGCAACTCGGTGAGAATAGCTGATCGCAGAGAAGCAGGAACAACAATCCGATCAAGTCTAAACAGAATTCCATCTTGTAGGGTGTAAGGTACATCAGTTGACGTCGTTTGTAGGCTCTCAATGATCTGTTTCAGCTCAGGATCCTTTGAGGTTTCAGTAGCAATGGTAACTGCTGTGACATTTGTGGTTGTAATCTGCAGGAGAGATCCAAGGTACAACTGATTTACCTCCTCATTAATGACAATATCTGCAGTTCCAGAGTACTTTGCACAAGGAGCACGGGAGAGGCAATCAACATTTGTATTGTCTATTCCTCTTTTGAATTTGACAGAATAGTCGAAACCACTGAGGAAGGAGGCATAACGAAGAAGTCGCGCAGACGTCATTTTTGGAAGGGCACGATTATGTCCAAAAATTCTTGTCAGTGGCTCATTATCGGTGACGAGAACAAATTGTCGAGCAAAAACAAAATTGAAAAAGTGACTGACTGCGAACACGATACCCAGAGCTTCGCGATCCAGCTGACTATAATTCTGTTCTGATTGTGTGAGCGATCTGGAGGCATAGGCCACAGGCTTTTCTATTCCGTTAACAATGTGACTCAATACTGCCGCCACGCCAACCGGACTCGCGTCTGATGTCAGAACCAGAGGAAGTGTAGGGTCATATGGTGTCAAAACCCGATCGCTGCATATTTCATCCTTCAAACTTAAAAATGCTGACTCACAAGCAGCGTCCCACTGAAAACAGCGGTCTTTCTGCAAAAGCTTCCTGAGAGGGTAAGACAAGGTCGAAAAACGAGGCACAAATCGGGAATAATACGTAATGAGTCCCAAAAACCTGCGAACATCATCAATATTTTTCGGGCGAGGCATTTCAGAAACTGCAGCAACCTTTCCTGGAGACTTCATGATTTTGTTGCACTCAATGAGATGACCCAGGTATTCGATGCGAGTGGCAAAAAATTCGCATTTACTCCGGTTCAGGTGCAAATCATATTCTGAAAGTCTTTTCAAACATGCTCGGAGGTTTTGCGCACACTCTTCGTAGGTGGCTCCATGGCAGATGACATCATCGAAATAGGCCTCAGTTTTTGGTAACCCTTGAATGATTTGCGACATTATTTGATTGAAGAGACTAGGTGCCGTTTTAATGCCAAAACTGAGTCTATTCATGCGGTAGGTACCTCTGTGTGTTGCGATTGTTTGGACCTCACTGCTTTTTTCATCCACACAGATATGCAGATATGCTCTATATAGATCCAATTTACAATAAAATCTCGAATTTCGAAGGCTACAGAGCACATCTTCTATTCTACGAATCGGCAGATTTGATGAAACCAGGCGGTCGTTTACCCCACACTTGTAGTCAACACAGAGTCTTACTGTGCCATCTGGCTTTGGAATGACAACAAGGGGGGACCCCCAATCACTTGTTGCCACAGGAGTAATGATGCCTGATTTTTCGAGTACATCCAGTTCCTTCTCAACTCGGGCTCTCAATGCATAAGGAACATCACGGTCCCTGGTAAAAATAGGTTTTGCATCCGGACGTAATGCGAGAGAGATTTTCATATTTGGGACACACCCAATGCGCTCCTCAAAAATACTAGAGAATTCCTGAAAAATCTCTTCAACTTGAAAAACAGTGGCATTTGTCGATGGTAGATCCTTTTTGTTGAATTTTTGCATGTCCGCATCAATCTGCCTCAATTCTAGATCTAACCCTCTAATCCAGTCACGTCCCAAAATAGCGGCATACCCTGATGGGACGATATATAAATCAGCAATCATGGACTTCCCTTTATATTTCACTGAAACTTGTGCTTTTCCCTTACAAGGAACAATATTGTGCGAGTATGCCCGAAAATTTACATTTGACCGCTGTAGGATAGAATTTATGTTCAATTCTGTGCATTTGTCCTCAGGCAGTATCGAAAATTTGGCTCCTGAGTCGACCTCCATTTCCATTTCACAATTATTTATAACAACAGGAATCAAGTATTTCCCAGAATTTGGTTGGCATTCATATAGATCAATGATCTGACAGGTAGGTAATGATGGTATTGCTTCCACATGATGCATTCCATACGTGTGACTCAGAGACGAATTTTGTGAATTTGAAGGACATTCGTATTGTGCAGAGGAACCATGTGATTGCTCGTATTCGTGGCACAACTGATGGTTATCGGCCTTATTTTTCGACAAAGTGACGATACAAACACGTTCAACATGTCCAGTTTTTCCACATGATCTACAATGTAATGAGTTTCTGTTTGTACGACATTCGTTTGCTCGGTGGGAGGCTTTTCCACACGCAAAACATAGATTCGAAATACCAAGGGCATTATAGTTCATAGGAGTACGTGAATTTGAACGGCTATTGTTCCTTCCTGGTGCCCAGTTACTCCTTGAGGCACTATTTGGAGTGGATGAACGGGAATTTTGCCGATGGTTTCGGTAACGGCTACGGGAACGATTTGGTTTGAACTGCGACAGCTGGTTTGTATGAGCGGAATCTAGAACGGGGCCCCCAGTAGTAGATTCAAGCTCCCGACTTTGAATTTTTGATGCTTCTAATGCAATAGCTCGCTCTGTAATCTCTTTAAATGACGTTAAATCTGCTTGTAACAATTGTTCTCTAATACCATGATCCCGTATTCCACGAATAAACTGAGCCCTCAGGAAGATATCAGCAACAGAAATGTTTCGTTTACACCCACATTCAACATGAAACTTACATTCTGATAGTCGCCCTTGCAAAGATGCGATGTATTCGGCGATATTTTGTCCTTCTTTTTGCACTGTTGAAAGGAAATAATGTTGTTCAACTACCACGCTTCTTGCCGGGGAAAGCATTTTTTCGAAAGACGAGACAAGATCGGTATAATTCAAGCTTTTTATTGGCTTATCAGGTCCGAGAAGTGCCGACAGGTTGTTGTAGTGCGATGGTCCTACAGAAGCACATAAAACTTGGGCTTTCCTCGAATCGGAGTTGACATTTCGCACGGCAATATAATTCTCAAACCTTTCGATATAATTTCGGAACTTTTCATCCTTAGAACTGTATTGTTCAAACGGTGGGACGAATGACTCGGCCGCACCAGGGGCAGTGACATGAGAAGAAGTAAGTTTCGCGAAAAGATCGGCCTGACTTTTCGTAATTGTCTCAGCTAAATTACTGAGAAGCCTTCCGAGCATTTTCTCATCCATCGTCGCCAATTAATATAACTTGAAAATAATGAAATGATTTAGGAAATAGTGGAGCAAGAACGAGGCACGGAAAACGATATCATAAAACTGTGTAATTATCAAATGTCTAGTATCTGAACTTAACACAGGTAGACACAGTGATTGTAATTGCATGGATTCTGGTTTACAACAGTGTAGGATTGGGTCCTCCTCGAATTCCATAGCTTGACCGCGCAAAAGTGAAATCCAAGCTCCATTTGCTCACCACGTATTTAGTTGTATCAAAATTACTAAAATATTTTTTCGCATCTCCATACAAAGTAGCGGATGCCTTGTTTTCACTTTTCAAGGTTCATTACACAAAATTCACGTAGAATATTTTAAGGGCACAAGGAAATTTTTTCGAGTAAAAATTCGATTTTTTAAAAATAATTTTGTATTAATGTGCATATAATCACGGACCAATTAAAAAAAAATCATGAAAAAATTTGAACGAGAAGTGGGTCAAATAAATACGCAAACCGACCTGTGTCAGGGTTTGCGCTAGTAGAGTCCGGCGCCATACCCTGCATTCGTTGCGATCGCGGCATTTTCAAGACGATTCAGCACAGCACAAAACGAACGGAATTCACGGCACAAAACGAGACATAAACATAGAAAAAGACGAGTAAACAACGAAACAAGAGATTTAGCTTCTTCTTCTTCTTTGTTTTCATCAAAGCGAGTCACCTTGGAGCAAGTTGGAAGCATTAGGAAACCGTGTGATGACGTCATGAGATGAACATTGTTTAATTTCAGAAAATCGTGTTTCCTGAAAAATCACGTTTTCTAGCACTCATGTTCCATTTTGTTGAGTTATACTGGACTTATCTCCTTGTTCTTTTTTGTTTTACTTGTACGTCAGTATCTTATACACCAACTGTGCATAAGGATTGGCGTATTTTTCCCGACAACAAGATAAAAATGTGTTCCGTTTTGGTGGGCTAGAGCCCTGATTTTGATGTTTTTTTTTCAAAAATCCGCCATTCTCTCCTCAAGCGTTGTACGAAATTATCCTTTGCACCAGTTATAGAGCATAAGATGCTCGACAATATTTGAAAAAAACCAAGGTGATCGGTTGATTACAACCCGAGAAAACGGTACATACGTTTTACGGGAAATTGTACTGTCGGGGAAAATTTCCTTGTACTTTTGATGAAAAAACAATACCTCCTTTACATCAGAAACGGGGGTGCGCCTTGATTTTTTTTTTTAGATTTTTAATCGAAAGTAGACTACATCCTGAGAATTTTGGTACCAACCGCGACCTTCTAGCGTGAGTAGATCTGTTTCTATGATTTTTTAAAGTTTCGACCGTTTATGACGTCATGCGCCCCTCCTGCCTGGGCGGGACCCCCCAGCCCACCGTGACGTCATAAACGGTCGAAACTTTGAAAATTCATAGGAAAAGATTTACACACGCTAGAAGGTCGCGGTTGGTACCAAAATTCTCAGAATGAGGTCTAGTTTAGATTAAAAATATCAATAAACAGTTTTTCCTACCCAGGCGCACACCCTATTGTTTGAACTGGAGCATTTTCAAAATGTCAGCCCTTATTTTTCAAACTTAGAAGTGACTGAAATCAACCGAAAGCTTCGGCACAACTAGACACCAATTGGAGCCCATTTACCAAATTTCATCAAAATCGGTCCATGGTAACTGCCCGATTAAGAAAAGTGCCGCGTACGGCGGATGGACGGGAAATTTTTATTCGATTTTCGGATTTTACGTACCTTGAAACGCAAACCAATAAATTTTGAGGGGGGTACAATTTTTTTACTTGGTCGATTCCAAAGGTTCATTATTGAAAATAATGAACCAAAATGTTTTACAAAATCAAAATTTTACACAGGCGTTTAGCGTTTCAGGCACTCCTGAACAATTTTGGTTCCTTGTCTTGTAAAACCGGCGCACACGCTATTATAAATTTTGACTTTTTTTCGCTTTCACAAATGGCTTCCGAAAATTGGGGTTTCCGCTAAATGGATAAGAAATTCCACGCTCTTTCCAACGGTGTAATCAGATTTGAATTTGCATGAGAAAAAAGGGAGTTATGACTTGAGGAGTTATGACTGCCACAAGATCGAAAACACGAGAAAAAATTCATTAGTAGAAATAAGGAGTTGAGGAGGATTCATTGGGAAATTTGAATGCTGGTTGCTAATGAAAAACGCTGCAAATCATTGCTCAAAGGTTTATTATTTTGTGTATAGATCATCCTTCTGTATAGATCACTGGTTCTCCATCAATAGCACCTACCACCATCTGTATTCTCCCTTGACCTTCCCTCTCAAATTTCAGCTTCTTGCGTTCAATAGGATTAAAAATGGCTTCGGAGCTCACTCAGCTGATCAGTAATCTGAAGAGTGAAGATCTCCTCGAATGCTGGAGACGCCTGGAAGAGCACTTCCATTCAATAGGATTGAAAATGGCTTTGGAGCTCACTCAGCTGATCAGTGATGTGAGGAGTGAAGAAGATCTCCTCGAATGCTGGAGACGCCTGGAAGAGCACCTCCATTCAATAGGATTGAAAATGGCTTTGGAGCTCACTCAGCTGATCAGTGATGTGAGGAGTGAAGAAGATATCCTCGAATGCTGGAGACGCCTGGAAGAGCACTTCCATTCAATAGCATTGAAAATGGCTTCGGAGCTCACTCAGCTGATCAGTGATCTGATCAGTGAGCAATGATTTGCAGCGTTTTTTACCTACAAACATTGTTTTACCTACCAACTTTTTTTTACCTACCAACTATTGGTAGGTACTACCTACCACACTATAATGGCTTCACACCTTCACAATCAAGTTTATTAGAAAGAACTAAACGCTTCTCACTCGATTCGAAAATAAGAAAGCTTGATATGGAAATTTGATTACTGGTTACGCAGAAGACAAAACTGTATACAAATCGAAGAAATGAACAGCGATCGCATTTTAGTCAGATAAAATTTGAACGGCGATTAGACCTCTTTTGCGATTCACACTCATGATTCTGTTTTATCGAAGGAAAACCTTCAAGTACTCGTAGGGACCGAACGGTTTGTCCTACAGAGCTCCGGGTGGTCTCAATTTTTTTTTTTTAATTCTGTACTATTTAAAATTGGTGAAAAAACGATACCTTTATTTCGAGAGTTTTCGAGCTAGGGCACTCTTGAAAATTTCAACCCTTAATTTTCACCCCTTAGAAGTGACCTACACCAACCAAAAGCTTCGCGGCACAACTAGACCCCAAATGGAGCCCATATACCAAATTTGAACCAAATCGGTCCAGTGTTGCTAAGAAAAGTGCCGCGTACGGCGGACGGACGGAAATTTTTTTATTCGATTTTCGTATTCTACGTACCTTGAAACGTAAAACATCAAATTTTGAGGGGGGGTTAAAATTTTTTTTTTCTTGCTCGATTCCAAAGGCTTATTATTGAAAATAATAAACCAAAACGGATAGGAAATTTACCGATGTTTTTTTTTTACGTTATAATCAGGTTTGAATTTGTATGAGAAATAAGGGAGTTGTGTAAATTGGTAAGAGGCATTTTTGTTGAAAATTTGTTGTAGAGCTGACCCTTGAAGTGTGGTCCATCTCAATAGATATTTTGTATATAATTGGGCATCACTGCCTGGAAGTCAATCCCGAATCCCTGGCCGACCACGAACGATCTGTAAACACACCTTCCACTTCGTCATTGGTCGGTAGTCAACACCCTCGGTCTCATTTTTCCCTGGCGCGAGTGACAGGTAGAAGAAGGACGACGTTTTTGGGACTGTAATACACATGGACACCTGACCAAGCCAGCCGCTTTCTTTCAATCGTAACACAGTATGTGTGTCTGTCGAAGAAATTTTCAGAGATTGTTCAGACTGGCTTTAATATGGTCCCTTTTAAAACATCATGGCTCCCCGGGTGGTAGTGGTAGTCTACGTGTATTCGCAAACGTAAGATCCTTCTAACAGCCAAAACTTCTACGGTTTTCGTCCGACTTTGTTGAAATGTTCACGGGTAGTTCAAGTTGGCGTGTAGATGGTCCCCTATGTGCAAGGAACTTTGAGATTGATGTTACTGTTAGGGAGTTGGGTAGGTACTTCTTGGATTATTATTGTTCCTGTGATAAATTAGGTGTTGAGGAAATGTGAGTTGTTCGCGAAATAGAAAATGGAGTTCTGTTCTGGTCTTGACGTGACGTGTTTCTGTTTCCGATAATAGTTGATATTAGAACCTAGGGTACAGTTCTAGGGACCCACCATCATAACAACTCTAAAGATACTAGGATACTAAGATACATACTAAGATCATAACAATACTATGCAATCGGGTTATGGATACGAGGAAGCTATGTGCCACACCCACTTGTCATTACATTCTTTTTTCTTTCTACAGTCTCAGACAGTCCTAATTACTCACTTCATATCCACCGTCCCATTGGTGCGTTGTGCAAACAAACGACATCGCCCGCCCTAATGGGCCGACTTTATTCAAATTTAAAGGATGATGATTGTGAAGATAACGTTTCATTTTGGGGTATTTATTGGTGCTCCACATTCAATTATAAATATCCAAAATTGTACTCGTAAGTGAAACAACTATGCAATCGAATTACCCACGTCAGTCCCAATACTTTCGAATATGGGTTCAACGTAATCTTATTTCCATTCAAAAACTCTCCGGGTATGAGAACAACTGCAGCCGGCGAAATAATACGGTGGAGAACGAGTCGCCCTGAACAGAGATGTTGTTTTTGGAGAGGGATCTAAAAGACTGGGGATTTACCTGTATACTCTTATTCCATCTCCATGTTTTTGCGATCCTTAGGGCACCTGTCAAGTCGGGACCCCTTCCTTCTAAATTCCTGTATCCCCGCCAGTAATGAAACGTATACGTGATGCATAGTAGCGGTCCCAAAAGTAGAAAAAGAAGGCTAAAATGATACTGTGCGACATGTAGGAGGCGTACTGGGTAGTTTTCAATGCAATTTTATATCCTAGTTGCTAACCCAAACACGTCTTTGAAGCCTATGAAGAACCAGAGGCCTTTGAGAAGCCTTTGAAGAGGTCGTTTCTCTCGAGCAAACCAACAATTTTAGACGATTTTAACGTTCATTCTCGACTTTTTCAAACAATCAAAAGTGAAAACAAGCCTTTGATGAGGTCGTTTCTCTCAAGCAAACCAACAAGTTGCGATGATTTTGACGTTCATTCTCGACGTTTTCAAACAATCGAAGGTGAAAACAAACCTTTGAAGAGGTCGTTTCTCTCGAGTAGACCAACAAGTTTCGATGATTTTAATGTTCATTCTCGGCTTTTTCAAACAATCGAAGGTGAAAACAAACCTTTGAAGAGGTCGTTTCTCTCAAGCAAACCAACAAGTTGCGATGATTTTGACGTTCATTGTCGACGTTTTCAAACAATCGAAGGTGAAAACAAACCTTTGAATAGGTCGTTTCTCTCGAGTAGACCAACAAGTTTCGATGATTTTAATGTTCATTCTCGGCTTTTTCAAACAATCGAAGGTGAAAACAAACCTTTGAATAGGTCGTTTCTCTCGAGTTGACCAACAAGTTTCGATGATTTTGACGTTCATTCTCGACATTTTCAAACAATCGAAGGTGAAAACAAACCTTTGAATAGGTCGTTTCTGTTGAGTAGACCAACAAGTTTCGATGATTTTAATGTTCATTCTCGGCTTTTTCAAACAATCGAAGGTGAAAACAAACCTTTGAATAGGTCGTTTCTCTCGAGTAGACCAACAAGTTTCGATGATTTTAATGTTCATTCTCGGCTTTTTCAAACAATCGAAGGTGAAAACAAACCTTTGAAGAGGTCGTTTCTCTCAAGCAAACCAACAAGTTTTGATGATTTTGACGTTCATTCTCGACATTTTCAAACACTCAAAGGTGAAAACAAACCTTTGAAGAGGTCGTTTCTCTCAAGCAAACCAACAACTTTTGATGATTTTGACGTTCATTCTCGACATTTTCAAACAATCGAAGGTGAAAACAAACCTTTGAATAGGTCGTTTCTGTTGAGTAGACCAACAAGTTTCGATGATTTTAATGTTCATTCTCGGCTTTTTCAAACAATCGAAGGTGAAAACAAACCTTTGAAGAGGTCGTTTCTCTCAAGTAAACCAACAAGTTGCGATGATTTTGACGTTCATTCTCGACATTTTCAAACAATCGAAGGTGAAAACAAACCTTTGAATAGGTCGTTTCTCTCGAGTAGACCAACAAGTTTCGATGATTTTAATGTTCATTCTCGGCTTTTTCAAACAATCGAAGGTGAAAACAAACCTTTGAAGAGGTCGTTTCTCTCAAGCAAACCAACAAGTTGCGATGATTTTGACGTTCATTCTCGACATTTTCAAACAATCGAAGGTGAAAACAAACCTTTGAATAGGTCGTTTCTGTTGAGTAGACCAACAAGTTTCGATGATTTTAATGTTCATTCTCGGCTTTTTCAAACAATCGAAGTTGAAAACAAACCTTTGAAGAGGTCGTTTCTCTCAAGCAAACCAACAAGTTGCGATGATTTTGACATTCATTCTCGACATTTTCAAACAATCGAAGGTGAAAACAAACCTTTGAAGAGGTCGTTTCTCTCAAGCAAACCAACAAGTTGCGATGATTTTGACGTTCATTCTCGGCTTTTTCAAACAATCGAAGGTGAAAACAAACCTTTGAAGAGGTCGTTTCTCTCAAGTAAACCAACAACTTTTGATGATTTTGACGTTCATTCTCGACATTTTCAAACAATCGAAGGTGAAAACAAACCTTTGAATAGGTCGTTTCTGTTGAGTAGACCAACAAGTTTCGATGATTTTAATGTTCATTCTCGGCTTTTTCAAACAATCGAAGTTGAAAACAAACCTTTGAAGAGGTCGTTTCTCTCAAGCAAACCAACAAGTTGCGATGATTTTGACATTCATTCTCGACATTTTCAAACAATCGAAGGTGAAAACAAACCTTTGAAGAGGTCGTTTCTCTCAAGCAAACCAACAAGTTGCGATGATTTTGGCGTTCATTCTCGACGTTTTCAAACAATCGAAGGTGAAAACAAACCTTTGAATAGGTCGTTTCTCTCAAGCAAACCAACAAGTTGCGATGATTTTGACGTTCATTCTCGACATTTTCAAACAATCGAAGGTGAAAACAAACCTTTGAAGAGGTCGTTTCTCTCAAGTAAACCAACAACTTTTGATGATTTTGACGTTCATTCTCGACGTTTTCAAACAATCGAAGGTGAAAACAAACCTTTGAATAGGTCGTTTCTCTCGAATAGACCAACAAGTTTCGATGATTTTAATGTTCATTCTCGGCTTTTTCAAACAATCGAAGGTGAAAACAAACCTTTGAAGAGGTCGTTTCTCTCAAGCAAACCAACAAGTTGCGATGATTTTGACGTTCATTCTCGACATTTTCAAACAATCGAAGGTGAAAACAAACCTTTGAAGAGGTCGTTTCTCTCAAGTAAACCAACAACTTTTGATGATTTTGACATTCATTCTCGACATTTTCAAACAATCGAAGGTGAAAACAAACCTTTGAAGAGGTCGTTTCTCTCAAGCAAACCAACAACTTTTGATGATTTTGACATTCATTCTCGACATTTTCAAACAATCGCAGGTGAAAACAAACCTTTGAATAGGTCGTTTCTCTCAAGCAAACCAACAAGTTGCGATGATTTTGACGTTCATTCTCGACATTTTCAAACAATCGAAGGTGAAAACAAACCTTTGAATAGATCGTTTCTCTCGAGTAGACCAACAAGTTTCGATGATTTTAATGTTCATTCTCGGCTTTTTCAAACAATCGAAGGTGAAAACAAACCTTTGAAGAGGTCGTTTCTCTCAAGCAAACCAACAAGTTGCGATGATTTTGACGTTCATTCTCGACGTTTTCAAACAATCGAAGGTGAAAACAAACCTTTGAATAGGTCGTTTCTCTCAAGCAAACCAACAAGTTGCGATGATTTTGACGTTCATTCTCGACATTTTCAAACAATCGAAGGTGAAAACAAACCTTTGAATAGGTCGTTTCTCTCAAGCAAACCAACAAGTTGCGATGATTTTGGCGTTCATTCTCGACGTTTTCAAACAATCGAAGGTGAAAACAAACCTTTGAATAGGTCGTTTCTCTCAAGCAAACCAACAAGTTGCGATGATTTTGACGTTCATTCTCGACATTTTCAAACAATCGAAGGTGAAAACAAACCTTTGAATAGGTCGTTTCTCTCAAGCAAACCAACAAGTTGCGATGATTTTGACGTTCATTCTCGACGTTTTCAAACAATCGAAGGTGAAAACAAACCTTTGAATAGGTCGTTTCTCTCAAGTAAACCAACAACTTTTGATGATTTTGACATTCATTCTCGACATTTTCAAACAATCGAAGGTGAAAACAAACCTTTGAATAGGTCGTTTCTCTCGAGTAGACCAACAAGTTTCGATGATTTTAATGTTCATTCTCGGCTTTTTCAAACAATCGAAGGTGAAAACAAACCTTTGAAGAGGTCGTTTCTCTCAAGCAAACCAACAAGTTGCGATGATTTTGACGTTCATCCTCGACATTTTCAAACAATCGAAGGTGAAAACAAACCTTTGAAGAGGTCGTTTCTCTCAAGCAAACCAACAAGTTGCGATGATTTTGACATTCATTCTCGACATTTTCAAACAATCGAAGGTGAAAACAAACCTTTGAAGAGGTCGTTTCTCTCAAGCAAACCAACAAGTTGCGATGATTTTGGCGTTCATTCTCGACGTTTTCAAACAATCGAAGGTGAAAACAAACCTTTGAATAGGTCGTTTCTCTCAAGCAAACCAACAAGTTGCGATGATTTTGGCGTTCATTCTCGACGTTTTCAAACAATCGAAGGTGAAAACAAACCTTTGAAGAGGTCGTTTCTCTCAAGCAAACCAACAAGTTGCGATGATTTTGGCGTTCATTCTCGACGTTTTCAAACAATCGAAGGTGAAAACAAACCTTTGAATAGGTCGTTTCTCTCAAGCAAACCAACAAGTTGCGATGATTTTGGCGTTCATTCTCGACGTTTTCAAACAATCGAAGGTGAAAACAAACCTTTGAAGAGGTCGTTTCTCTCAAGCAAACCAACAAGTTGCGATGATTTTGGCGTTCATTCTCGACGTTTTCAAACAATCGAAGGTGAAAACAAACCTTTGAAGAGGTCGTTTCTCTCAAGCAAACCAACAAGTTGCGATGATTTTGGCGTTCATTCTCGACGTTTTCAAACAATCGAAGGTGAAAACAAACCTTTGAATAGGTCGTTTCTCTCAAGCAAACCAACAAGTTGCGATGATTTTGACGTTCATTCTCGACATTTTCAAACAATCGAAGGTGAAAACAAACCTTTGAAGAGGTAGTTTCTCTCAAGCAAACCAACAAGTTGCGATGATTTTGACGTTCATTCTCGACGTTTTCAAACAATCGAAGGTGAAAACAAACCTTTGAATAGGTCGTTTCTCTCGAGTAGACCAACAAGTTTCGATGATTTTAATGTTCATTCTCGGCTTTTTCAAACAATCGAAGGTGAAAACAAACCTTTGAAGAGGTCGTTTCTCTCAAGCAAACCAACAAGTTGCGATGATTTTGACGTTCATTCTCGACATTTTCAAACAATCGAAGGTGAAAACAAACCTTTGAATAGGTCGTTTCTCTCAAGCAAACCAACAAGTTGCGATGATTTTGACGTTCATTCTCGACGTTTTCAAACAATCGAAGGTGAAAACAAACCTTTGAAGAGGTCGTTTCTCTCAAGCAAACCAACAAGTTTCGATGATTTTGACGTTCATTCTCGGCTTTTTCAAACAATCGAAGGTGAAAACAAACCTTTGAAGAGGTCGTTTCTCTCAAGTAAACCAACAACTTTTGATGATTTTGACATTCATTCTCGACATTTTCAAACAATCGAAGGTGAAAACAAAACTTTGAAGAGGTCGTTTCTCTCAAGCAAACCAACAAGTTTCGATGATTTCGACGTTCATTCTCGGCTTTTTCAAACAATCGAAGGTGAAAACAAACCTTTGAAGAGGTCGTTTCTCTCAAGTAAACCAACAACTTTTGATGATTTTGACGTTCATTCTCGACATTTTCAAACAATCGAAGGTGAAAACAAACCTTTGAAGAGGTCGTTTCTCTCAAGTAAACCAACAACTTTTGATGATTTTGACATTCATTCTCGACATTTTCAAACAATCGAAGGTGAAAACAAACCTTTGAAGAGGTCGTTTCTCTCAAGCAAACCAACAACTTTTGATGATTTTGACATTCATTCTCGACATTTTCAAACAATCGCAGGTGAAAACAAACCTTTGAATAGGTCGTTTCTCTCAAGCAAACCAACAAGTTGCGATGATTTTGACGTTCATTCTCGACATTTTCAAACAATCGAAGGTGAAAACAAACCTTTGAATAGATCGTTTCTCTCGAGTAGACCAACAAGTTTCGATGATTTTAATGTTCATTCTCGGCTTTTTCAAACAATCGAAGGTGAAAACAAACCTTTGAAGAGGTCGTTTCTCTCAAGCAAACCAACAAGTTGCGATGATTTTGACGTTCATTCTCGACGATTTCAAACAATCGAAGGTGAAAACAAACCTTTGAATAGGTCGTTTCTCTCAAGCAAACCAACAAGTTGCGATGATTTTGACGTTCATTCTCGACATTTTCAAACAATCGAAGGTGAAAACAAACCTTTGAATAGGTCGTTTCTCTCAAGCAAACCAACAAGTTGCGATGATTTTGGCGTTCATTCTCGACGTTTTCAAACAATCGAAGGTGAAAACAAACCTTTGAATAGGTCGTTTCTCTCAAGCAAACCAACAAGTTGCGATGATTTTGACGTTCATTCTCGACATTTTCAAACAATCGAAGGTGAAAACAAACCTTTGAAGAGGTCGTTTCTCTCAAGTAAACCAACAACTTTTGATGATTTTGACATTCATTCTCGACATTTTCAAACAATCGAAGGTGAAAACAAACCTTTGAATAGGTCGTTTCTCTCGAGTAGACCAACAAGTTTCGATGATTTTAATGTTCATTCTCGGCTTTTTCAAACAATCGAAGGTGAAAACAAACCTTTGAAGAGGTCGTTTCTCTCAAGCAAACCAACAAGTTGCGATGATTTTGACGTTCATTCTCGACATTTTCAAACAATCGAAGGTGAAAACAAACCTTTGAAGAGGTCGTTTCTCTCAAGCAAACCAACAAGTTGCGATGATTTTGACATTCATTCTCGACATTTTCAAACAATCGAAGGTGAAAACAAACCTTTGAAGAGGTCGTTTCTCTCAAGCAAACCAACAAGTTGCGATGATTTTGGCGTTCATTCTCGACGTTTTCAAACAATCGAAGGTGAAAACAAACCTTTGAATAGGTCGTTTCTCTCAAGCAAACCAACAAGTTGCGATGATTTTGGCGTTCATTCTCGACGTTTTCAAACAATCGAAGGTGAAAACAAACCTTTGAAGAGGTCGTTTCTCTCAAGCAAACCAACAAGTTGCGATGATTTTGGCGTTCATTCTCGACGTTTTCAAACAATCGAAGGTGAAAACAAACCTTTGAATAGGTCGTTTCTCTCAAGCAAACCAACAAGTTGCGATGATTTTGGCGTTCATTCTCGACGTTTTCAAACAATCGAAGGTGAAAACAAACCTTTGAAGAGGTCGTTTCTCTCAAGCAAACCAACAAGTTGCGATGATTTTGGCGTTCATTCTCGACGTTTTCAAACAATCGAAGGTGAAAACAAACCTTTGAAGAGGTCGTTTCTCTCAAGCAAACCAACAAGTTGCGATGATTTTGGCGTTCATTCTCGACGTTTTCAAACAATCGAAGGTGAAAACAAACCTTTGAATAGGTCGTTTCTCTCAAGCAAACCAACAAGTTGCGATGATTTTGACGTTCATTCTCGACATTTTCAAACAATCGAAGGTGAAAACAAACCTTTGAAGAGGTAGTTTCTCTCAAGCAAACCAACAAGTTGCGATGATTTTGACGTTCATTCTCGACGTTTTCAAACAATCGAAGGTGAAAACAAACCTTTGAATAGGTCGTTTCTCTCGAGTAGACCAACAAGTTTCGATGATTTTAATGTTCATTCTCGGCTTTTTCAAACAATCGAAGGTGAAAACAAACCTTTGAAGAGGTCGTTTCTCTCAAGCAAACCAACAAGTTGCGATGATTTTGACGTTCATTCTCGACATTTTCAAACAATCGAAGGTGAAAACAAACCTTTGAATAGGTCGTTTCTCTCAAGCAAACCAACAAGTTGCGATGATTTTGACGTTCATTCTCGACGTTTTCAAACAATCGAAGGTGAAAACAAACCTTTGAAGAGGTCGTTTCTCTCAAGCAAACCAACAAGTTTCGATGATTTTGACGTTCATTCTCGGCTTTTTCAAACAATCGAAGGTGAAAACAAACCTTTGAAGAGGTCGTTTCTCTCAAGTAAACCAACAACTTTTGATGATTTTGACATTCATTCTCGACATTTTCAAACAATCGAAGGTGAAAACAAAACTTTGAAGAGGTCGTTTCTCTCAAGCAAACCAACAAGTTTCGATGATTTTGACGTTCATTCTCGGCTTTTTCAAACAATCGAAGGTGAAAACAAACCTTTGAAGAGGTCGTTTCTCTCAAGTAAACCAACAACTTTTGATGATTTTGACGTTCATTCTCGACATTTTCAAACAATCGAAGGTGAAAACAAACCTTTGAAGAGGTCGTTTCTCTCAAGTAAACCAACAACTTTTGATGATTTTGACATTCATTCTCGACATTTTCAAACAATCGAAGGTGAAAACAAACCTTTGAAGAGGTCGTTTCTCTCAAGCAAACCAACAACTTTTGATGATTTTGACATTCATTCTCGACATTTTCAAACAATCGCAGGTGAAAACAAACCTTTGAATAGGTCGTTTCTCTCAAGCAAACCAACAAGTTGCGATGATTTTGACGTTCATTCTCGACATTTTCAAACAATCGAAGGTGAAAACAAACCTTTGAATAGATCGTTTCTCTCGAGTAGACCAACAAGTTTCGATGATTTTAATGTTCATTCTCGGCTTTTTCAAACAATCGAAGGTGAAAACAAACCTTTGAAGAGGTCGTTTCTCTCAAGCAAACCAACAAGTTGCGATGATTTTGACGTTCATTCTCGACGATTTCAAACAATCGAAGGTGAAAACAAACCTTTGAATAGGTCGTTTCTCTCAAGCAAACCAACAAGTTGCGATGATTTTGACGTTCATTCTCGACATTTTCAAACAATCGAAGGTGAAAACAAACCTTTGAATAGGTCGTTTCTCTCAAGCAAACCAACAAGTTGCGATGATTTTGGCGTTCATTCTCGACGTTTTCAAACAATCGAAGGTGAAAACAAACCTTTGAATAGGTCGTTTCTCTCAAGCAAACCAACAAGTTGCGATGATTTTGACGTTCATTCTCGACATTTTCAAACAATCGAAGGTGAAAACAAACCTTTGAATAGGTCGTTTCTCTCGAGTAGACCAACAAGTTTCGATGATTTTAATGTTCATTCTCGGCTTTTTCAAACAATCGAAGGTGAAAACAAACCTTTGAAGAGGTCGTTTCTCTCAAGCAAACCAACAAGTTGCGATGATTTTGACGTTCATTCTCGACATTTTCAAACAATCGAAGGTGAAAACAAACCTTTGAATAGGTCGTTTCTCTCAAGCAAACCAACAAGTTGCGATGATTTTGACGTTCATTCTCGACATTTTCAAACAATCGAAGGTGAAAACAAACCTTTGAAGAGGTAGTTTCTCTCAAGCAAACCAACAAGTTGCGATGATTTTGACGTTCATTCTCGACGTTTTCAAACAATCGAAGGTGAAAACAAACCTTTGAATAGATCGTTTCTCTCGAGTAGACCAACAAGTTTCGATGATTTTAATGTTCATTCTCGGCTTTTTCAAACAATCGAAGGTGAAAACAAACCTTTGAAGAGGTCGTTTCTCTCAAGCAAACCAACAAGTTGCGATGATTTTGACGTTCATTCTCGACATTTTCAAACAATCGAAGGTGAAAACAAACCTTTGAATAAGTCGTTTCTCTCGAGTAGACCAACAAGTTGCGATGATTTTGACGTTCATTCTCGACATTTTCAAACAATCGAAGGTGAAAACAAACCTTTGAATAGGTCGTTTCTCTCAAGCAAACCAACAAGTTGCGATGATTTTAATGTTCATTCTCGACGTTTTCAAACAATCGAAGGTGAAATTAAACCTTTGAATAGGTCGTTTCTCTCAAGCAAACCAACAAGTTGCGATGATTTTGACGTTCATTCTCGACATTTTCAAACAATCGAAGGTGAAAACAAACCTTTGAAGAGGTCGTTTCTCTCAAGCAAACCAACAAGTTGCGATGATTTTAATGTTCATTCTCGACGTTTTCAAACAATCGAAGGTGAAAACAAACCTTTGAAGAGGTCGTTTCTCTCAAGTAAACCAACAACTTTTGATGATTTTGACATTCATTCTCGACATTTTCAAACAATCGAAGGTGAAAACAAACCTTTGAATAGGTCGTTTCTCTCGAGTAGACCAACAAGTTTCGATGATTTAATGTTCATTCTCGGCTTTTTCAAACAATCGAAGGTGAAAACAAACCTTTGAAGAGGTCGTTTCTCTCAAGCAAACCAACAAGTTGCGATGATTTTGACGTTCATTCTCGACATTTTCAAACAATCGAAGGTGAAGACAAACCTTTGAATAGGTCGTTTCTCTCAAGCAAACCAACAAGTTGCGATGATTTTGACGTTCATTCTCGACGTTTTTAAACAATCGAAGGTGAAAACAAACCTTTGAAGAGGTCGTTTCTCTCAAGCAAACCAACAAGTTGCGATGATTTTGACGTTCATTCTCGGCTTTTTCAAACAATCGAAGGTGAAAACAAACCTTTGAAGAGGTCGTTTCTCTCAAGTAAACCAACAACTTTTGATGATTTTGACATTCATTCTCGACATTTTCAAACAATCGAAGGTGAAAACAAACCTTTGAATAGATCGTTTCTCTCGAGTTGACCAACAAGTTTCGATGATTTTAATGTTCATTCTCGGCTTTTTCAAACAATCGAAGGTGAAAACAAACCTTTGAAGAGGTCGTTTCTCTCGAGTAGACCAACAAGTTTCGATGATTTTAATGTTCAATCTCGGCTTTTTCAAACAATCGAAGGTGAAAACAAACCTTTGAAGAGGTCGTTTCTCTCGAGTAGACCAACAAGTTTCGATGATTTTAATGTTCAATCTCGGCTTTTTCAAACAATCGAAGGTGAAAACAAACCTTTGAAGAGGTCGTTTCTCCCAAGCAAACCAACAAGTTGCGATGATTTTGACGTTCATTCTCGACATTTTCAAACAATCGAAGGTGAAAACAAACCTTTGAAGAGGTCGTTTCTCTCGAGTAGACCAACAAGTTTCGATGATTTTAATGTTCAATCTCGGCTTTTTCAAACAATCGAAGGTGAAAACAAACCTTTGAAGAGGTCGTTTCTCCCAAGCAAACCAACAAGCTGCGATGATTTTGACGTTCATTCTCGACATTTTCAAACAATCGAAGGTGAAAACAAACCTTTGAATAGGTCGTTTCTCTCGAGTAGATTAACAAGTTTCGATGATTTTAATGTTCATTCTCGGCTTTTTCAAACAATCGAAGGTGAAAACAAACCTTTGAATAGGTCGTTTCTCTCGAGTAGACCAACAAGTTTCGATGATTTTAATGTTCATTCTCGGCTTTTTCAAACAATCGAAGGTGAAAACAAACCTTTGAAGAGGTCGTTTCTCCCAAGCAAACCAACAAGTTGCGATGATTTTGACGTTCATTCTCGACATTTTCAAACAATCGAAGGTGAAAACAAACCTTTGAATAGGTCGTTTCTCTCGAGTAGACCAACAAGTTGCGATGATTTTGACGTTCATTCTCGGCTTTTTCAAACAATCGAAGGTGAAAACAAACCTTTGAAGAGGTCGTTTCTCTCAAGTAAACCAACAACTTTTGATGATTTTGACATTCATTCTCGACATTTTCAAACAATCGAAGGTGAAAACAAACCTTTGAATAGGTCGTTTCTCTCGAGTTGACCAACAAGTTTCGATGATTTTAATGTTCATTCTCGGCTTTTTCAAACAATCGAAGGTGAAAACAAACCTTTGAAGAGGTCGTTTCTCTCGAGTAGACCAACAAGTTTCGATGATTTTAATGTTCAATCTCGGCTTTTTCAAACAATCGAAGGTGAAAACAAACCTTTGAAGAGGTCGTTTCTCTCGAGTAGACCAACAAGTTTCGATGATTTTAATGTTCAATCTCGGCTTTTTCAAACAATCGAAGGTGAAAACAAACCTTTGAAGAGGTCGTTTCTCCCAAGCAAACCAACAAGTTGCGATGATTTTGACGTTCATTCTCGACATTTTCAAACAATCGAAGGTGAAAACAAACCTTTGAATAGGTCGTTTCTCTCGAGTAGATTAACAAGTTTCGATGATTTTAATGTTCATTCTCGGCTTTTTCAAACAATCGAAGGTGAAAACAAACCTTTGAAGAGGTCGTTTCTCTCGAGTAGACCAACAAGTTTCGATGATTTTAATGTTCAATCTCGGCTTTTTCAAACAATCGAAGGTGAAAACAAACCTTTGAAGAGGTCGTTTCTCCCAAGCAAACCAACAAGCTGCGATGATTTTGACGTTCATTCTCGACATTTTCAAACAATCGAAGGTGAAAACAAACCTTTGAATAGGTCGTTTCTCTCGAGTAGATTAACAAGTTTCGATGATTTTAATGTTCATTCTCGGCTTTTTCAAACAATCGAAGGTGAAAACAAACCTTTGAATAGGTCGTTTCTCTCGAGTAGACCAACAAGTTTCGATGATTTTAATGTTCTTTCTCGGCTTTTTCAAACAATCGAAGGTGAAAACAAACCTTTGAAGAGGTCGTTTCTCTCAAGCAAACCAACAAGTTGCGATGATTTTAATGTTCATTCTCGACATTTTCAAACAATCGAAGGTGAAAACAAACCTTTGAATAGGTCGTTTCTCTCGAGTAGACCAACAAGTTTCGATGATTTTAATGTTCATTCTTGGCTTTTTCAAACAATCGAAGGTGAAAACAAACCTTTGAATAGGTCGTTTCTCTCGAGTAGACCAACAAGTTGCGATGATTTTGACGTTCATTCTCGACATTTTCAAACAATCGAAGGTGAAAACAAACCTTTGAATAGGTCGTTTCTCTCGAGTAGACCAACAAGTTGCGATGATTTTGACATTCATTCTCGACATTTTCAAACAATCGAAGGTGAAAACAAACCTTTGAAGAGGTCGTTTCTCTCAAGCAAACCAACAAGTTGCGATGATTTTGGCGTTCATTCTCGACGTTTTCAAACAATCGAAGGTGAAAACAAACCTTTGAATAGGTCGTTTCTCTCAAGCAAACCAACAAGTTGCGATGATTTTGACGTTCATTCTCGACATTTTCAAACAATCGAAGGTGAAAACAAACCTTTGAAGAGGTAGTTTCTCTCAAGCAAACCAACAAGTTGCGATGATTTTGACGTTCATTCTCGACGTTTTCATACAATCGAAGGTGAAAACAAACCTTTGAATAGGTCGTTTCTCTCGAGTAGACCAACAAGTTTCGATGATTTTAATGTTCATTCTCGGCTTTTTCAAACAATCGAAGGTGAAAACAAACCTTTGAAGAGGTCGTTTCTCTCAAGCAAACCAACAAGTTGCGATGATTTTGACGTTCATTCTCGACATTTTCAAACAATCGAAGGTGAAAACAAACCTTTGAATAGGTCGTTTCTCTCAAGCAAACCAACAAGTTGCGATGATTTTGACGTTCATTCTCGACGTTTTCAAAAAATCGAAGGTGAAAACAAACCTTTGAAGAGGTCGTTTCTCTCAAGCAAACCAACAAGTTTCGATGATTTTGACGTTCATTCTCGGCTTTTTCAAACAATCGAAGGTGAAAACAAACCTTTGAAGAGGTCGTTTCTCTCAAGTAAACCAACAACTTTTGATGATTTTGACATTCATTCTCGACATTTTCAAACAATCGAAGGTGAAAACAAACCTTTGAAGAGGTCGTTTCTCTCAAGCAAACCAACAAGTTGCGATGATTTTGACGTTCATTCTCGGCTTTTTCAAACAATCGAAGGTGAAAACAAACCTTTGAAGAGGTCGTTTCTCTCAAGTAAACCAACAACTTTTGATGATTTTGACGTTCATTCTCGACATTTTCAAACAATCGAAGGTGAAAACAAACCTTTGAATAGGTCGTTTCTGTTGAGTAGACCAACAAGTTTCGATGATTTTAATGTTCATTCTCGGCTTTTTCAAACAATCGAAGTTGAAAACAAACCTTTGAAGAGGTCGTTTCTCTCAAGCAAACCAACAAGTTGCGATGATTTTGACATTCATTCTCGACATTTTCAAACAATCGAAGGTGAAAACAAACCTTTGAAGAGGTCGTTTCTCTCAAGCAAACCAACAAGTTGCGATGATTTTGGCGTTCATTCTCGACGTTTTCAAACAATCGAAGGTGAAAACAAACCTTTGAATAGGTCGTTTCTCTCAAGCAAACCAACAAGTTGCGATGATTTTGACGTTCATTCTCGACATTTTCAAACAATCGAAGGTGAAAACAAACCTTTGAAGAGGTCGTTTCTCTCAAGTAAACCAACAACTTTTGATGATTTTGACGTTCATTCTCGACGTTTTCAAACAATCGAAGGTGAAAACAAACCTTTGAATAGGTCGTTTCTCTCGAATAGACCAACAAGTTTCGATGATTTTAATGTTCATTCTCGGCTTTTTCAAACAATCGAAGGTGAAAACAAACCTTTGAAGAGGTCGTTTCTCTCAAGCAAACCAACAAGTTGCGATGATTTTGACGTTCATTCTCGACATTTTCAAACAATCGAAGGTGAAAACAAACCTTTGAAGAGGTCGTTTCTCTCAAGTAAACCAACAACTTTTGATGATTTTGACATTCATTCTCGACATTTTCAAACAATCGAAGGTGAAAACAAACCTTTGAAGAGGTCGTTTCTCTCAAGCAAACCAACAACTTTTGATGATTTTGACATTCATTCTCGACATTTTCAAACAATCGCAGGTGAAAACAAACCTTTGAATAGGTCGTTTCTCTCAAGCAAACCAACAAGTTGCGATGATTTTGACGTTCATTCTCGACATTTTCAAACAATCGAAGGTGAAAACAAACCTTTGAATAGATCGTTTCTCTCGAGTAGACCAACAAGTTTCGATGATTTTAATGTTCATTCTCGGCTTTTTCAAACAATCGAAGGTGAAAACAAACCTTTGAAGAGGTCGTTTCTCTCAAGCAAACCAACAAGTTGCGATGATTTTGACGTTCATTCTCGACGTTTTCAAACAATCGAAGGTGAAAACAAACCTTTGAATAGGTCGTTTCTCTCAAGCAAACCAACAAGTTGCGATGATTTTGACGTTCATTCTCGACATTTTCAAACAATCGAAGGTGAAAACAAACCTTTGAATAGGTCGTTTCTCTCAAGCAAACCAACAAGTTGCGATGATTTTGGCGTTCATTCTCGACGTTTTCAAACAATCGAAGGTGAAAACAAACCTTTGAATAGGTCGTTTCTCTCAAGCAAACCAACAAGTTGCGATGATTTTGACGTTCATTCTCGACATTTTCAAACAATCGAAGGTGAAAACAAACCTTTGAATAGGTCGTTTCTCTCAAGCAAACCAACAAGTTGCGATGATTTTGACGTTCATTCTCGACGTTTTCAAACAATCGAAGGTGAAAACAAACCTTTGAAGAGGTCGTTTCTCTCAAGTAAACCAACAACTTTTGATGATTTTGACATTCATTCTCGACATTTTCAAACAATCGAAGGTGAAAACAAACCTTTGAATAGGTCGTTTCTCTCGAGTAGACCAACAAGTTTCGATGATTTTAATGTTCATTCTCGGCTTTTTCAAACAATCGAAGGTGAAAACAAACCTTTGAAGAGGTCGTTTCTCTCAAGCAAACCAACAAGTTGCGATGATTTTGACGTTCATTCTCGACATTTTCAAACAATCGAAGGTGAAAACAAACCTTTGAAGAGGTCGTTTCTCTCAAGCAAACCAACAAGTTGCGATGATTTTGACATTCATTCTCGACATTTTCAAACAATCGAAGGTGAAAACAAACCTTTGAAGAGGTCGTTTCTCTCAAGCAAACCAACAAGTTGCGATGATTTTGGCGTTCATTCTCGACGTTTTCAAACAATCGAAGGTGAAAACAAACCTTTGAATAGGTCGTTTCTCTCAAGCAAACCAACAAGTTGCGATGATTTTGGCGTTCATTCTCGACGTTTTCAAACAATCGAAGGTGAAAACAAACCTTTGAAGAGGTCGTTTCTCTCAAGCAAACCAACAAGTTGCGATGATTTTGGCGTTCATTCTCGACGTTTTCAAACAATCGAAGGTGAAAACAAACCTTTGAATAGGTCGTTTCTCTCAAGCAAACCAACAAGTTGCGATGATTTTGGCGTTCATTCTCGACGTTTTCAAACAATCGAAGGTGAAAACAAACCTTTGAAGAGGTCGTTTCTCTCAAGCAAACCAACAAGTTGCGATGATTTTGGCGTTCATTCTCGACGTTTTCAAACAATCGAAGGTGAAAACAAACCTTTGAAGAGGGTCGTTTCTCTCAAGCAAACCAACAAGTTGCGATGATTTTGGCGTTCATTCTCGACGTTTTCAAACAATCGAAGGTGAAAACAAACCTTTGAATAGGTCGTTTCTCTCAAGCAAACCAACAAGTTGCGATGATTTTGACGTTCATTCTCGACATTTTCAAACAATCGAAGGTGAAAACAAACCTTTGAAGAGGTAGTTTCTCTCAAGCAAACCAACAAGTTGCGATGATTTTGACGTTCATTCTCGACGTTTTCAAACAATCGAAGGTGAAAACAAACCTTTGAATAGGTCGTTTCTCTCGAGTAGACCAACAAGTTTCGATGATTTTGACTGTTCATTCTCGGCTTTTTCAAACAATCGAAGGTGAAAACAAACCTTTGAAGAGGTCGTTTCTCTCAAGCAAACCAACAAGTTGCGATGATTTTGAATGTTCATTCTCGACATTTTCAAACAATCGAAGGTGAAAACAAACCTTTGAATAGGTCGTTTCTCTCAAGCAAACCAACAAGTTGCGATGATTTTGGCGTTCATTCTCGACGTTTTCAAACAATCGAAGGTGAAAACAAACCTTTGAATAGGTCGTTTCTCTCAAGCAAACCAACAAGTTGCGATGATTTTGACGTTCATTCTCGACGTTTTCAAACAATCGAAGGTGAAAACAAACCTTTGAAGAGGTCGTTTCTCTCAAGCAAACCAACAAGTTTCGATGATTTTGACGTTCATTCTCGGCTTTTTCAAACAATCGAAGGTGAAAACAAACCTTTGAAGAGGTCGTTTCTCTCAAGTAAACCAACAACTTTTGATGATTTTGACATTCATTCTCGACATTTTCAAACAATCGAAGGTGAAAACAAAACTTTGAAGAGGTCGTTTCTCTCAAGCAAACCAACAAGTTTCGATGATTTCGACGTTCATTCTCGGCTTTTTCAAACAATCGAAGGTGAAAACAAACCTTTGAAGAGGTCGTTTCTCTCAAGTAAACCAACAACTTTTGATGATTTTGACGTTCATTCTCGACATTTTCAAACAATCGAAGGTGAAAACAAACCTTTGAAGAGGTCGTTTCTCTCAAGTAAACCAACAACTTTTGATGATTTTGACATTCATTCTCGACATTTTCAAACAATCGAAGGTGAAAACAAACCTTTGAAGAGGTCGTTTCTCTCAAGCAAACCAACAACTTTTGATGATTTTGACATTCATTCTCGACATTTTCAAACAATCGCAGGTGAAAACAAACCTTTGAATAGGTCGTTTCTCTCAAGCAAACCAACAAGTTGCGATGATTTTGACGTTCATTCTCGACATTTTCAAACAATCGAAGGTGAAAACAAACCTTTGAATAGATCGTTTCTCTCGAGTAGACCAACAAGTTTCGATGATTTTAATGTTCATTCTCGGCTTTTTCAAACAATCGAAGGTGAAAACAAACCTTTGAAGAGGTCGTTTCTCTCAAGCAAACCAACAAGTTGCGATGATTTTGACGTTCATTCTCGACGATTTCAAACAATCGAAGGTGAAAACAAACCTTTGAATAGGTCGTTTCTCTCAAGCAAACCAACAAGTTGCGATGATTTTGACGTTCATTCTCGACATTTTCAAACAATCGAAGGTGAAAACAAACCTTTGAATAGGTCGTTTCTCTCAAGCAAACCAACAAGTTGCGATGATTTTGGCGTTCATTCTCGACGTTTTCAAACAATCGAAGGTGAAAACAAACCTTTGAATAGGTCGTTTCTCTCAAGCAAACCAACAAGTTGCGATGATTTTGACGTTCATTCTCGACATTTTCAAACAATCGAAGGTGAAAACAAACCTTTGAAGAGGTCGTTTCTCTCAAGTAAACCAACAACTTTTGATGATTTTGACATTCATTCTCGACATTTTCAAACAATCGAAGGTGAAAACAAACCTTTGAATAGGTCGTTTCTCTCGAGTAGACCAACAAGTTTCGATGATTTTAATGTTCATTCTCGGCTTTTTCAAACAATCGAAGGTGAAAACAAACCTTTGAAGAGGTCGTTTCTCTCAAGCAAACCAACAAGTTGCGATGATTTTGACGTTCATTCTCGACATTTTCAAACAATCGAAGGTGAAAACAAACCTTTGAAGAGGTCGTTTCTCTCAAGCAAACCAACAAGTTGCGATGATTTTGACATTCATTCTCGACATTTTCAAACAATCGAAGGTGAAAACAAACCTTTGAAGAGGTCGTTTCTCTCAAGCAAACCAACAAGTTGCGATGATTTTGGCGTTCATTCTCGACGTTTTCAAACAATCGAAGGTGAAAACAAACCTTTGAATAGGTCGTTTCTCTCAAGCAAACCAACAAGTTGCGATGATTTTGGCGTTCATTCTCGACGTTTTCAAACAATCGAAGGTGAAAACAAACCTTTGAAGAGGTCGTTTCTCTCAAGCAAACCAACAAGTTGCGATGATTTTGGCGTTCATTCTCGACGTTTTCAAACAATCGAAGGTGAAAACAAACCTTTGAATAGGTCGTTTCTCTCAAGCAAACCAACAAGTTGCGATGATTTTGGCGTTCATTCTCGACGTTTTCAAACAATCGAAGGTGAAAACAAACCTTTGAAGAGGTCGTTTCTCTCAAGCAAACCAACAAGTTGCGATGATTTTGGCGTTCATTCTCGACGTTTTCAAACAATCGAAGGTGAAAACAAACCTTTGAAGAGGTCGTTTCTCTCAAGCAAACCAACAAGTTGCGATGATTTTGGCGTTCATTCTCGACGTTTTCAAACAATCGAAGGTGAAAACAAACCTTTGAATAGGTCGTTTCTCTCAAGCAAACCAACAAGTTGCGATGATTTTGACGTTCATTCTCGACATTTTCAAACAATCGAAGGTGAAAACAAACCTTTGAAGAGGTAGTTTCTCTCAAGCAAACCAACAAGTTGCGATGATTTTGACGTTCATTCTCGACGTTTTCAAACAATCGAAGGTGAAAACAAACCTTTGAATAGGTCGTTTCTCTCGAGTAGACCAACAAGTTTCGATGATTTTAATGTTCATTCTCGGCTTTTTCAAACAATCGAAGGTGAAAACAAACCTTTGAAGAGGTCGTTTCTCTCAAGCAAACCAACAAGTTGCGATGATTTTGACGTTCATTCTCGACATTTTCAAACAATCGAAGGTGAAAACAAACCTTTGAATAGGTCGTTTCTCTCAAGCAAACCAACAAGTTGCGATGATTTTGACGTTCATTCTCGACGTTTTCAAACAATCGAAGGTGAAAACAAACCTTTGAAGAGGTCGTTTCTCTCAAGCAAACCAACAAGTTTCGATGATTTTGACGTTCATTCTCGGCTTTTTCAAACAATCGAAGGTGAAAACAAACCTTTGAAGAGGTCGTTTCTCTCAAGTAAACCAACAACTTTTGATGATTTTGACATTCATTCTCGACATTTTCAAACAATCGAAGGTGAAAACAAAACTTTGAAGAGGTCGTTTCTCTCAAGCAAACCAACAAGTTTCGATGATTTTGACGTTCATTCTCGGCTTTTTCAAACAATCGAAGGTGAAAACAAACCTTTGAAGAGGTCGTTTCTCTCAAGTAAACCAACAACTTTTGATGATTTTGACGTTCATTCTCGACATTTTCAAACAATCGAAGGTGAAAACAAACCTTTGAAGAGGTCGTTTCTCTCAAGTAAACCAACAACTTTTGATGATTTTGACATTCATTCTCGACATTTTCAAACAATCGAAGGTGAAAACAAACCTTTGAAGAGGTCGTTTCTCTCAAGCAAACCAACAACTTTTGATGATTTTGACATTCATTCTCGACATTTTCAAACAATCGCAGGTGAAAACAAACCTTTGAATAGGTCGTTTCTCTCAAGCAAACCAACAAGTTGCGATGATTTTGACGTTCATTCTCGACATTTTCAAACAATCGAAGGTGAAAACAAACCTTTGAATAGATCGTTTCTCTCGAGTAGACCAACAAGTTTCGATGATTTTAATGTTCATTCTCGGCTTTTTCAAACAATCGAAGGTGAAAACAAACCTTTGAAGAGGTCGTTTCTCTCAAGCAAACCAACAAGTTGCGATGATTTTGACGTTCATTCTCGACGATTTCAAACAATCGAAGGTGAAAACAAACCTTTGAATAGGTCGTTTCTCTCAAGCAAACCAACAAGTTGCGATGATTTTGACGTTCATTCTCGACATTTTCAAACAATCGAAGGTGAAAACAAACCTTTGAATAGGTCGTTTCTCTCAAGCAAACCAACAAGTTGCGATGATTTTGGCGTTCATTCTCGACGTTTTCAAACAATCGAAGGTGAAAACAAACCTTTGAATAGGTCGTTTCTCTCAAGCAAACCAACAAGTTGCGATGATTTTGACGTTCATTCTCGACATTTTCAAACAATCGAAGGTGAAAACAAACCTTTGAAGAGGTCGTTTCTCTCAAGTAAACCAACAACTTTTGATGATTTTGACATTCATTCTCGACATTTTCAAACAATCGAAGGTGAAAACAAACCTTTGAATAGGTCGTTTCTCTCGAGTAGACCAACAAGTTTCGATGATTTTAATGTTCATTCTCGGCTTTTTCAAACAATCGAAGGTGAAAACAAACCTTTGAAGAGGTCGTTTCTCTCAAGCAAACCAACAAGTTGCGATGATTTTGACGTTCATTCTCGACATTTTCAAACAATCGAAGGTGAAAACAAACCTTTGAAGAGGTCGTTTCTCTCAAGCAAACCAACAACTTTTGATGATTTTGACATTCATTCTCGACATTTTCAAACAATCGCAGGTGAAAACAAACCTTTGAATAGGTCGTTTCTCTCAAGCAAACCAACAAGTTGCGATGATTTTGACGTTCATTCTCGACATTTTCAAACAATCGAAGGTGAAAACAAACCTTTGAATAGATCGTTTCTCTCGAGTAGACCAACAAGTTTCGATGATTTTAATGTTCATTCTCGGCTTTTTCAAACAATCGAAGGTGAAAACAAACCTTTGAAGAGGTCGTTTCTCTCAAGCAAACCAACAAGTTGCGATGATTTTGACGTTCATTCTCGACGTTTTCAAACAATCGAAGGTGAAAACAAACCTTTGAATAGGTCGTTTCTCTCAAGCAACCAACAAGTTGCGATGATTTTGACGTTCATTCTCGACATTTTCAAACAATCGAAGGTGAAAACAAACCTTTGAATAGGTCGTTTCTCTCAAGCAAACCAACAAGTTGCGATGATTTTGGCGTTCATTCTCGACGTTTTCAAACAATCGAAGGTGAAAACAAACCTTTGAATAGGTCGTTTCTCTCAAGCAAACCAACAAGTTGCGATGATTTTGACGTTCATTCTCGACATTTTCAAACAATCGAAGGTGAAAACAAACCTTTGAATAGGTCGTTTCTCTCAAGCAAACCAACAAGTTGCGATGATTTTGACGTTCATTCTCGACGTTTTCAAACAATCGAAGGTGAAAACAAACCTTTGAAGAGGTCGTTTCTCTCAAGTAAACCAACAACTTTTGATGATTTTGGACATTCATTCTCGACATTTTCAAACAATCGAAGGTGAAAACAAACCTTTGAATAGGTCGTTTCTCTCGAGTAGACCAACAAGTTTCGATGATTTTAATGTTCATTCTCGGCTTTTTCAAACAATCGAAGGTGAAAACAAACCTTTGAAGAGGTCGTTTCTCTCAAGCAAACCAACAAGTTGCGATGATTTTGACGTTTCATTCTCGACATTTTCAAACAATCGAAGGTGAAGACAAACCTTTGAATAGGTCGTTTCTCTCAAGCAAACCAACAAGTTGCGATGATTTTGACGTTCATTCTCGACATTTTTAAACAATCGAGGTGAAAACAAACCTTTGAAGAGGTCGTTTCTCTCAAGCAAACCAACAAGTTGCGATGATTTTGACGTTCATTCTCGGCTGTTTCAAACAATCGAAGGTGAAAACAAACCTTTGAAGAGGTCGTTTCTCTCAAGCAAACCAACAAGTTGCGATGATTTTGGCGTTCATTCTCGACGTTTTCAAACAATCGAAGGTGAAAACAAACCTTTGAATAGGTCGTTTCTCTCAGAGCAACCAACAAGTTGCGATGATTTTGGCGTTCATTCTCGACGTTTTCAAACAATCGAAGGTGAAAACAAACCTTTGAAGAGGTCGTTTCTCTCAAGCAAACCAACAAGTTGCGATGATTTTGGCGTTCATTCTCGACGTTTTCAAACAATCGAAGGTGAAAACAAACCTTTGAAGAGGTCGTTTCTCTCAAGCAAACCAACAAGTTGCGATGATTTTGGCGTTCATTCTCGACGTTTTCAAACAATCGAAGGTGAAAACAAACCTTTGAAGAGGTCGTTTCTCTCAAGCAAACCAACAAGTTGCGATGATTTTGGACGTTCATTCTCGACATTTTCAAACAATCGAAGGTGAAAACAAACCTTTGAAGAGGTCGTTTCTCTCAAGCAAACCAACAAGTTGCGATGATTTTACTGTTCATTCTCGACTTTTCAAACAATCGAAGGTGAAAACAAACCTTTGAAGAGGTCGTTTCTCCCAAGCAAACCAACAAGCTTGCGATGATTTTGACGTTCATTCTCGACTTTTTCAAACAATCGAAGGTGAAAACAAACCTTTGAATAGGTCGTTTCTCTCGAGTAGATCTAACAAGTTTCGATGATTTAATGTTCATTCTCGGCTTTTTCAAACAATCGAAGGTGAAAACAAACCTTTGAATAGGTCGTTTCTCTCGAGTAGAACCAACAAGTTTCGATGATTTTAATGTTCATTCTCGGACTTTTTCAAACAATCGAAGGTGAAAACAACCTTTGAAGAGGTCGTTTCTCTCCAAGCAAACCAACAAGTTGCGATGATTTTGACGTTCATTCTCGACATTTTCAAACAATCGAAGGTGAAAACAAACCTTTGAATAGGTCGTTTCTCTCGAGTAGACCAACAAGTTGCGATGATTTTGACGTTCATTCTCGGCTTTTTCAAACAATCGAAGGTGAAAACAAACCTTTGAAGAGGTCGTTTCTCTCAAGTAAACCAACAACTTTTGATGATTTTGACATTCATTCTCGACATTTTCAAACAATCGAAGGTGAAAACAAACCTTTGAATAGGTCGTTTCTCTCGAGTGACCAACAAGTTTCGATGATTTTAATGTTCATTCTCGGCTTTTTCAAACAATCGAAGGTGAAAACAAACCTTTGAAGAGGTCGTTTCTCTCGAGTAGACCAACAAGTTTCGATGATTTTAATGTTCAATTCTCGGCTTTTTCAAACAATCGAAGGTGAAACAAACCTTTGAAGAGGTCGTTTCTCTCGAGTAGACCAACAAGTTTCGATGATTTTACATGTTCAATCTCGGCTTTTTCAAACAATCGAAGGTGAAAACAAACCTTTGAAGAGGTCGTTTCTCCCAAGCAAACCAACAAGTTGCGATGATTTTGACGTTCATTCTCGACATTTTCAAACAATCGAAGGTGAAAACAAACCTTTGAATAGGTCGTTTCTCTCGAAGTAAACTTAACAAGTTTCGATGATTTTAATGTTCATTCTCGGACATTTTCAAACAATCGAAGGTGAAAACAAACCTTTGAATAGGTCGTTTCTCTCGAGTAGACCAACAAGTTTCGATGATTTTAATGTTCATATCTCGGCTTTTTCAAACAATCGAAGGTGAAAACAAACCTTTGAAGAGGTCGTTTCTCTCAAGCAAACCAACAAGCTTGCGATGATTTTGACGTTCATTCTCGACATTTTCAAACAATCGAAGGTGAAAACAAACCTTTGAATAGGTCGTTTCTCTCGAGTAGATTAACAAGTTTCGATGATTTTAATGTTCATTCTCGGACATTTTCAAACAATCGAAGGTGAAAACAAACCTTTGAATAGGTCGTTTCTCTCGAGTAGACCAACAAGTTTCGATGATTTTATGTTCATTCTCGGCTTTTTCAAACAATCGAAGGTGAAAACAAACCTTTGAAGAGGTCGTTTCTCTCAAGCAAACCAACAAGTTGCGATGATTTTATGTTCATTCTCGACATTTTCAAACAATCGAAGGTGAAAACAAAACCTTTGAATAGGTCGTTTCTCTCGAAGTAGACCAACAAGTTTCGATGATTTTAAGTTCATTCTTGGCTTTTCAAACATCGAAGGTGAAAACAAACCTTTGAATAGGTCGTTTCTCTCGAGTAGACCAACAAGTTGCGATGATTTTGAGCGTTCATTCTCGACATTTTCAAACAATCGAAGGGTGAAAACAACCTTTGAATAGGTCGTTTCTCTCGAGTAGAACCAACAAGTTGCGATTGATTTTGACATTTCATTCTCGACATTTTCAAACAATCGAAGGTTGAAAAACAAACCTTTTGAAGAGGTCGTTCTCTCAAGCAAACCAACAAGTTGCGATGATTTTGGCGTTCATCTCGACGTTTTCAAACAATCGAAGGTGAAAACAAACCTTTGAATAGGTCGTTTCTCTCAAGCAAACCAACAAGTTGCGATGATTTTGACGTTCATTCTCGACATTTTCAAACAATCGAAGGTGAAAACAAACCTTTGAAGAGGTAGTTTCTCTCAAGCAAACCAACAAGTTGCGATGATTTTGACGTTCATTCTCGACGTTTTCAAACAATCGAAGGTGAAAACAAACCTTTGAATAGGTCGTTTCTCTCGAGTAGACCAACAAGTTTCGATGATTTTAATGTTCATTCTCGGCTTTTTCAAACAATCGAAGGTGAAAACAAACCTTTGAAGAGGTCGTTTCTCTCAAGCAAACCAACAAGTTGCGATGATTTTGACGTTCATTCTCGACATTTTCAAACAATCGAAGGTGAAAACAAACCTTTGAATAGGTCGTTTCTCTCAAGCAAACCAACAAGTTGCGATGATTTTGACGTTCATTCTCGACGTTTTCAAACAATCGAAGGTGAAAACAACCTTTGAAGAGGTCGTTTCTCTCAAGCAAACCAACAAGTTTCGATGATTTTGACGTTCATTCTCGGCTTTTTCAAACAATCGAAGGTGAAAACAAACCTTTGAAGAGGTCGTTTCTCTCAAGTAAACCAACAACTTTTGATGATTTTGACATTCATTCTCGACATTTTCAAACAATCGAAGGTGAAAACAAACCTTGAAGAGGTCGTTTCTCTCAAGCAAACCAACAAGTTTCGATGATTTTGACGTTCATTCTCGGCTTTTTCAAACAATCGAAGGTGAAAACAAACCTTTGAAGAGGTCGTTTCTCTCAAGTAAACCAACAACTTTTGATGATTTTGACGTTCATTCTCGACATTTTCAAACAATCGAAGGTGAAAACAAACCTTTGAAGAGGTCGTTTCTCTCGAAGTAAACCAACAACTTTTCGATGATTTTGACATTCATTCTCGACATTTTCAAACAATCGAAGGTGAAAACAAACCTTTGAAGAGGTCGTTTCTCTCAAGCAAACCAACAAGTTTCGATGATTTTGACATTCATTCTCGACATTTTCAAACAATCGAAGGTGAAAACAACCTTTGAAGAGGTCGTTTCTCTCAAGCAAACCAACAAGTTGCGGATGATTTGGACGTTCATTCTCGACGTTTCAAACAATCGAAGGTGAAAACAAAACCTTTGAAGAGGTCGTTTCTCTCAAGCAAACCAACAAGTTGCGATGATTTTGACGTTCATTCTCGGACTTTTCAAACAACATCGAAGGTGAAAACAAACCTTTGAAGAGGTCGTTCTCTCAAGTAAACCAACAACTTTTGATGATTTTGACAGTTCATTCTCGACAGTTTTCAAACAATCGAAGGTGAAAACAAAACTTTGAATAGGTCGTTTCTCTCGAAGCAAACCAACAAGTTTCGATGATTTTGACTGTTCATTCTCGGCTTTTTCAAACAATCGAAGGTGAAAACAAACCTTTGAAGAGGTCGTTTCTCTCAAGTAAACCAACAACGTTGCGATGATTTTGACGTTCATTCTCGACATTTTCAAACAATCGAAGGTGAAAACAAACCTTTGAAGAGGTCGTTTCTCCTCAAGTAAACCAACAACTTTTGATGATTTTGACATTCATTCTCGACATTTTCAAACAATCGAAGGTGAAAACAAACCTTTGAAGAGGTCGTTTCTCTCAAGCAAACCAACAACTTTGATGATTTTGACATTCATTCCTCGACATTTTCAAACAATCGCAGGTGAAAACAAACTTTGAATAGGTCGTTTCTCTCAAGCAAACCAACAAGTTGCGATGATTTTGACGTTCATCTCGACATTTTCAAACAATCGAAGGTGAAAACAAACCTTGAATAGATCGTTTCTCTCGAGTAGACCAACAAGTTTCGATGATTTTAATGTTCATTCTCGGCTTTTTCAAACAATCGAAGGTGAAAACAAGACCTTTGAAGAGGTCGTTTCTCTCAAGCAAACCACAAGTTTGCGATGATTTTGACGTTCATTCTCGACGTTTTCAAACAATCGAAGGTGAAAACAAACCTTTGAATAGGTCGTTTCTCTCAAGCAACCAACAAGTTGCGATGATTCTGACTGTTCATTCTCGACATTTTCAACAATCGAAGGTGAAAACAAACCTTGAATAGGTCGTTCTCTCAAGCAAACCAACAAGTTTCGATGATTTTGGCTGTCATTCTCGACGTTTTCAAACAATCGAAGGTGAAAACAAACCTTGAATAGGTCGTTTCTCTCAAGCAAACCAACAAGTTGCGATGATTTTGACGTTCATTCTCGACATTTTCAAACAATCGAAGGTGAAAACAAACCTTTGAATAGGTCGTTTCTCTCAAGTAACCACAAGTTGCGATGATTTTGAAGTTCATTCTCGACATTTTCAAAAATCGAAGGTGAAACACAACCTGTTGAAGAGGGTCGTTCTCTCAAGCAAACCAACAAGTTGCGATGATTTGACATTCATCTCGACATTTTCAAACAATCGAATGGGTGAAAACAAACCTTGAATAGGTCGGTTTCTCTCAAGCAACCAACAAGTTGCGATGATTTTGACGTTCATTCTCGACATTTTCAAACAATCGAAGGTGAAAACAAACCTTGAATAGGTCGTTTCTCTCAAGCAAACCAACAAGTTGCGATGATTTTGAGACGTTCATTCTCGACGTTTTCAAACAATCGAAGGTGAAAACAAACCTTGAAGAGGTCCGTTTCTCTCTCAAGCAAACCAACAAGTTGCGATGATTTTGACGTTCATTCTCGACGTTTTCAAACAATCGAAGGTGAAAACAAACCTTTGAATAGGTCGTTTCTCTTCAAGCAAACCAACAAGTTGCGATGATTTTGACGTTCATTCTCGACGTTTTCAAACAATCGAAGGTGAAAACAAACCTTTGAATAGGTCGTTTCTCTCAAGCTAACCAACAAGTTGCGATGATTTTGACGTTCATTCTCGACTTTTCAAACAATCGAAGGTGAAAACAAACCTTTGAAGAAGGTGCGTTTCTCCTCAATAAACCAACAACGTTTGAGATGATTTTGACGATTCCATGTCTCGACGTTTTCAAACAATCGAAGGTGAAAACAAACCTTTGAATAGGTCGTTTCTCTCAAGCAAACCAACAAGTTGCGATGATTTTGACGTTCATTCTCGACATTTTCAAACAATCGAAGGTGAAAACAAACCTTTGAAGAGGTCGTTTCTCTCAAGCAAACCAACAAGTTGCGATGATTTTGACGTTCATTCTCGACGTTTTCAAACAATCGAAGGTGAAAACAAACCTTTGAAGAGGTCGTTTCTCTCAAGTAAACCAACAACTTTCGATGATTTTGACGTTCATTCTCGACATTTTCAAACAATCGAAGGTGAAAACAAACCTTTGAAGAGGTCGTTTCTCTCAAGTAAACCAACAAGTTTCGATGATTTTGACGTTCATTCTCGACTTTTTCAAACAATCGAAGGTGAAAACAAACCTTTGAAGAGGTCGTTTCTCTCAAGCAAACCAACAAGTTGCGATGATTTTGACGTTCATTCTCGACATTTTCAAACAATCGAAGGTGAAAACAACCTTTGAAGAGGTCGTTTTCCTCAAGCAAACCAACAAGTTGCGATGATTTTTGACGGTTCATTCTCGACGTTTCAAACAATCGAAGGTGAAAACAAACCTTTGAATAGGTCGTTTCTCTCAGCAAACCAACAAGTTTCGATGATTTTTGACGTTTCATTCTCGACTTTTTCAAACAATCGAATGGTGAAAACACACCTTTGAAGAGGTCGTTTCTCAAGTCAACCAACAATTTTGATGATTTTGACAGTTCATTCTCGACATTTTCAAACAATCGAAGGTGAAAACAAACTTTGAATAGTCGGTCTCTCCCGAATAGACCAACAAGTTTCGATGATTTTAATGTTCATTCTCGCTTTTTCAAACAATCGAAGGTTGAAAACAAACCCTTTGAAGAGGTCGTTTCTCTCAAGTAAACCAACAAGTTGGGATGATTTTGCACGTTCATTCTCGACATTTTTCAAACAATCGAAGGTGAAAAAAACCCTTTGAAGAGGTCGTTTCTCTCAAGTAAACCAACAACTTTTGATGATTTTTGACATTCATTCTCGACATTTTCAAACAATCGAAGGTGAAAACAAACCTTTGAAGAGGTCGTTCTCTCAAGCAAAACCAACAACTTTTGATGATTTTGAATTCATTCTCAGACATTTTCAAACAATCGCAGGTGAAACAAACCTTTGAATAGGTCGTTTCTCTCAAGCAAACCAACAAGTTGCGATGATTTTGACGTCTCATTCTCGACATTTCAAACAATCGAAGGTGAAAACAAACCTTTGAATAGATCGTTTCTCTCGAGTAGACCAACAAGTTTTCGATGATTTTAAATGTTCATATCTCGGCTTTTTCAAACAATCGAAGGTGAAAACAAACCTTTGAAGAGGTCGTTCTCTCAAGCAAACCAACAAGTTGCGATGATTTGACGTTCATTCTCGACGATTTTCAAACAATCGAAGGTGAAAACAAATCCTTTGAATAGGTCGTTTCTCTCAAGCAAACCAACAAGTTGCGATTTGATTTTGACGTTCATTCTCGACATTTTCAAACAATCGAAGGTGAAAACAAACCTTTGAATAGGTCGTTTCTCTCAAGCAAACCAACAAGTTGCGATGATTTGGCGTTCATTCTCGACGTTTTCAAACAATCGAAGGTGAAAACAAACCTTGAATAGGTCGTTTCTCTCAAGCAAACCAACAAGTGCGATGATTTTGACGTTCATTCTCGACATTTTCAACAATCGAAGGTGAAAACAACCTTTGAAGAGGTCGTTTCTCTCAGTAAACCAACAACTTTGATGATTTTGACATTCATCCTCGACATTTTCAAACAATCGAAGGTGAAAACAAACCTTGAATAGGTCGTTTCTCTCAAGTAACCAACAAGTTTCGATGATTTTGATGTTCTTCTCGGCTTTTTCAAACAATCGAAGGTGAACAACAAACCTTTGAAGAGGTCGTTTCTCTCAAGCAAACCAACAAGTGCGATGATTTTGACGTTCATTCTCGACATTTTCAAACAATCGAAGGTGAAAACAAACCTTTGAAGAGGTCGTTTCTCTCAAGCAAACCAACAAGTTGCGATGATTTTGACATTCATTCTCGACATTTTCAAACAATCGAAGGTGAAAACAAACCTTTGAAGAGGTCGTTTCTCTCAAGCAAACCAACAAGTTGCGATGATTTTGGCGTTCATTCTCGACGTTTTCAAACAATCGAAGGTGAAAACAAACCTTTGAATAGGTCGTTTCTCTCAAGCAAACCAACAAGTTGCGATGATTTTGGCGTTCATTCTCGACGTTTTCAAACAATCGAAGGTGAAAACAAACCTTTGAAGAGGTCGTTTCTCTCAAGCAAACCAACAAGTTGCGATGATTTTGGCGTTCATTCTCGACGTTTTCAAACAATCGAAGGTGAAAACAAACCTTTGAATAGGTCGTTTCTCTCAAGCAAACCAACAAGTTGCGATGATTTTGGCGTTCATTCTCGACGTTTTCAAACAATCGAAGGTGAAAACAAACCTTTGAAGAGGTCGTTTCTCTCAAGCAAACCAACAAGTTGCGATGATTTTGGCGTTCATTCTCGACGTTTTCAAACAATCGAAGGTGAAAACAAACCTTTGAAGAGGGTCGTTTCTCTCAAGCAAACCAACAAGTTGCGATGATTTTGGCGTTCATTCTCGACGTTTTCAAACAATCGAAGGTGAAAACAAACCTTTGAATAGGTCGTTCTCTCCAGCAAACTACAACAGTTGCGATGATTTTGACGTTCATTCTCGACCATTTTTCAAACAATCGACGGTGAAAACAAACCTTTGAAGAGGTAGTTTCTCTCAAGCAAACAACAAGTTGCGATGGATTTTGACGTTCATTCTCGACGGTTTTCAAACAATCGAAGGTGAAAAACAAACCTTTGAATAGTCGTTTCTCTCGAGTAGACCAACAAGTTCGATGATTTAATGTTCATTTCTCGGCTTTTTCAAACAATCGAAGGTGAAAACAAACCTTTGAAGAGGTCGTTTCTCTCAAGCAAACCAACAAGTTGCGATGATTTTGACGTTCATTCTCGACATTTCAAACAATCGAAGGTAATGAAAACAAACCTTTGAATAGGTCGTTTCTCTCAAGCAAACCACAAGTTGCGATGATTTTGACGTTCATTCTCGACGTTTCAAACAATCGAAGGTGGAAAACAACTTTGAGAGGTCGTTTCTCTCAAGCAAACCAACAAGTTTCGATGATTTTGACGTTCCATCTCGGCTTTTTCAAACAATCGAAGGTTGAAAACAAACCTTGAAGAGGTCGTTTCTCTCAAGTAACCCACAACTTTTGATGATTTTGACATTCATTCTCGACATTTTCAACAATCGAAGGTGAAAACAAAAACCTTTGAAGAGTCGTTCTCTCAAGCAAACCAACCACAGTTTCGATGATTTTGACGTTCATTCTCGGCTTTTTCAAACAATCGAAGGTTGAAAACAACCTTTGAAGAGGTCGTTTCTCTCAAGTAAACCAACAACTTTTGATGATTTTGACGTTCATCTCTCGACATTTTCAAACAATCGAAGGTGAAAACAAACCTTTGAAGAGTCGTTTCTCTCAAGTAAACCAACAACCTTTGATGATTTTGACATTCATTCTCGACATTTTCAACAATCGAAGGTGAAAACAAACCTTTGAAGAGGTCGTTTCTCTCAAGCAACCAACAACTTTTGATGATTTGACATTCATTCTCGACATTTTCAAACAATCGCAGGTGAAAACAAACACTTTTGAATAGGTCGTTTCTTCTCAAGCCAAACCAACAAGTTGCGATGATTTTGACGTTCATTCTCGACATTTTCAAACATCGAAGGTGAAAACAAACCTTTGAATAGATCGTTTCTCTCGAGTAGACCAACAAGTTTCGATGATTTTAAGGTTCATTCATCGGCTTTTCAAACAATCGAAGGTGTGAAACAAAACCTTTGAAGAGGTCGTTTCTCTCAAGCAAACCACAAGTTGCGATGATTTTGACGTTCATTCTCGACGATTTCAAACAATCGAAGGTGAAAACAAACCTTTGAATAGGTCGTTTCTCTCAAGCAAACAACAAAGCTTGCGATGATTTTGACGTTTCATTCTCGACATTTTCAAACAATCGAAGGTGAAACAAACCTTTGAATAGGTCGTTTCTCTCAAGCAAACAACAATTTGCGATGATTTTGGCGTTCATTCTCGACGTTTTCAAACAATCGAAGGTGAAAACAAACCTTTGAATAGGTCGTTTCTCTCAAGCAAACCAACAAGTTGCGATTGATTTTGACGTTCATTCTCGACATTTTCAAACAATCGAAGGTGAGAAACAAACCTTTGAAGAGGTCGTTTCTCTCAAGTAAACCAACAAACTTTGATGATTTTGACATTCATTCTCGACATTTTCAAAACAATCGAAGGTGAAAACAACCTTTGAATAGGTCGTTTCTCTCGAGTAGACCAACACGTTTCGATGATTTTAATGTTCATATCTCGGCTTTTTCAAACAATCGAAGGTGAAAACAACCTTTGAAGAGGTCGTTTCTCTCAAGCAAACCAACAAGTTGCGATGATTTTGACGTTCATTCTCGACATTTTCAAACAATCGAAGGTGAAAACAAACCTTTGAATAGGTCGTTTCTCTCAAGCAAACCAACAAGTTGCGATGATTTTGACGTTCATTCTCGACATTTTCAAACAATCGAAGGTGAAAACAAACCTTTGAATAGGTCGTTTCTCTCAAGCAACCAACAAGTTGCGATGATTTTGACGTTCATTCTCGACTTTTTCAAACAATCGAAGGTGAAAACAAACCTTTGAATAGATCGTTTCTCTCGAGTAGACCAACAAGTTTCGATGATTTTAATGTTCATTCTCGGCTTTTTCAAACAATCGAAGGTGAAAACAAACCTTTGAAGAGGTCGTTTCTCTCAAGCAAACCAACAAGTTGCGATGATTTTGACGTTCATTCTCGACGTTTTCAAACAATCGAAGGTGAAAACAAACCTTTGAATAGGTCGTTTCTCTCGAGTAGACCAACAAGTTGCGATGATTTTGACGTTCATTCTCGACGATTTCAAACAATCGAAGGTGAAAACAAACCTTTGAATAGGTCGTTTCTCTCAAGCAGACCAACAAGTTGCGATGATTTTAACGTTCATTCTCGACGTTTTCAAACAATCGAAGGTGAAAACAAACCTTTGAATAGGTCGTTTCTCTCAAGCAAACCAACAAGTTGCGATGATTTTGACGTTCATTCTCGACATTTTCAAACAATCGAAGGTGAAAACAAACCTTTGAATAGGTCGTTTCTCTCAAGCAAACCAACAAGTTGCGATGATTTTGACGTTCATTCTCGACGTTTTCAAACAATCGAAGGTGAAAACAAACCTTTGAAGAGGTCGTTTCTCTCAAGTAAACCAACAACTTTTGATGATTTTGACATTCATTCTCGACATTTTCAAACAATCGAAGGTGAAAACAAACCTTTGAATAGGTCGTTTCTCTCGAGTAGACCAACAAGTTTCGATGATTTTAATGTTCATTCTCGGCTTTTTCAAACAATCGAAGGTGAAAACAAACCTTTGAAGAGGTCGTTTCTCTCAAGCAAACCAACAAGTTGCGATGATTTTGACGTTCATTCTCGACATTTTCAAACAATCGAAGGTGAAAACAAACCTTTGAATAGGTCGTTTCTCTCAAGCAAACCAACAAGTTGCGATGATTTTGACGTTCATTCTCGACGTTTTCAAACAATCGAAGGTGAAAACAAACCTTTGAAGAGGTCGTTTCTCTCAAGCAAACCAACAAGTTTCGATGATTTTGACGTTCATTCTCGGCTTTTTCAAACAATCGAAGGTGAAAACAAACCTTTGAAGAGGTCGTTTCTCTCAAGTAAACCAACAACTTTTGATGATTTTGACATTCATTCTCGACATTTTCAAACAATCGAAGGTGAAAACAAACCTTTGAAGAGGTCGTTTCTCTCAAGCAAACCAACAAGTTCGATGATTTTGACGTTCATTCTCGGCTTTTTCAAACAATCGAAGGTGAAAACAAACCTTTGAAGAGGTCGTTTCTCTCAAGTAAACCAACAACTTTTGATGATTTTGACGTTCATTCTCGACATTTTCAAACAATCGAAGGTGAAAACAAACCTTTGAAGAGGTCGTTTCTCTCAAGTAACCAACAAGTTTCGATGATTTTGACGTTCATTCTCGACTTTTCAAACAATCGAAGGTGAAAACAAACCTTTGAAGAGGTCGTTTCTCTCAAGCAAACCAACAAGTTTTGATGATTTTGACGTTCATTCTCGACATTTTCAAACAATCGAAGGTGAAAACAAACCTTTGAAGAGGTCGTTTCTCTCAAGCAACCAACAAGTTGCGATGATTTTGACGTTCATTCTCGACATTTTCAAACAATCGAAGGTGAAAACAAACCTTTGAATAGGTCGTTTCTCTCAAGCAACCAACAAGTTTCGATGATTTTAACGTTCATTCTCGACTTTTTCAAACAATCGAAGGTGAAAACAAACCTTTGAAGAGGTCGTTTCTCTCAAGCAACCAACAATTGCGATGATTTTGACGTTCATTCTCGACATTTTCAAACAATCGAAGGTGAAAACAAACCTTTGAAGAGGTCGTTTCTCTCGAGTAGACCAACAAGTTTCGATGATTTTAATGTTCATTCTCGGCTTTTTCAAACAATCGAAGGTGAAAACAAACCTTTGAAGAGGTCGTTTCTCTCAAGCAAACCAACAAGTTGCGATGATTTTGACGTTCATTCTCGACGTTTTCAAACATTCGAAGGTGAAAACAAACCTTTGAATAGGTCGTTTCTCTCGAGTAGACCAACAAGTTGCGATGATTTTGACGTTCATTCTCGACGATTTCAAACAATCGAAGGTGAAAACAAACCTTTGAATAGGTCGTTTCTCTCAAGCAAACCAACAAGTTGCGATGATTTTGACGTTCATTCTCGACATTTTCAAACAATCGAAGGTGAAAACAAACCTTTGAATAGGTCGTTTCTCTCAAGCAAACCAACAAGTTGCGATGATTTTGACGTTCATTCTCGACATTTTCAAACAATCGAAGGTGAAAACAAACCTTTGAAGAGGTCGTTTCTCTCAAGTAAACCAACAACTTTTGATGATTTTACATTCATTCTCGACTTTTCAAACAATCGAAGGTGAAAACAAACCTTTGAAGAGGTCGTTTCTCTCAGTAGACCAACAAGTTTCGATGATTTTAACGTTCATTCTCGCTTTTTCAAACAATCGAAGGTGAAAACAAACCTTTGAAGAGGTCGTTTCTCTCAAGCAAACCAACAAGTTGCGATGATTTTGACGTTCATTCTCGACATTTTCAAACAATCGAAGGTGAAAACAAACCTTTGAATAGGTCGTTTCTCTCAAGCAAACCAACAAGTTGCGATGATTTTGACGTTCATTCTCGACTTTTCAAACAATCGAAGGTGAAAACAAACCTTTGAAGAGGTCGTTTCTCTCAAGCAACCAACAAGTTGCGATGATTTTGACGTTCATTCTCGACGTTTTCAAACAATCGAAGGTGAAAACAAACCTTTGAATAGGTCGTTTCTCTCGAGTAAACCAACAAGTTTCGATGATTTTAATGTTCATTCTCGACTTTTTCAAACAATCGAAGGTGAAAACAAACCTTTGAAGAGGTCGTTTCTCTCAAGCAAACCAACAAGTTGCGATGATTTTGACGTTCATTCTCGACATTTTCAAACAATCGAAGGTGAAAACAAACCTTTGAATAGGTCGTTTCTCTCGAGTAGACCAACAAGTTGCGATGATTTTGACGTTCATTCTCGACATTTTCAAACAATCGAAGGTGAAAACAAACCTTTGAATAGGTCGTTTCTCTCAAGCAAACCAACAAGTTGCGATGATTTTAATGTTCATTCTCGACATTTTCAAACAATCGAAGGTGAAAACAAACCTTTGAATAGGTCGTTTCTCTCAAGCAAACCAACAAGTTGCGATGATTTTGACGTTCATTCTCGACATTTCAAACAATCGAAGGTGAAAACAAACCTTTGAAGAGGTCGTTTCTCTCAGCAAACCAACAAGTTGCGATGATTTTGACGTTCATTCTCGACGTTTTCAAACAATCGAAGGTGAAAACAAACCTTTGAAGAGGTCGTTTCTCTCAAGTAAACCAACAAGTTTGATGATTTTGACATTCATTCTCGACTTTTCAAACAATCGAAGGTGAAAACAAACTTTGAATAGGTCGTTTCTCTCGAGTAGACCAACAAGTTTCGATGATTTTAATGTTCATTCTCGGCTTTTTCAAACAATCGAAGGTGAAAACAAACCTTTGAAGAGGTCTTTTCTCTCAAGCAAACCAACAAGTTGCGATGATTTTGACGTTCATTTCTCGACATTTTCAAAACAATCGAAGGTGAAGACAAACCTTTGAATAGGTCGTTTCTCTCAAGCAAACCAACAAGTTGCGATGATTTTGACGTTCATTCTCGACGTTTAAACAATCGAAGGTGAAAACAAACCTTTGAAGAGGTCGTTTCTCTCAAGCAAACCAACAAGTTTCGATGAATTTTGACGTTCATTCTCGGCTTTTTCAAACAATCGAAGGTTGAAAACAAACCTTTGAAGAGGTCGTTTCTCTCAAGTAAACCAACAACTTTTGATGATTTTGACATTCATTCTCGACATTTTCAAACAATCGAAGGTGAAAACAAAACCTTTGAATAGGTCCGTTTCTCTCGAGTTGACCAACAAGTTTCGATGATTTTAATGTTCATTCTCGGCTTTTTCAAACAATCGAAGGTGAAAACAAACCTTTGAAGAGGTTCGTTTCTCTCGAGTAGACCAACAAGTTCGATGATTTTAATGTTCAATTCTCGGCTTTTTCAAACAATCGAAGGTGAAAACAAACCTTTGAATAGGTCGTTTCTCTCGAGTAGACCAACAAGTTTTCGATGATTTAATGTTCAATCTCGGCTTTTTCAAACAATCGAAGGTGAAAACAAACCTTTGAAGAGGTCGTTTCTCTCGAGTAGACCAACAAGTTTCGATGATTTTAATGTTCAATCCGGCTTTTTCAAACAATCGAAGGTGAAACAAACCTTTGAAGAGGTCGTTTCTCCCAAGCAAACCAACAAGTTGCGATGATTTTGACGTTCATTCTCGACATTTTCAAACAATCGAAGGTGATGAAACAAAACCTTTGAAGAGGTCGTTTCTCTCGAGTAGACCAAACAAGTTTCGATGATTTTTAATGTTCAATCTCGGCTTTTTTCAAACAATCGAAGGTGAAAACAAACCTTTGAAGAGGTCGTTTCTCCCAAGGCAAACCACAAGCTGCGATGATTTTGACGTTCATTCTCGACATTTTCAAACAATCGAAGGTGAAAACAAACCTTGAATAGGTCGTTTCTCTCGAGTAGATTAACAAGTTTCGATGATTTTAATGTTCATTCTCGGCTTTCTTTTTCAAACAATCGAAGGTGAAACAACCTTTGAATAGGTCGTTTCTCTCGAGTAGACCAACAAGTTTCGATGGATTTTAATGTTCATTCTCGGCTTTTTCAAACAATCGAAGGTGAAAACAACCTTTGAAGAGGTCGTTTCTCCCAAGCAAACCAACAAGTTGCGATGATTTTGACGTTCATTCTCGACATTTCAAACAATCGAAGGTGAAACAAACCTTGAATAGGTCGTTCTCTCGAGTAGACCAACAAGTTGCGATGATTTTGACGTTCATTCTCGGCTTTTCAAACAATCGAAGGTGAAAACAAACCTTTGAAGAGGTCGTTTCTCTCAAGTAAACCAACAACTTTTGATGATTTTGACATTCATTCTCGACATTTTCAAACAATCGAAGGTGAAAACAACCTTTGAATAGGTCGTTTCTCTCGAGTTGACCAACAAGTTTCGATGATTTTAATGTTCATTCTCGGCTTTTTCAAACAATCGAAGGTGAAAACAAACCTTTGAAGAGGTCGTTTTCTCTCGAGTAGACCAACAAGTTTCGATGATTTTAATGTTCAATCTCGGCTTTTTTCAAACAATCGAAGGTTGAAAACAAACCTTTGAAGAGGTCGTTTCTCTCGAGTAGACCAACAAGTTTCGATGATTTTAATGTTCAATCTCGGCTTTTTCAAACAATCGAAGGTGAAACAAACCTTTGAAGAGGTCGTTTCTCCCAAGCAAACCAACAAGTTGCGATGATTTTGACGTTTCATTCTCGACATTTTCAAACAATTCGAAGGTGAAAACAACCTTTGAATAGGTCGTTTCTCTCGAGTAGATTAACAAGTTCTCGATGATTTTAATGTGTCATTCTCGGCTTTTTCAAACAATCGAAGGTGAAAACAAACCTTTGAAGAGGTCGTTTCTCTCGAGTAGACCAACAAGTTTCGATGATTTTAATGTTCAATCTCGGCTTTTTCAAACCAATCGAAGGTGAAAACAAAACCTTTGAAGAGGTGTTCTCCCAAGCAAACCAACAAGCTGCGATGATTTTGACGTTCATTCTCGACATTTTCAAACAATCGAAGGTGAAACAAACCTTTGAATAGGTCGTTTCTCTCGAGTAGATTAACAAGTTTTCGATGATTTTAATGTTCATTCTCGGCTTTTTCAAACAATCGAAGGTGAAAACAAACCTTTGAATAGGTCGTTTCTCTCGAGTAGACCAACAAGTTTCGATGATTTTAATGTTCTTTCTCGGCTTTTTCAAACAATCGAAGGTGAAAACAAACCTTTGAAGAGGTCGTTTCTCTCAAGCAAACCAACAAGTTGCGATGATTTTAATGTTCATTCTCGACATTTTCAAACAATCGAAGGTGAAAACAAACCTTTGAATAGGTCGTTTCTCTCGAGTAGACCAACAAGTTTCGATGATTTTAATGTTCATTCTTGGCTTTTTCAAACAATCGAAGGTGAAAACAAACCTTTGAATAGGTCGTTTCTCTCGAGTAGACCAACAAGTTGCGATGATTTTGACGTTCATTCTCGACATTTTCAAACAATCGAAGGTGAAAACAAACCTTTGAATAGGTCGTTTCTCTCGAGTAGACCAACAAGTTGCGATGATTTTGACATTCATTCTCGACATTTTCAAACAATCGAAGGTGAAAACAAACCTTTGAAGAGGTCGTTTCTCTCAAGCAAACCAACAAGTTGCGATGATTTTGGCGTTCATTCTCGACGTTTTCAAACAATCGAAGGTGAAAACAAACCTTTGAATAGGTCGTTTCTCTCAAGCAAACCAACAAGTTGCGATGATTTTGACGTTCATTCTCGACATTTTCAAACAATCGAAGGTGAAAACAAACCTTTTGAAGAGGTAGTTTCTCTCAAGCAAACCAACAAGTTGCGATGATTTTGACGTTCATTCTCGACGTTTTCATACAATCGAAGGTGAAAACAAACCTTTGAATAGGTCGTTTTCTCTCGAGTAGACCAACAAGTTTCGATGATTTTAATGTTCATTCTCGGCTTTTTCAAACAATCGAAGGTGAAAACAAACCTTTGAAGAGGTCGTTTCTCTCAAGCAAACCAACAAGTTGCGATGATTTTGACGTTCATTCTCGACATTTTCAAACAATCGAAGGTGAAAACAAACCTTTGAATAGGTCGTTTCTCTCAAGCAAACCAACAAGTTGCGATGATTTTGACGTTCATTCTCGACGTTTTCAAAAAATCGAAGGTGAAAACAAACCTTTGAAGAGGTCGTTTCTCTCAAGCAAACCAACAAGTTTCGATGATTTTGACGTTCATTCTCGGCTTTTTCAAACAATCGAAGGTGAAAACAAACCTTTGAAGAGGTCGTTTCTCTCAAGTAAACCAACAACTTTTGATGATTTTGACATTCATTCTCGACATTTTCAAACAATCGAAGGTGAAAACAAACCTTTGAAGAGGTCGTTTCTCTCAAGCAAACCAACAAGTTTCGATGATTTTGACGTTCATTCTCGGCTTTTTCAAACAATCGAAGGTGAAAACAAACCTTTGAAGAGGTCGTTTCTCTCAAGTAAACCAACAACTTTTGATGATTTTGACGTTCATTCTCGACATTTTCAAACAATCGAAGGTGAAAACAAACCTTTGAAGAGGTCGTTTCTCTCAAGTAAACCAACAACTTTTGATGATTTTGACATTCATTCTCGACATTTTCAAACAATCGAAGGTGAAAACAAACCTTTGAAGAGGTCGTTTCTCTCAAGCAAACCAACAAGTTTTGATGATTTTGACATTCATTCTCGACATTTTCAAACAATCGCAGGTGAAAACAAACCTTTGAATAGGTCGTTTCTCTCAAGCAAACCAACAAGTTGCGATGATTTTGACGTTCATTCTCGACATTTTCAAACAATCGAAGGTGAAAACAAACCTTTTAATAGATCGTTTCTCTCGAGTAGACCAACAAGTTTCGATGATTTTAATGTTCATTCTCGGCTTTTTCGAACAATCGAAGGTGAAAACAAACCTTTGAAGAGGTCGTTTCTCTCAAGCAAACCAACAAGTTGCGATGATTTTGACGTTCATTCTCGACGTTTTCAAACAATCGAAGGTGAAAACAAACCTTTGAATAGGTCGTTTCTCTCAAGCAAACCAACAAGTTGCGATGATTTTGACGTTCATTCTCGACATTTTCAAACAATCGAAGGTGAAAACAAACCTTTGAATAGGTCGTTTCTCTCAAGCAAACCAACAAGTTGCGATGATTTTGGCGTTCATTCTCGACGTTTTCAAACAATCGAAGGTGAAAACAAACCTTTGAATAGGTCGTTTCTCTCAAGCAAACCAACAAGTTGCGATGATTTTGACGTTCATTCTCGACATTTTCAAACAATCGAAGGTGAAAACAAACCTTTGAAGAGGTCGTTTCTCTCAAGTAAACCAACAACTTTTGATGATTTTGACATTCATTCTCGACATTTTCAAACAATCGAAGGTGAAAACAAACCTTTGAATAGGTCGTTTCTCTCGAGTAGACCAACAAGTTTCGATGATTTTAATGTTCATTCTCGCCTTTTTCAAACAATCGAAGGTGAAAACAAACCTTTGAAGAGGTCGTTTCTCTCAAGCAAACCAACAAGTTGCGATGATTTTGACGTTCATTCTCGACATTTTCAAACAATCGAAGGTGAAAACAAACCTTTGAATAGGTCGTTTCTCTCAAGCAAACCAACAAGTTGCGATGATTTTGACGTTCATTCTCGACATTTTCAAACAATCGAAGGTGAAAACAAACCTTTGAAGAGGTAGTTTCTCTCAAGCAAACCAACAAGTTGCGATGATTTTGACGTTCATTCTCGACGTTTTCAAACAATCGAAGGTGAAAACAAACCTTTGAATAGATCGTTTCTCTCGAGTAGACCAACAAGTTTCGATGATTTTAATGTTCATTCTCGGCTTTTTCAAACAATCGAAGGTGAAAACAAACCTTTGAAGAGGTCGTTTCTCTCAAGCAAACCAACAAGTTGCGATGATTTTAATGTTCATTCTCGGCTTTTTCAAACAATCGAAGGTGAAAACAAACCTTTGAAGAGGTCGTTTCTCTCAAGCAAACCAACAAGTTGCGATGATTTTGACGTTCATTCTCGGCTTTTTCAAACAATCGAAGGTGAAAACAAACCTTTGAAGAGGTCGTTTCTCTCAAGTAAACCAACAACTTTTGATGATTTTGACATTCATTCTCGACATTTTCAAACAATCGAAGGTGAAAACAAACCTTTGAATAGGTCGTTTCTCTCGAGTAGACCTACAAGTTCCGATGATTTTAATGTTCATTCTCGGCTTTTTCAAACAATCGAAGGTGAAAACAAACCTTTGAAGAGGTCGTTTCTCTCAAGCAAACCAACAAGTTGCGATGATTTTGACGTTCATTCTCGACATTTTCAAACAATCGAAGGTGAAAACAAACCTTTGAATAGGTCGTTTCTCTCAAGCAAACCAACAAGTTGCGATGATTTTGACGTTCATTCTCGACGTTTTCAAACAATCGAAGGTGAAAACAAACCTTTGAAGAGGTCGTTTCTCTCAAGCAAACCAACAAGTTGCGATGATTTTGACGTTCATTCTCGGCTTTTTCAAACAATCGAAGGTGAAAACAAACCTTTGAAGAGGTCGTTTCTCTCAAGTAAACCAACAACTTTTGATGATTTTGACATTCATTCTCGACATTTTCAAACAATCGAAGGTGAAAACAAACCTTTGAATAGGTCGTTTCTCTCGAGTAGACCAACAAGTTTCGATGATTTTAATGTTCATTCTCGGCTTTTTCAAACAATCGAAGGTGAAAACAAACCTTTGAAGAGGTCGTTTCTTTCGAGTAGACCAACAAGTTTCGATGATTTTAATGTTCAATCTCGGCTTTTTCAAACAATCGAAGGTGAAAACAAACCTTTGAAGAGGTCGTTTCTCTCGAGTAGACCAACAAGTTTCGATGATTTTAATGTTCAATCTCGGCTTTTTCAAACAATCGAAGGTGAAAACAAACCTTTGAAGAGGTCGTTTCTCTCAAGCAAACCAACAAGTTGCGATGATTTTGACGTTCATTCTCGACATTTTCAAACAATCGAAGGTGAAAACAAACCTTTGAATAGGTCGTTTCTCTCGAGTAGATTAACAAGTTTCGATGATTTTAATGTTCATTCTCGGCTTTTTCAAACAATCGAAGGTGAAAACAAACCTTTGAAGAGGTCGTTTCTCTCGAGTAGACCAACAAGTTTCGATGATTTTAATGTTCAATCTCGGCTTTTTCAAACAATCGAAGGTGAAAACAAACCTTTGAAGAGGTCGTTTCTCTCGAGTAGACCAACAAGTTTCGATGATTTTAATGTTCAATCTCGGCTTTTTCAAACAATCGAAGGTGAAAACAAACCTTTGAATAGGTCGTTTCTCTCGAGTAGACCAACAAGTTTCGATGATTTTAATGTTCAATCTCGGCTTTTTCAAACAATCGAAGGTGAAAACAAACCTTTGAATAGGTCGTTTCTCTCAAGCAAACCAACAAGTTGCGATGATTTTGACGTTCATTCTCGACATTTTCAAACAATCGAAGGTGAAAACAAACCTTTGAATAGGTCGTTTCTCTCGAGTAGATTAACAAGTTTCGATGATTTTAATGTTCATTCTCGGCTTTTTCAAACAATCGAAGGTGAAAACAAACCTTTGAAGAGGTCGTTTCTCTCAAGCAAACCAACAAGTTGCGATGATTTTGACGTTCATTCTCGGCTTTTTCAAACAATCGAAGGTGAAAACAAACCTTTGAAGAGGTCGTTTCTCCCAAGCAAACCAACAAGTTGCGATGATTTTGACGTTCATTCTCGACATTTTCAAACAATCGAAGGTGAAAACAAACCTTTGAATAGGTCGTTTCTCTCGAGTAGACCAACAAGTTTCGATGATTTTAATGTTCATTCTCGGCTTTTTCAAACAGTCGAAGGTGAAAACAAACCTTTGAAGAGGTCGTTTCTCTCAAGCAAACCAACAAGTTGCGATGATTTTAATGTTCAGTCTCGACATTTTCAAACAATCGAAGGTGAAAACAAACCTTTGAATAGGTCGTTTCTCTCGAGTAGACCAACAAGTTTCGATGATTTTAATGTTCATTCTTGGCTTTTTCAAACAATCGAAGGTGAAAACAAACCTTTGAATAGGTCGTTTCTCTCGAGTAGACCAACAAGTTGGGATGATTTTGACGTTCATTCTCGACATTTTCAAACAATCGAAGGTGAAAACAAACCTTTGAATAGGTCGTTTCTCTCGAGTAGACCAACAAGTTGCGATGATTTTGACGTTCATTCTCGACATTTTCAAACAATCGAAGGTGAAAACAAACCTTTGAATAGGTCGTTTCTCTCAAGCAAACCAACAAGTTGCGATGATTTTAATGTTCATTCCCGACGTTTTCAAACAATCGAAGGTGAAAACAAACCTTTGAATAGGTCGTTTCTCTCAAGCAAACCAACAAGTTGCGATGATTTTGACGTTCATTCTCGACATTTTCAAACAATCGAAGGTGAAAACAAACCTTTGAATAGGTCGTTTCTCTCAAGCAAACCAACAAGTTGCGATGATTTTAATGTTCATTCTCGACGTTTTCAAACAATCGAAGGTGAAAACAAACCTTTGAATAGGTCGTTTCTCTCAAGCAAACCAACAAGTTGCGATGATTTTGACGTTCATTCATGACATTTTCAAACAATCGAAGGTGAAAACAAACCTTTGAATAGGTCGTTTCTCTCAAGCAAACCAACAAGTTGCGATGATTTTAATGTTCATTCTCGACGTTTTCAAACAATCGAAGGTGAAAACAAACCTTTGAATAGGTCGTTTCTCTCAAGCAAACCAACAAGTTGCGATGATTTTGACGTTCATTCTCGACATTTTCAAACAATCGAAGGTGAAAACAAACCTTTGAATAGGTCGTTTCTCTCAAGCAAACCAACAAGTTGCGATGATTTTGACGTTCATTCTCGACGTTTTCAAACAATCGAATGTGAAAACAAACCTTTGAATAGGTCGTTTCTCTCAAGCAAACCAACAAGTTGCGATGATTTTGACGTTCATTCTCGACATTTTCAAACAATCGAAGGTGAAAACAAACCTTTGAATAGGTCGTTTCTCTCAAGCAAACCAACAAGTTGCGATGATTTTGACGTTCATTCTCGGCTTTTTCAAACAATCGAAGGTGAAAACAAACCTTTGAATAGGTCGTTTCTCTCAAGCAAACCAACAAGTTGCGATGATTTTGACGTTCATTCTCGACGTTTTCAAACAATCGAAGGTGAAAACAAACCTTTGAAGAGGTCGTTTCTCTCAAGCAAACCAACAAGTTGCGATGATTTTAATGTTCATTCTCGACGTTTTCAAAGAATCGAAGGTGAAAACAAACCTTTGAATAGGTCGTTTCTCTCAAGCAAACCAACAAGTTGCGATGATTTTGACGTTCATTCTCGGCTTTTTCAAACAATCGAAGGTGAAAACAAACCTTTGAAGAGGTCGTTTCTCTCAAGCAAACCAACAAGTTGCGATGATTTTGACGTTCATTCTCGACGTTTTCAAACAATCGAAGGTGAAAACAAACCTTTGAATAGGTCGTTTCTCTCAAGCAAACCAACAAGTTGCGATGATTTTGACGTTCATTCTCGGCTTTTTCAAACAATCGAAGGTGAAAACAAACCTTTGAAGAGGTCGTTTCTCTCAAGCAAACCAACAAGTTGCGATGATTTTAATGTTCATTCTCGACGTTTTCAAAGAATCGAAGGTGAAAACAAACCTTTGAATAGGTCGTTTCTCTCAAGCAAACCAACAAGTTGCGATGATTTTGACGTTCATTCTCGGCTTTTTCAAACAATCGAAGGTGAAAACAAACCTTTGGAGAGGTCGTTTCTCTCAAGCAAACCAACAAGTTGCGATGATTTTAACGTTCATTCTCGACATTTTCAAACAATCGAAGGTGAAAACAAACCTTTGAAGAGGTCGTTTCTCTCAAGCAAACCAACAAGTTGCGATGATTTTAACGTTCATTCTCGACATTTTCAAACAATCGAAGGTGAAAACAAACCTTTGAAGAGGTCGTTTCTCTCAAGCAAACCAACAAGTTGCGATGATTTTGACGTTCATTCTCGACGTTTTCAAACAATCGAAGGTGAAAACAAACCTTTGAATAGGTCGTTTCTCTCAAGCAAACCAACAAGTTGCGATGATTTTGACGTTCATTCTCGACGTTTTCAAACAATCGAAGGTGAAAACAAACCTTTGAAGAGATCGTTTCTCTCAAGCAAACCAACAACTTTTGACGATTTTGACGTTCATTCTCGACATTTTCAAACAATCGAAGGATAAAACAAGCCTTAGAAGAGGTCGTTTCTCTCAAGCAAACCAACAATTTTAGACGATTTTAACGTTCATTCTCGACTTCTTCAAACAATCAAAAGTGAAAACAAGCCTTTGATGAGGTCGTTTCTCTCGAGTAGACCAACAAGTTTCGATGATTTTAATGTTCATTCTCGGCTTTTTCAAACAATCGAAGGTGAAAACAAACCTTTGAAGAGGTCGTTTCTCTCAAGCAAACCAACAAGTTTTGATGATTTTGACGTTCATTCTCGACATTTTCAAACAATCAAAAGTGAAAACAAGCCTTTGATGAGGTCGTTTCTCTCGAGTAGACCAACAAGTTTCGATGATTTTAATGTTCATTCTCGGCTTTTTCAAACAATCGAAGGTGAAAACAAACCTTTGAAGAGGTCGTTTCTCTCAAGCAAACCAACAAGTTTTGATGATTTTGACGTTCATTCTCGACATTTTCAAACAATCAAAGGTGAAAACAAACCTTTGAAGAGGTCGTTTCTCTCAAGCAAACCAACAACTTTTGATGATTTTGACATTCATTCTCGACATTTTCAAACAATCGAAGGTGAAAACGAACCTTTGAATAGGTCGTTTCTCTCAAGCAAACCAACAAGTTGCGATGATTTTGACGTTCATTCTCGACGTTTTCAAACAATCGAAGGTGAAAACAAGCCTTAGAAGAGGTCGTTTCTCTCAAGCAAACCAACAATTTTTGATGATTTTAACGTTCATTCTCGACATTTTCAAACAATCGAAGGTGAAAACAAACCTTTGAATAGGTCGTTTCTCTCAAGCAAACCAACAAGTTGCGATGATTTTGACGTTCATTCTCGACGTTTTCAAACAATCGAAGGTGAAAACAAGCCTTTGAAGAGGTCGTTTCTCTCAAGCAAACCAACAATTTTTGATGATTTCAACGTTCATTCTCGACATTTTCAAACAATCGAAGGTTAAAACAAGCCTTAGAAGAGGTCGATTCTCTCAAGCAAACCAACAATTTTTGATGATTTTAACGTTCATTCTAGACTTTATCCAAGAATCGATGTCTCTGTTGTTGTGACTCTTATGAAATCCTTGTGATGGGCTAAACTATTCGAAGTAATCCTTCGATTTCGGTCATTTTGTGCTAGGAATGAATATACGATAAATCTTCACTCCTCAACCAACTTGGTTGACGTGTTTTGATATTGGACATACAAAATCGGAAATGACTTCGTCTTTTTCCCACAAATTGACGTAGTTAACCTCGTTTGTGGTCCCAAGCATCCTCCTGTCTGGTCTAACAAGGTCTCTGTTAGAAGCGGGTCTCAATTGAAGATTCGTGAGAACTTGATTCGCCGTCACTATTGTGTGGAAAGTTTTCTGCGAGCAGGCATTGACCTTGGGCCAAGAGCATGGAAGGACGGTCACTCAGTTTCCTGCACGAAATCCTCTAAGAAGTGCAGTATAAGAAAATATCTCAACATTCGCACGCTTTGCCTGAAATTGAATGTTTCTTTTTTCCCGCATTATATTGTTCTTGTAACCAAACTTTAGAATCGGGACGGCGTTCCGTAATTCATGTACATCGGATGCTCCTAGCGTTCTCGTTTACAAATATTTACTACTAACAACTTGTACTAAATGGAGGAGAACTCTTTTCTTCAACCTTGAAAAGTGAAAACAAAGCTTCCACTACCTTGGAAGACTCGGAAGCAACTACAAATCACCATTGTTATTTATACCTGTGTGAAATGGGCCATAGACGCCCAGCCATAGATTTAAGGCGCGCCTAGACTGACCCGCAACACTTCCCGAGCCGCGCGGCCACATCGTTCCCTTACAATTGCCCAACTTCTCGAATCCATCAAAAAACGAATCTCCACTGAAATTTCCTTTAAGTTCTGACATGATTGAAGCCTGTAGAAAAATACACGACCATTTTCAACGGTATTAATTCGTGCTTTTAACAAGATAAGTAATAGGTAGGTACAATAGTATGCAGAGTTGAACATACTGTTAAGTCCATTACTTTTTTTATTCGAAATTCCCACCCACCATTTTTTAGTATAATGTTGAGAATATGTTACTCTTGCTGATTTATTTAGTGAAAATACGCAGAGTTTCAATAAGAAAACGTTTTATTTAGCGACAAAACTACCGCACCGTTTTGGAAAAACATTAAATCGAACCGTACAATGAATCGAGCTAAAACTATCGATTACAGAAAGACAATGTGAATCAAGATCGATTAGTCGAAACAAACATCGAGGCTTTGGCGCCGAATATGAAGATCACTTTACTTCAACACTTTCCCTGATCTGAGTATTCTGGGACAAACCAAGGGCTTCGCGGAGAGCTTGAAGTCGAGGTCGAGGTGTCGGTTTTGTAAGAATGTCAGCAAGTTGACGATCAGTGCCGATGTGCTTAACGATCAGCATTCCCCTTTTGATTCTGTCTCGGATAAACAAATATTTCCGCTGAATATGTTTTGTGCGAAAATGAAATTCAGGGTTTTCAGAAAGTCTCTTAGCTGACTCGTTGTCGATTTGTAAAATGGGAAGAGTAGACAAACCGATCAGCTCTCTGAATAGACGGGAGATCCAGATTGTTTCTTTAGATCCAAGATTTGCAGCGACAGTCTCTGCTTCACATGTGGAGTCAGCCACTAATTCTTGTCGACGACTTAGCCAGGTAATAGCGGCATCAGCAAACTTCACGACTACTCCACTGGTGGAACGCATCGTATCGGGACATCCAGCAAAATCCGCATCGCTGTAGCACTCAAGTTCGTAAGTCTTTGGTTCACTATGGTATACCAATTTTAGATCAATAGTTCCAGATAGATAGCGGAAGACACGCTTCACCCTAACCACATCTTCATCAGTGAAATTCTCCAGACGCCGTGAAAGCACACCAACACTGAAAGCAATATCATATCGAGTGCCACGAGCTACATACAATAAAGCACCAACTGCTGACCGATATGGAAACTCTGTTGCTTTCCCTGAAGTGTGTGGAGTGAGCTTCTCCATAGGAGTAAGAACCGGATTACATCCTTCCATGTTGAATCGGCTGAGAATTTTTCTTATGTATGCTGATTGGCTTACCATTACATTTCCGTCCTTTTGGGAAATCTCAAGTCCCAGAAAATAAGTCGCCTCTTTTGCTACGATTTTGTATTGGGATCGTAGTTCCTCGATAAATAAGTCCAATTCAGTGTGATTTGTTGAAGCAACAAGCCCGTCGTCAACATAGAGAGCGACAATCGTTTTTCCGTTTCGAGTTTGACGTAGATAGACACAAGGGTCTTCTTGGCTATGTTGAAATCCCAAACTGGTCATAAACTCATCGAATTTGTGGTTCCAACAACGGGGAGCCTGTTTAAGTCCATAAAGACTTCGTTTGAGACGACACACATTATTCGTGCCATTAGTGTACCCCTCAGGCTGCCTCATATAAATTTCTTCAATGACGTCACCATAAAGAAAAGCAGCAGATACATCAAATTGACGAAGCACCATCTTTTTCACCGCAGCTATGGATAGGACAGTTCGAACAACTTCCAATCGAGCCACTGGACTGAATGTATCTCCGTAATCCAAACCTGGTCGTTGGGCACATCCTTTAATGACCAATCTAGCTCGGTATTTATCAATGCTACCATCGGGGTTGTGCTTAACGCGATATACCCACTTGCAGTCAATTGTTTTCTTTCCCGGAGGGAGCTCAACTAACTCCCATGCGTTATTTTGGTACATCGAGTTCATTTCCGTGTCCATGGCTGATTTCCATTCTGGACTATTTGTTCCTCCGATTGCCTCACTGAAGGTTAACGGGACATCTTCAGTTAGAAAAACTTCTTCAAAATTAGAAGTGATGTAGTCTTCTAGATGAGCTGGAGGCTTCTTCTGTCTCGAGGATCTTCGGGGAGAATTGGGACGTGAGTCAGGAGGAGTCGTCGTCTGACTCCCTGGTTCAGACTCTGACTGAGAGTCGTCAATCAAAAGTCGTTCATCCAAATTTTCACTTGAATCTGAGATAGGTTCCGACGTGTCAAAAAATCTCCTTTTGATAGATGAATCGTTCGATGATTTGTGTAATTTGGTATTACAGTTTCCCAAATTTTCAACAAACACGATATCACGTGAGACAATGATGTTTCTTTTCTCAGGCACATAAACACGATATCGTTCGTCACCATTGTATCCCACAAGATATCCGACTATTGCCTTTTGGTCCATCTTTCGTCGTTTCTGTGCTGGTTGATGGACAAAACATTTCGAGCTGATGATACGCAGATGCTTGATGCGAGGCTTTTGTCCGAGCCATAGTTCGTGAGGTGATATGTTGGCAACTGACGACTTTCCCACACGATTGAGAATGTACGCTGCAGTTGTGACAAGTTCAGCCCAGATTGCTGCCGGAAAATTTGCTTCTGGATTCGAGTATTTAAATGTACGAGCCATTTCAACTATTGAACGATTTTCACGTTCAACAGCCCCATTTTGTTCGGGTGTAAATGGTGCAGTTAAACGTTGGTTAACACCATACTCCCTGAGAATGGATCGGACTTCATCGTTGTCGAACTCACCTCCGTTATCGCTTAGGAATTCCTTCACTTTATGACCAAGGGTTTGAGCCTTGGCAAGCACTTCTCGCAGTGCATCCTTCACGGCCGATTTTTCACGAGAAACGAAAGTATACCGATACTTTGTAAAATGGTCTTTTATGACGATGAGGTAACGACGGCCTCCAAATGATGGATCAAATGGTCCACAGACATCACCTGACACCAGCTCACCTGGGACTGATGCAGGCACTCGAGTACCAAATGGCAGGCGATGTGTTTTTCCAAACTGACACGGCTCGCAGATTTCTTTGTCAGTTGGCACCTTGATACCAAGTTCATATTCGAGTTTAGAGCGGACATAACGTTTGTCCATATGACCCCAGCGATTATGGTAGAGCTTGAGAGTCTGGTTGTCCTCGGACACATTCGCGCAAACTTCTGAAGGTTGAACAGCATGGAATGAAGCACGATATAGGGTTCCACCTGGACTTCTAGTACCGCTAAATACAACCAGATCGTTGACGCTGAACTGACATTCTGAGTCATTTGACTCAAACTTACTCCCTGGGTTGCGGTCATGAGCTGCCAGAACAGATACGAGATTCCGTGAGATTTCAGGAACGTACCAGACATCGTTAAGAGTGAATTTGTTCAGCTTACCACCTGTGCAGTTGACGACTTCGATAGTTCCACTGCCTAGAGCTCTGATTAACTCTTTCCCTGCTGCTTTGACTGAAGCATTCGAACTTTCAGGAAAGGGTTCATAGGCCGTGAACCAGTTCAAATTCGAGGTGATATGGCGAGTGGCCCCATTGTCAACCCACCATGTATCGTTTGTGGTCGCAATGTTGATGTCACTACTTATCGAGATCAGGGCAATATTCGAATTTGGCTCAACCGTATTTGAGCTAGTTTCACCCCTATTGCCATCTGGAGTTTTGTCAGGATTACCAGCACGCGCTGGATACGGTGGCCTACCATCAGCCTTCCACTTCACACACTCCCGGAGCCAATGTCCTTTGGCTGAACAATATTTGCAGTTTGTGGTGGCCTTCGTCTTGATTAGATTACCCCTGGAATCATTTTTATGGCCAACTTTGTTCTTTGCATAAAGAACATCACTTGATTTTGATGGGGGATTAATGTTACGCTCGTTTAGAATTAGAGCTGACGAGATATCCTCTATTTTCTTCGCTTCATTAGCTTTCATGAGTAAATAGCTTGATTTGAACGACTCAAACCGTTTAGGGAGAATGTGGAGAACCTTTGAGACAAAGAGTAACTCAAGAAGCTCATCAACGGTCTCCACCTTACGAGTCCTCAATCCAGCAGCGAATTCACGGTGTTGGTTTTTCACACGGGTAAGTACCGATGGGGCATCCTCTGATTCATCCCATTCCATGTTGAAAAAATCCAGACATTGACGAAATAGTTGATCTTCAGCCTTATTGTCGAATTGAGCTACCAAAATATCCCAAGCCTCCTTAGCTGATAATCTACCAGAAATTCGTTGATGTAAATCATCACTTACGCATTGGGATATGACGATCTTAGCTTTAGAAGCAGCTTTATTGTAGGCGATCAGATCATCTTGTTCTGTTTTAGTAGGGTTGTCAGAAAGGACGGGTTTTTCACGAGTTCCCTCTACTATTTCGACGGCGTTGAACAGTTCAAGAACGTCCATAATTCTGTCCTTCCAAAACGGCCAATCCTTTGCACCCTGAAGTGGTTTGATACCTTTTGTAAATTCCATTTTCGGAGACGGACGAACTCGAAAAAAACGTACAACCACGAGAACCGGGCAAAACAACGACGGGACAGGCGCAGGAAGTCCGAAAACGACTCACTTCACTCAAAAACTAAACGAAAACCGAACACGAACGCAGCTGAACGAGCTGGAGTACATAACCTGCTGATTTATTTAGTGAAAATACGCAGAGTTTCAATAAGAAAACGTTTTATTTAGCGACAAAACTACCGCACCGTTTTGGAAAAACATTAAATCGAACCGTACAATGAATCGAGCTAAAACTATCGATTACAGAAAGACAATGTGAATCAAGATCGATTAGTCGAAACAAACATCGAGGCTTTGGCGCCGAATATGAAGATCACTTTACTTCAACAACTCTAACATCCACCAGAGTTTTGAGAGATTTGAAGATGACTATTTTTTGTAAAGTGCGAAAATGTTCGAAAATTCTACTGAAATCAGCTATCACCCAAAATCGAGCGTTCATAACATTTCTCCTATCGATCCGGAATCGACCACATTTCAGTATAATGTCCACCAGTTATATAAGAAACATATCCCAGAATTTCGTGCATGTAGCTCAGTCGTAAGTACCCAGCCATAGATTCAAGGCGCGCCTAGACTAACCCGCAACACTTACCGGCGTCAGAACGGGTGGCACACCAACTTCATACATCCATTACTTTTAAAAATCGAAATTCCCACCCACCATTTTTTGGTATAATGTTGAGGATTCGTTACTCTAACATCCACCAGAGTTTGGAGAGATTTGAAGATGACTATTTTTTGTAAAGTGCGAACATGTGGTTCTATAGTAGTTGTGATTACAGAACCTCCGCAACTTCCAAGACCGATTACTTTTTCTATTCAAAATTCCCACCCACCATATTTTAGCATATGGTTGAGGATATGTTACTGTAACATCCACCAGAGTTTGAAGAGATTTGAAGATGAATATTTTCTGTAAAGTGCGAAAGTGTTTGAAAATTCTACTGAAATCAGCTATCACCCAAAATCGGTCGTTCATAACTTTTCTCCTATCGATCGGGAATCGACCAAATTTCAGTATAATGTCCACCAGTTATATAAGAAACATATCCCAGAATTTCGTGCATGTAGCTCAGTCGTAAGTTCCCAGCCATAGATTTAAGGCGCGCCTAGACTAACCCGCAACACTTACCGGCTTCAGAACGGGTGGCACACAAACTTCATACACCCATTACTTTTTCAAATCAGAATTCCCACCCGTAATTTTTTGGTATAATGTTGAGGATTCGTTACTCAAACATCCACCAGAGTTTGGAGAGATTTGAAGATAACTATTTTTTGTAAAGTGCGAACATGTGGTTCTGTAGTAGTTTTGATTACAGAACCTCCGCAACTTCCAAGACCGATTACTTTTTCTATTCAAAATTCCCACCCACCATATTTTAGAATATGGTTGAGGATATGTTACTGTAACATCCACCAGAGTTTGGAGAGATTTGAAGATAACCATTTTTTGTAAAGTGCGAACATGTGGTTCTGTAGTAGTTTTGATTACAGAACCTCCGCAACTTCCAAGACCGATTACTTTTTCTATTCAAAATTCCCACCCACCATATTTTAGAATATGGTTGAGGATATGTTACTGTAACATCCACCAGAGTTTGAAGAGATTTGAAGATGACTATTTTCTGTAAAGTGCGAAAGTGTTTGAAAATTCTACTGAAATCAGCTATCACCCAAAATCGGTCGTACATAACTTTTCTCCTATCGATTGGGAATCGACCAAATTTCAGTACAATGTCCACCAGTTATATAAGAAACATATCCTAGAATTTCGTGCATGTAGCTCAGTCGTAAGTACCCAGCCATAGATGATTTATGCGAGAAAACGTGTGTTGCGGCGTCAGAAAGGGTGGCACACCAACTTCATACATCCATTACTTTTAAAAATCCAAATTCCCACCCACCATTTTTTGGTATAATGTTGAGGATTCGTTACTCTAACATCCACCAGAGTTTGGAGAGATTTGAAGATGACTATTTTTTGTAGAGTGCGAACATGTTGTTCTGTAGTAGTTGTGATTACAGAACCTCCGCAACTTCCAAGACCGATTACTTTTTCTATTCGAAATTCCCACCCACCATATTTTAGCATATGGTTGAGGATATGTTACTGTAACATCCACCAGAGTTTGGAGAGATTTTAAGATGACTATTTTCTGTAAAGTGCGAAAGTGTTTGAAAATTCTACTGAAATCAATTATCACCCAAAATCGGTCGTTCATAACTTTTCTCCTATCGATCGGGAATCGACCAAATTTCAGTATAATGTCCACCAGTTATATAAGAAACATATCCCAGAATTTCGTCCATGTAGCTCAGTCGTAAGTACCCAGCCATAGATGATTTATGCGAGAAAACGTGTGTTGCGGGGTCAGAACGGGTGGCACACCAACTTCATACATCCATTACTTTTAAAAATCAAAATTCCCACCCACCATTTTTTGGTATAATGTTGAGGATATGTTACTGTAACATCCACCAGAGTTTGAAGAGATTTGAAGATGACTATTTTCTGTAAAGTGCGAAAGTGTTTGAAAATTCTACTGAAATCAGCTATCACCCAAATTCGGTCGTTCATAACTTTTCTCCTATCGAGCCGGAATCGACCACATTTCAGTATAATGTCCACCAGTTATATGAGAAACATATCCCAGAATTTCGTCCATGTAGCTCAGTCGTAAGTACCCAGCCATAGATGATTTATGCGAGAAAACGTGTGTTGCGGCGTCAGAACGGGTGGCACACCAAATTCATACATCCATTACTTTTAAAAATCAAAATTCCCACCCACCATTTTTTGGTATAATGTTGAGGATTCGTTACTCTAACATCCACCAGAGTTTGGAGAGATTTGAAGATGACTATTTTTTGTAAAGTGCGAACATGTGGTTCTGTAGTAGTTGTGATTACAGAACCTCCGCAACTTCCAAGACCGATTACTTTTTCTATTCAAAATTCCCACCCACCATATTTTAGCATATGGTTGAGGATATGTTACTGTAACATCCACCAGAGTTTGGAGAGATTTGAAGATGACTATTTTCTGTAAAGTGCGAAAGTGTTTGAAAATTCTACTGAAATCAGCTATCACCCAAAATCGGTCGTTCATAACTTTTCTCCTATCGATCGGGAATCGACCAAATTTCAGTATAATGTCCACCAGTTATATAAGAAACATATCCCAGAATTTCGTGCATGAAGCTCAGTCGTAAGTACCCAGCCATAGATTTAAGGCGCCCTAGACTAACCCGCAACACTTACCAGCGTCAGAACGGGTGGCACACAAACTTCATACACCCATTACTTTTTTAAATCAGAATTCCCACCCACCATTTTTTGGTATAATGTTGAGGATTCGTTACTCTAACATCCACCAGAGTTTGGAGAGATTTGAAGATGACTATTTTTTGTAAAGTGGGAACATGTGGTTCTGTAGTAGTTGTGATTACAGAACCTCCGCAACTTCCAAGACCGATTACTTTTTCTATTCAAAATTCCCACCCACCATATTTTAGCATATGGTTGAGGATATGTTACTGTAACATCCACCAGAGTTTGAAGAGATTTGAAGATGACTATTTTCTGTAAAGTGCGAAAGTGTTTGAAAATTCTACTGAAATCAGCTATCACCCAAAATCGGTCGTTCATAACTTTTCTCCTATCGATCGGGAATCGACCAAATTTCAGTATAATGTCCACCAGTTATATAAGAAACATATCCCAGAATTTCGTGCATGTAGCTCAGTCGTAAGTACCCAGCCATAGATTTAAGGCGCCTAGACTAACCCTCAACACTTACCGGCGTCAGAACGGGTGGCACACCAACTTCATACATCCATTACTTTAAAAAATCAAAATTCCCACCCACCATTTTTTGGTATAATGTTGAGGATTCGTTACTCTAACATCCACCAGAGTTTGGAGAGATTTGAAGATGACTATTTTTTGTAAAGTGCGAACATGTGGTTCTGTAGTAGTTGTGATTACAGAACCTCCGCAACTTCCAAGACCGATTACTTTTTCTATTCAAAATTCCCACCCACCATATTTTAGCATATGGTTGAGGATATGTTACTGTAACATCCACCAGAGTTTGAAGAGATTTGAAGATGACGATTTTCTGTAAAGTGCGAAAGTGTTCGAAAATTCTACGAATCGACCACATTTCAGTATAATGTCCACCAGTTATATAAGAAACATATTCCAGAATTTCGTGCATGTAGCTCAGTCGTAAGTACCCAGCCATAGATGATTTGTGCGAGAAAACGTGTGTTGCGGCGTCAGTACATGTGGCACACAAACTTCATACATCCATTACTTTTTTTATTCGAAATTCCCACCCATCATTTTTTAGTATGGATCAATGGGAGAAAAGTTATGAACGCCCGATTTTGGGTGATAGCTGATTTCAGTAGAATTTTCGAACACTTTCGCGCTTTACAGAAAATCGTCATCTTCAGATCTCTCCAAACACTGGTGGATGTTACAGTAACATATCCTCAACCATATGCTAAAATATGGTGGGTGGGAATTTTGAATAGAAAAAGTAATCGGTCTTGGAAGTTGCGGAGGTTCTGTAATCACAACTACTACAGAACCACATGTTCGCACTTTACAAAAAATAGTCATCTTCAAATCTCTCCAAACTCTGGTGGATGTTAGAGTAACGAATCCTCAACATTATACCAAAAAATGGTGGGTGGGAATTTTGATTTTTAAAAGTAATGGATGTATGAAGTTGGTGCGCCACCCGTTCTGACGCCGCAACACACGTTTTCTCGCATAAATCATCTATGGCTGGGTACTTACGACTGAGCTACATGCACGAAATTCTGGGATATGTTTCTCATATAACTGGTGGACATTATACTGAAATGTGGTCGATTCCGGATCGATAGGAGAACAGTTATGAACGACCGATTTTGGGTGATAGCTGATTTCAGTAGAATTTTCGAACACTTTCGCGCTTTACAGAAACTCGTCATCTTCAGATCTCTCCAAACACTGGTGGATGTTACAGTAACATATCCTCAACCATATGCTAAAAAATGGTGGGTGGGAATTCTGAATAGAAAAAGTAATCGGTCTTGGAAGTTGCGGAGGTTCTGTAATCACAACTACTACAGAACCACATGTTCGTACTTTACAAAAAATAGTCATCTTCAAATCTCTCCAAACTCTGGTGGATGTTAGAGTAACGAATCCTCAACATTATACCAAAAAATGGTGGGTGGGAATTTTGATTTTTAAAAGTAATGGATGTATGAAGTTGGTGTGCCACCTGTTCTGACGCCGCAACACACGTTTTCTCGCATAAATCATCTATGGCTGGGTACTTACGACTGAGCTACATGCACGAAATTCTGGTGTATGTTTCTCATATAACTGGTGGACATTATACTGAAATGTGGTCGATTCCGGATCGATAGGAGAAAAGTTATGAACGACCGATTTTGGGTGATAGCTAATTTCAGTAGAATTTTCGAACACTTTCGCACTTTACAGAAAATGGTCATCTTCAAATCTCTCCAAACTCTGGTGGATGTTACAGTAACATATCCTCAACCATATTGTAAAATGTGGGGGGGTGGGAATTTTGAATAGAAAAAGTATTCGGTCTTGGAAGTTGCGGAGGTTCTGTAATCACAGCTACTACAGAACCACATGTTCGCACTTCACAAAAAATAGTCATCTTCAAATCTCTCCAAACTCTGGTGGATGTTAGAGTAACGAATCCTCAACATTATACCAAAAAATGGTGGGTGGGAATTTTGATTTTTAAAAGTAATGGATGTATGAAGTTGGTGTGCCACCCGTTCTGACGCCGCAACACACGTTTTCTCGCACAAATCATCTATGGCTGGGTACTTACGACTGAGCTACATGCACGAAATTCCGGGATATGTTTCTTATATAACTGGTGGACATTATACCGGAATTTGGTCGATTCCGGATCGATAGGAGAAAAGTTATGAACGCCCGTTATTGGGTGATAGCTGATTTTAGTAGAAATTTCGAACATTTTCGCACTTTACAGAAAATAGTCATCTTCAAATCTCTCAAAACTCTGGTGGATGTTAGAGTAACATATTCTCAACATTATACTAAAAAATGGTGGGTGGGAATTTCGAATAAGAAAAGTAATGGACTTAACAGTATGTTCAACTCTGCATACTATTGTACCTACCTATTACTTATAAGTAATAAGATAAATCTTGTTAAAAGCACGAATTAATACCGTTGAAAATGGTCGTGTATTTTTCTACAGGCTTCAATCATGTCAGAACTTAAAGGAAATTTCAGTGGAGATTCGTTTTTTGATGGATTCGAGAAGTTGGGCAATTGTAAGGGAACGATGTGGCCGCGCGGCTCGGGAAGTGTTGCGCGTCAGTCTAGGCGCGCCTTAAATCTATGGCTGGGCGTCTATGGCCCATTTCACACAGGTATAAATAACAATGGTGATTTGTAGTTGCTTCCGAGTCTTCCAAGGTAGTGGAAGCTTTGTTTTCACTTTTCAAGGTTGAAGAAAAGAGTTATCCAAAATCGAAATTTCCACTCGTGTTTAACGTTTCAGACCTTCCTGAACAGTTTTGGTTCTTATTCTTCAACATCAGAGTTTTCTTTAAAAAATTGTATTCAGCACTAGGGAGATAGAGAATTTAACGGTGTTTACAACGGTATAATTACATTTGAATTTTGACTGAAAAACCAGCGTGTTATGGCTGTTTTAATGGCGTAAGGTTGAAAATACGAAAAACATCTTAAACGTGAAAAAAGTCGGATTTCAAGGGAGTCAGAAAAAAGTCAAGAGACAAAAAAGTCGCAAATTAGTCGTAGAATTGAACCCAATGGCCCATGGTTCGACCTTAACCGTAACACCCTGTATACACTGCCTAGGTGTTGTATACATTGCCTAGGCATTGTAGTTAAAAATGAAGAGATTTCATACATTGCCTAAAAAGTGCAGGCATTGTATACAATGACTAGGCGTTCTATACAATGCCTGGATTTCATACCTTGCCGGTAACATAATATGTTACGATACAATTTTAATTTCAGTAACAGACAGAACACACCAACTCTATTTGGTCTTCGGAATTCCAATTTCTTCAAGTGATAGGGAGCAGAAAGTGGAATTCCGAAGACCAAAAAGAGTTGGTGTGTTCTGTTTGTGACTAAAATTAAAATTGTATCGATAACAAAATGAAAAAATAAAAAAAATTAAAATAAACAAATGCCCAAAACATGATTGAAGGTTAATTTATAAAGACTGAAGGAGGCGTCGGTGTACGCCGAAACATTGTACTAAACGAATAAACAAGTAAAAACAGACTCCAAGATTCTCATTCAACTATAATGGTCACTCCATACACCCAACAACGGAACGTTATTTCTGAGGAAAATAGAACGGCTCGGGATGTATTGACTTTGACTGGTGGTCTTTCCGCTTTCATCCCACTCGACGCACCTACAGTTGGAAGTGTTTTCATTTCACCGCGACTCTCCCACGCCGTCATAAACTTGAAAGCTGGTCCTCCACATAAAAACCACGGGAGGAAGCACAATCTTTTCCATTTGGAAGCACCAATTGAGCTTGAAAGGATTTCCGTAAGATCTAAGAGGTGTTTCCTGTGAGCACTAACAGGCGAATTTACTAATCAAACCTGCGCGTTGATAAGTAACTATAATTTCAACAACCGACGATAAAGTTATTTAGTTAAATATAACTAAAAAAACAACTTCTCAGTGGAGCGAAAGAGAACCGTGAAAGAAAAACAAGAAACCACCTTCTAAATACAGACAGCCACAGTGCAAAATCCTGTATGTACAAATCAGAATGTAATGCTGCACCGCCCGACTTAACCCTATTTTACTCCACGATGCTGACTTCCGACTCGCAGTTCATTGCAAATTATTATTGCAAATCGTCAAAGAGATGAGATGTAGCGTTCTAGACCAAAACTGTACTTATTGGATTTTTAGTCGATACGGTACTCACGAAACTGGACTGAACAGAATCAGCAAAAAGGAAGGGGACTTTGTTGGTTGTAGTGATCAGGGGCGTCTCGTGAGAATATTCGTGAGGCAAACAGCTTGGCCAGTCACAGGAGAATAAACAATAATGAAAAACGCTGCAAATTATTACACAAAGGTTTATTATTTTTCTGAAGATAAAGCGTCAGCTTTACACTCGTCACTACCTACCAATCATGTTTTTGCTTCAAAATGTTGTTTATTTAGATGAAATAAACCCTTCACACTCCATTTGAAGAAATAAAGAATTCCTTGGTTTAGAAATTTTATTACAGGTTGATTAAGGAAGCAAAACATGTACAACTCAAAGAAATGTACATCGATCGCATTTTGGTCAGCTAAAATTTTGACATTTTCATGTCTTTCATATGGCACATAAAAAAAAAAATCGTCACGAAATTTGATGCAACGATATTTGTTGCAACGATATTTGTCCCAAGTCGCCACAATGATGATTATGACCATCAGAAGTGAAGTTGTTAGGTAGGTAGGTACTTTACAGTTTGATATTACCAGGGGGGCATGAAAATGTTTCAATGTGTTGCAGACTCGTATGCAAGCGTTTTCAAGTTTATTGGCGTTTTCAATATTGATTGGTTTATTTAAGGTGATAAGGCCTCTTTTGCGATTCACACTCGTGTTTATCATTTATCGTAAGTTCAACCTTCAAGTTCTCATGGAGAGCTAATAGTTTATCCTCTGGGTGGGTTCATTCGATTCTAAAAATTCAATGGTACCTATCTCAAATTGGTGAAAAAACAATACCTTCATAACGAGAGTTTTCGAGAGAGGGGGCCTTAAAAGTTACAGTCCTAATGTTTCACCGCTCAGAAGTGACTGACAAAACCTTCGGGGCACAAGTAGACCCCAAATGGAGCTCTTATACAAAATTTCATCAAAATCGGTCCATGATAATTAAGGAAAGTTCCGCAGACGGACGGATTTTTTTATATTGGATTTTCAAAATATACGTAGTAGCTACAACCTCAAAAGTAAACCATGAACAATATTATGCAATTATTTCCAAGTAGGTACCTATCAACATGAAAAACGATTAGGAACAGTAAAATCGGGAACGGGACACCAGTCAGCTGCTATTTGAAGTGGCGAAAAAAGATAAGATTTCCTTCCTTGAGATAATGTGGTTGGATGGATATGTTATGTCTTGCCATACATGGGTTAATTAGTATCCATGGCTCATCTTCTCTGCTTTCAAGGTCACGAAACAGTTCTCCGATTGTTTGCAACAGCTGATAGCGTGGTAGTGGGGGTACAGCAATACTAGACCCTGCGCTGACCCCCCGCCACCCCGCCAATCATCGCCTCTCACTCTAAACAGTCCCGAATAATTCATTTTTCTGAACTGCTTGCCTTGCATCGCTTTGCCCCGCGCTAGTTCGCTTATCATCTGCAATCATCTACATTACCGACCTCTCCAAGTCTATGGTGTGTTGCGGGCTAGTATCCTAGGCAAAATACGTACTTTCTTATTCCATTCTCCTATTTCATCTAATTTACCTACTTGGTAATAATGAGAAAGTACCTAAATTATATTAAAATGTTCCGAAATTGGCTATTGTATTACTTGCAAAAAATGGGAATATAGGAGAATCTCAACAAAAATTATTTTATTCATTTTGCTTATTTTTAGTAAGGCAAACAGTGTTTGCTATGTTTGCCTGGAGGAGGCGCCACTGTTAGTGATTATTCTGTTCCTAAGTGATGTTTTTATTATTTTATTTTGATAATATCGATGAAACGTTTTCTGTGTTGTCTGGTTTTCCAAAATCTCATAACAAATATGATACAGCGTGGCCTTGTTAACTAAGACGTACAGCATATCATGACGGATGGTGAACCACCGGGAATTCTTTTTATTCAATTTTAGAATTCTACGATCTTAAAAATGTAAAACAACGTGAGACAGTCAGCTATATTGCACTGTTCTGTCAAGACGAATCCTTCACATTGTCTTCTTCTCGGATTCATTCTGTTACCAAAAACGCAGTTATAACATAAAGGTTTATTATTTTTCTATATAGATCACTCTCCTACAAAGAACACAGCTTTGCCATTGTCACCACCTACCAATTATATTTTCACTTCACAATCAAGTTTATTTTGGAGAAAAAAACGCTTCACACTCTATTCGAAAAACGCTGCAAATCATTGCCCAAAGGTTTATTATTTTCTGTATAGATCACCCTTCTGTATAGATCCCTCCGTACCAACCATAGGCGCCTACTACCTACTAGGGCATTTTTGAAAATGTGAACCCTTCATTTGCATTTGGTTGGTGGTTGGGGTTGAAATTTTCAAAAATGCCCTAGTAGGTAGTAGGCACCTATGGTTGGTAGGGAGGGATCTATACAGAAGGGTGATCTATACAGAAAATAATAAATCTTTGGGCAATGGTTTGCAGCGTTTTTTACCTATTGGTAAGTTCCAACTACCACACCATACTGTCTTCACACCTTCACAATCAAGTTTATTAGAAAGAACTAAACGCTTCACATTCGATTTGAAAAATATACAGCTTCATATGGAAATTTGATTACTGGTTGGTCAGAAAGCTAAACTGAATACAAATCGAAGAAATGAACAGCACATGATTCTGATTTATCATAAGACCAACTCTTAAGTTCTCGTAGGGAGCGAACGGTTTGCCCTGCAAAGCTCCGGGTGGCCTCAACAAATTTTAAAAATTCAATACTATCTTTAATTGGTGAAAAAACGATACCTTTTTTTCGAGCTAGGGCACTCTTGAAAATTTCAACCCTTAATTTTCACCACTTAGAAGTGACTGACACCAACCAAAAGCTTCGCGGCACAACTAGTCCCAAAAGGAGCCCATGTACCAAATTTCATCAGAATCGATCCATGGGGAGACTAAGGAAAACACCGCGTACGGTGGACGAAAGGCCAAATTTTTATTCGATTTTGGATTCTACGTACCTCGAAACAGGAACCAACAAATTTTGAATGGGGGGTTGAAAAACTTTTTTCTTGGTTGATTCCAAAGGTTCATTTTATTGAAAATAATAAACCAAAAGTCTGCCGAGTTGTTTGGACAGTACCGTTTCTTCACATAGAATAATAAGTACAGTTACTGGGGTCGCAATGTGCGGGTGAAATCAACCCGCAGGAGGAAGTAGTGTTTGAAACAGAAAGTTGGCTTGATAATGACCGCAGGTGCCGCGGTTTCTACCATCACAATAGTGGCAATTACACACCTCTACTACCTTTGAGAATAGATCATAAAAACGACTCGATGCACGTTGTTAGTATACTTACTCATTTTTGTAACGAAATTCACTCGTCTCTGTTATCGGCTCTCCGGGTTCTCTTTATGACTTCATTTGTATGTTGAGTTACAATCTGGTTAGACCTCGTGTTCATGAAATCCGGAGATATATTGAGAATTTCCCCTCAATTTCAAAGCTTGGGTACTATTAGTAAGCTATACAGGAACTGGAATGTTGAAAAATCGTATAGTATTTTGTGAATATTATCCCCCCCACTCGCTCCCTCCCATTTCTAATTTTGATACTTTGGTGGAGTAGTGTGCAACTCGGAAGATTTCTGAGTCGAAGAAACAAGAAACATACAAATCGGATGGAAATTGAGGCCTGGGCAGATTTTACAAGATTAAGCCCGAAAACGCTCGTTTTTAGAACGTCCCACAGTAAGACTTGGGCGTCCTTATGCGATCGATCTGGGGTGAAGGAGGACAACACTCAACAGAAAAAAACCACACACTAATCCGTTGTAGACCATTCTGAATCCAAATCCGCGAAAAAACCATAGGTGCATGTCTATGTGTGTGTGTGTGTGTGACAAAATCTTTAGTGGTCTGCCCAGGCCTTAGTTTGCAATCGATTTTCGTGGTTCTTTTGGTTTATTATTTTCAATAATGAACGGTATCGACCAAGAAAAAAAATGTTTAAGCTCCCCCCCCCCCCACCTCAAAATTTGCTGGTTTACGTTTCAAGGTACGTAGAATCCATTCCTTAGTTGCCATGGAACGATTTTGAGGAAATTTCGGCTCCAGTTGGGGTCTAGTTTGCCGAAGCTTTTGGTTAACGTCAGTCACTTCTAAGGGTTGAAATTTTGAAAACGTCCTAGCTCAAAAAATTTTGATGTAAAGGTTTTGTTTTTCCATCAATTTAAGATAGTACTGAATTTTTAGAATTTTTAGAGGAGCTCTGTAGGACTAACCGTTCGCTACCTACGAGAACTTGAGGGTTGAACTTACGATAAATCGGAAACACGAGTGTGAATCGCAGAAGAGGCCTAATCTCCGTTCAAGTTTTAGCTGAACAAAATGCGATCGCTGTAGGTACGTGGTAGTAAGTACGTGGTATCTATGGTTGGTTGGTGGTGACAATGGCAAAGCCGAGTTCTTTGCAGACGAGTGATCTATATAGAAAAATAATAAACCTTTGTGTAATAATTTACAGCGTTTTTTTGTTCGACGCGGAAATCTATCCAGTTGTGCTCTACATCGGCGGAATTTTTAATTAAAAACGTGCGTTTTCGGGCATAATCTTGTAAATTCTGCTCAAGCCTGAACTTCCAACTGATTTGCGTGTTTTTTGTTTGTTTTTTTATTCGACCCAGATAACTTCTGAGTTGCACAATATTTCATCAGAGTATTAAAATTAGCAGAGGGAGTGGTAGGGTGGGGGATAACTTATGGATAATATCCATAAAATATCCAATTTTCCAAGATTTCGGTTACTTTATTGCTTATTTATTGTACCCATGCTTTGAAATTGAGGAAAAATTCTCAATATACTTGAAGATTTTCATGAATTATTCTCTGTCCCACCGAGGAACTAATGGTGGTGCCACCATGGTGCCAGGACACCTTAAACCGCATATTTCGTGGGTTTTTTTTTTGTCTGTGACATTACCTTCGACGGACTGCCTACCAAAACTAATAGATGAAAGTTCAACGTTACGAAGTATTACCGCTGTCGTTAGAACTTTTATGGTGGATACAGGTGAGGGGGGACCACCATTTCTTGCTTAAAATACTCAATTAATTACATTGAGTGAAACAGTTTTATCGCTTACCTACTGGTTTAAATTGACCTAATGCTTATCCAATGGGACGTCCCCTGTAATGCATGCATTATTTAACAATATGTTTTGAGCATTAACTCCCCATCCCCCCCCCCCCTTAAAAGGCAAAATTCAAAATTCTGGCGACTCTATTTGTGCACAACTAAATAGTTAGAGTTCCACTTCGAACCAAAAAATAACCACGAAAATCGGTTCCAAACTAAGGCCTGGGCAGAGCACACACGATTTTGTCACATACACACACACACAGACATACACCTATGGTTTTTTTTCGCGGATTTGGATTCAGAATGGTCTAAAGCGGATTACTGTGTGGTTATTTTTTTTTTCTGTTGAGTGTTGTCTTCCTTCACCCCAGATCGATCGCATAAGGACGCCCAAGTCTTACTGTGGGACGTCCTAAAGAACTAAAAACATTTCCTCAAAACAAAATTTCAACATTTTAGACTTCTTGAACATTTTTTCTCGTGTGTGTGACTAATCCTGATAATGGCCAAAACTATACTTACTTACTGTCCAATATCGATGACATTTTCAGGAAATTTGCGTGTTAGGTATTCTAAGGTATATTTATTTGACGAACTATGGGTGTTGCCAACGATCCCAAACTTGTGTATCAAATTTGAGAGAAATTTAAGGTAAACGCTGATATAATTACGAATATTAGATGGAATCGGGGGTAGAGATGCTTATTTAGATTAATTATTTCGCTCTGCAGAAACTAACGAGTATTATTAATTCGCATTCTCTCTAGTTCATTCTCTCTCGTCATCTTTCTAATTAACGAAGTAGTAATGAATAACTAGTCAAGCGTCAGACTAGAATAATAATCCAGATTTCATCCTAATTATGTACTTTGATAAGTCAATTGAAAATCTGGGTTGTAACATTGCAACCAATAATTAGGTTATGATTGCCAGTGAGAGTGCCAAGTTGGGAGGGCGATACCTTTACTTTGCTTCATCACGTATAATAACACGGAAGTGTATGAGATAAGCTGGTTTGTAAAAGTATTTTGATTGTATTATTGAGCACCTCTGATGAATTCAACGATATTAGAATTTGTCGATGATGTTGAATGTTTTCTGAGTGGACAAAAAGCAACAAGGGGTGCGAATTAGATCGCAATTATGTTGATGGTTTTTTAGAACGTCCCACAGTAAGACTTGGGCGTCCTTATGCGATCGATCTGGGGTGAAGGAAGACAACACTCAACAGATAAAAAAAATAACCACACAGTAATCCGTTTTAGACCATTCTGAATCCAAATCCGCGAAAAAAACCATAGGTGTATGTCTGTGTGTGTATGTGTGTATGTGTGTGTGTGTAACAAAATCCTGTGTACTCTGCACAGGCCTTAGTTCTCAACCGATTTTCCTGGTTCTTTTTTTGTTCGTCGCGGAAAACTATCTAGTTGTGCACTACGTCGTCGGAATTTCGAATTTTGCCTTTTAAGGGGGGGAAAGGGGGGGTTAATGCTCGAAAAACGTGCGTTTTTGGGCATAATCTTGTGTACTCTGCCCAGGCCTTAGTTCTCAAACGATTTTCCTGGTTCTTTTTTTGTTCGTCGCGGAAAACTATCTAGTTGTGCACTACGTCGTCGGAATTTCGAATTTTGCCTTTTAAGGGGGGGAAAGGGGGGGTTAATGCTCGAAAAACGTGCGTTTTTGGGCATAATCTTGTGTACTCTGCCCAGGCCTTAGTTCTCAAACGATTTTCGTGGTTCTTTTTTCGTTTGACGCGTAATACTATCTAGTTGTGCACTACGGCGCCGGAATTTCGGATTTTGCTTTTTAAGAGGGGGAAAGGGGGGGTTAATGCTCGAAAAACGTGCGTTTGCGTGCATAATCTTGTAAACTCTGCCCAGGTCTCAATTTCCAACCGTGTTCCAACCTCAATTTTTTGCGTGTTTCTTTTTTTGTTTGACTAAAATAACTTCCGAGTTGTACATGATTTTACCAGAGTACCAAAATTCGCAAGGGGAGGGGGTGAGTGGGGGGATAATATTCACAAAATATCCGATTTTTCAATATTTTGGTTCCTTTACTGCTTACTAATTGTACCCAAGCTTTGAAATTGAGGAAAAATTCTCATTATACCTCCGAATTTTCATGAATTATTCTCTGTACCACCATGGAACTAATAGTGGTGCCACCATGGTGCCAGGACATGGTGCCATGATGCCCTAAACCGCTTATTTCGTGGTTTTTTTTGAGTTTCACCTTGAATACGGATGTGAACTTCGACGGACTGCCTACCAAGACTAACAGATGAAAGTTCAATGTTACGACGTATTTCCGCTTTGGTGCCAGACTGGCACCATTGTTGGCGTTGGGGAGGTGGGGGGAGGAGGGTGAACTGGAATTCGCATGTTGGGTATCGTAGATCATGGATTTAAAAATGCTCTTCAAATTCGAGGCTCCCACGCCGCTAGAAATGTTATGGTTGATAAAGGTGAGGGGGGGGGGGTCACTATTTCTTGCCTAAAGTAATGAATAAATTACATCGAGTGAAACAGTTTTATCGCTTACCAACTGGTTTAACTGATCTAATGCTTATCCAATGGGACGTCCCCTGGAATGCATGCATTACTAAACAATATGTTTTGGTTTTTTTCTCATTATTTTGCAAGTCACCCCGTTACTCGTGCTGATCAAATCTAAGTGGTACCAGTGAACAATCTTATTGGACTCAGCCCCAAACTGCCTTCAATATTTGAGACAAATCGGTCAACAAGGATCGTGAGAAATAGGTGTTTAAGTGAAATAACGTAAGCGAATTTATAGGGGACCACTTCGAGGGAAACACTCATCAAACCTGCAAATTTATCAGAATCGGCCATTGATTTCGAGAAGTTGTATTATTGACCACTTAAGGTAGGTGGGGGTCAATAACTAGGCCCCCCACCTTTCGTAATAACAATTATCAAATACTTCCATAGTACTTTCCCAGTAGTAGGGGATTGTCACAACCAAGGTTCTAACAAACAAAAACAATAATCAATTTATTGATGATCGATCATTTTTAAATGGAATAAATTTGAATCTGCGGGAACTTTCCCCCGCCTACCACCCCCTTTACTTACAGACCGATTAACAGACAAGGACCAAAGTGGTTCAGGAAGTGGTTGAAATGAAATTATGAATAGAATTTTGATTTTGCAGGACTCAACTGTTTTTGATAAATGTTATACAAAAACAAATTTTTCCCATCTCCGAAAGTAGTTCGTTTTTCGTAGTTTCGACGTTATTATTTTTTGATTTTTCTTCCATTTCAAATAGTATCGAATTTTTAGAATCGAATGGTACCACCCAGAGCTCTGTAGGACCACCGTTCGCTCCCTATGAGAACTCAATGAATGAGAATGTGAATCACAAAAGAGGTCTAATTCTGCTAAAATTTTAGCTGACCAAAATGCGAATGTTGTTCGTTTTGCTTCCGAGTCTACCAAGGTAGCGGAAGCTTTGTTTTCACTTTTCAAGGACGAAAAAAAAAGTTCTCCAAAATCAAAATTTTCACTTGCGTTTTGCGTTTTAGACCTTTCTGAACAATTTTGGTTCCGTGTCTGTCTGTGTGTCTGTCCGTCTGTCATCAATTCCTTGTAACGCGCATAACTATACGAAGTTATTGTCCGATTTCGATGAAATTTTCAGGGATTGTGCGGGTTGGTGTGTAGACGGTCCCCTATGAAAATCATCATCCTCGGACTGATACAAGCGACTGCGCATGCGCAAACGTGAATTCATTGTAACGGCTATAACTTCTACATTTTCCATCCGATTTCAATGAAATTTTCAGGGATGTTACAGATTAGTATTTAAATGGTCTCCTATGAAAATCACCACCTTCGGATTGATAGCAGCTACTGCGCATGCGCAAACGTGAATTCATTGTAACGGCCATAACTTCTACATTTTCCATCCGATTTCAATGAAATTTTCAGGGATGTTACAGATTAGTATTTAAATGGTCCCCTATGAAAATCACCACCTTCGGATTGATAGTAGCTACTGCGCATGTGCAAACGTGAATTTCCTTGTAACGGCCATAACTTCCACATTTTCAACTCGATTTCGATGAAATTTTCAGGGATTATGTGGATTAGGTTGTAGATGGTCCCCTATGAAAATCATCATCCCCGGACTGATAGAAGCGACTGCGCATGGGCAAACGTGAATTCCTTGTAACGGCCATAACCTCCACAATCTCAATCCGATTTCAATGAAATTTTCAGGGATGTTACAGAATAGTATTTAGATGGTCCCCTATGAAAATCATAGAGAATTGTTTTTCATAGAGGGATGGTCTCCTGTGAGAAAGTTTAATAGCTCAGAGGAAAGAGTCTTGATTTGAGCTCCAGGGGTCGCGGGTACGAATCCCAGCCGAGGCTAAGTATTTTTTTGATCCAATCACATACATCTACTCACTTAATTTTTCATCCGAATTTGATGACATTTTCTAGGATTGTCCAGATTAGCGTGTAGATGGTCCCCTATGAGGGTAGTGAAAGGTACTCAGAGATTGGTGTTTTGAGATTAACTACTTTGCATCGGATCATCTATACAGGGTGTCACCCTAACTCGAGGACCAAACTTCAAGGATCGATTCTACAACTAATTTGCAAACTTTTTTGTCTCGTGACATTTTTTTCTTAAACGCTTTAAAATTATACTTTTTCCACTTTTAAGATTTTGTTCGTGTTTTCGACCTTGAGCCATTAAAAGGGCCATAACTCCCTCAATTTACTGGATAAACTCAAATATGAGTATACCGTTGGAAAGAACGTTAAATTTCCTATCAGTTCATCTGGACACAAAAGCTTTTTAAGCCTTTTGTATAAGTGAATAAATTGGTCAAAGTCAGAAATTTAAAACTTTCTTGAAAATCACCATTTTTCAGGCTGACTCATCTTATGTAATAAACAGCCGTATCGGCGGGCACTCAACGGAAAAAACTTGCCCAGAATCTCAGCTTTCCAACGGTCTATCAATTTTTCTTTTTAACATTCAAATTAGAAGAGTAAATGAAGTTTGAATGCCCGAAAACGTGTGTTTTACAAGCAAATCCAGTGTTTTAAGCGGTTTCTGGTCCCCCTCGACCTCAAGATGGCTTGACGATTTTGGTATCATTTCCTATGTAATTTTCTACGCTGAATCAAATAGTGATACTTCCGAATGGTTC
>CM019179.2:65331549-65347019 GCA_009739505.2 Apolygus lucorum
GGTGACATTTTCCAAGTATTTTTTTTCATGTTGGATGGTTGGTGGCTTTATAGACGATTGTATAGAAAAATAATAAACCATTAAAAACCAATAACCATAAAAATAATAAACGTACGATAAATCAGAAACACCGAGTGTGAATCGCAAAAGAGGTCTAATCTCCGTGGCTTTATAGACGATTATATAGAAAAATAATAAACCATTAAAATAATAATAATAAATAATAAAATAATAAACCATAAAAATAATAATCGTGCGATAAATCAGAAACACGAGTGTGAATCGCAAAAGAGGCCTAATCTCCGTTCAAATTAAAGCTGACCGAAATGCCATCGATGTTTTCTCTTCATGTTGGATGGGTCGGTGGCTTTATAGACGATTATATAGAAAAATAATAAACCATTGTGTAATAATTTGCAGCGTTTTGTTAAAGATCTTATTTGGTAATTGAATAATTATTGAGAAACTGAAAAAACCTTAGAAAAATCCTGAATTAAATGCACGAAAAAACCCTCTACGGGAGGTGACATATTTTCTGGAATGACCATCTCATAATGTCCGTATATGGACATCAGAGCACAGGAAAATAGTTACTGCCCTCCTTAGTAAGACACGTCCATGTCCATTTTTGCACTTTTTGAGATGAGGACACCGTGTTGTAGCTCTCGATCAGGCGCACCTTTTGAGCTAAGCTAGAACCCCCTACGTCAACAGAAAAGGCTTCAATAATCGGTTGTCCTATGTCCCATTTATCAGTTTTCACATACCCATCCTAGGCTAAAAACGTCCTAATCAAGCTCCTACTAGGCTTAAACGTCCTATGGAGAGGAAAAATCAGGGACCTAAGACGTTCTAGCTTCGTACACGGCATTAAAAAAGTTTGACACGTACTAGGCTAAATGTCCGTTGTGAGAATATCACGGACAATAGGACGTTCTAGCCTGTTCAAGACCAATGAAATGTATACAACAACAACGATACTTATCAGATAAGAATACAAAAGAGCGGCAAGTCATCTTCTCACTAAGGTAAACCTCTGTAGTAAACGAAGTAAACCTCTGTAGTAACTAAGTAAACCTCCTCTGTCTTGTGCAAAACGTTATCTAGCGAGTTTTTTGTGATTTATTTATCCACGGAATGGATCTTAGTCAGAATGCCAAGTGGGTTGTGGCACATAGCTTCCTCGTATCCATAAACCCGATTGTATAGATGATCGATTGCATAGTAGTTAATCTCAAAAATCAGTCTCTAAGTACTTTTCCACTACCCTCATAGGGCCCATCTACACGCTAATCTGGACAATCCTAGAAAATTTCATCAAATTCGGACGAAAATGTAAGTGCGTAGTGATTGGATCAAAAAATTGTTTTAGCTTGAGTGGGAGTCCAGAGCATTGCTCACTGATCTATAAAGGGTTTGGTTGAATGGGATTTGAGATTCTCACGTCACACGCGAGAGCGACAAATGTACGGCTGTTACAAGGATTTTACGTTTGCGCATTCGCAGAGGCTACTGTAAATTTTAAGGTCTTGATTTCATTGGGGACCATCTACAACCTAATCCGCGTAATCCCTGGAAATGTCCATCGAAATCGGGTAGAAAATGTGGAAGTTATGGCTGTTACAAGCAATTCACGTTTGTGCATGCGCATCGGCTACTATCAGTACGGGGTGATGATTTTCATAGGGGACCATCTAAACACTAATCTGTAACATCCCTGAAAGTTTCATCGAAATCGGATGGAAAATGTGGAAGTTACGGCCATCACAAGGAATTCACGTTTGTGCATGCGCAGTCGCTTCTATCAGTCCGGGGATAATTATTTTCGTAGGGGACCATCTACAACCTAATCCACATATTCCCTGAAAATTTCATCGAAATCAGGTGAAAAATGTGGAAGTTATGGTTGTTACAAGGAAATTCACGTTTGCGCATGCGCAGTGACTACTATCAGTACGAAGGTGATGATTTTCATAGGGGACCATCTAATCACTAATCTGTAACATCCCTAAGAATTTCATTGAAATCGGATGGAAAATGTAGAAGTTATGGCCATTACAAGGAATTCACGTTTGCGCATGCGCAGTCGCTTCTATCAGTCCGAGGATGATGATTTTCATAGGGGACCGTCTACACACCAACCCGCACAATCCCTGAAAATTACATAGAAATCGGACAATAACTTCGTATAGTTATGCGCGTTACAAGGAATTCATGACAGACGGACAGACAGACAGACAGACGCGGAACCAAAATTGTTCAGGAAGGTCTAAAACGCATAATGCGAGTGAAAATTTTGATTTTGGAGACCTTTTTTTTCGTCCTTGAAAAAGCAAAAATGTACTTGATACAAGCGACAAAATTATTTAATCTTCAGGTTAACTTCATCTCATATTCATCTATCCAGTTATAATAATTATAACCTAACCTGCTGCAGCTCTAGATCTATTAATTATTAATAGATCTAGAGCTGCAGCAGGTTACTAGTACGTACATATTTTTAATGGATAACCTCAAAATCCTTCTTACGGTAAGTAACTCGCATATCACCTTCACGTGATATCCTTGATATGGTAGATTCCTCTACCTCTCCTTGGTAGATCCTTCAAAGAAATTGATTGTCGCCAAAAACCTTGAGTTTGAACTAAATTTTTGAAATAATACTCGAAAATCAATGGACATAGGACATTCTAAGCTAGCATCACACTGTTACAAGCTGTCCTATGTCCATGGGTACTAGGCTAAAACGTCCTATGTCCACATGTTTTCCATAAATGACCTAATACAGGCCAGGCAACGAGTTTTCAAGATTTGTTCATACACTGGCAAAACAGGGGAATAGATTTGAGAGGTGATGGTCAAAAACGATATCTCAAGCTTCAATGGTTTGGGTGGCGCAGAAGCCGAAACTAAAACGCGATTTTCTCGAAACTTGAAAAATGGACATAGGACCGTTTTAGCTAAGGAGGGCAGAGTATAAGTCTAATTTTGGAGGAGGCCTGCAGTATGCACCACTACATTATACAATGCTTTGCCGTGATATTGGAAGTTAGCATATTCGATGTACATTACATGTACAAACTACTGTTCGCAGATAGAAAGAAAGCGGCCGGCCGATTTCCCGCAGGGTATACCTCCCAACATAGACGACTACCTGTTCCAAAATCTTTGGTAGCCTGGTGAGTCAGACTGGGAATGGCCTCCGTACCTCTGACGAGCCACCGTCACTACCTACCTACTTCACAATGAAATTTATTTCGAAGAAACGGGGAGTTTCATTAATGAACAACGATCGCATTTTGGTCTGCTAAAATTTGAACGGAGATTAGGCCTCTTTTGCGATTCACACTAGTGTTTCTGATTTTCCAACCCAAGTTTTTTCTAAGTCCGACCCTTAAATTTTCGTAGGGAGCGAACGGTTTGTCCTACAGGGTCTGCAGTGGTCTCTAAAAATTCAATACCTGCAAAACCTTCTAAAATGCAAAAGTAATACGAAGGTACTGTCCGATTTTGGTGAAATTTTCAGCGATTATGCGGGCTGGAGTAATGCGAAGGTAATCCTTGAAAATCAAAGTCCAAGTATAATGTTTATAGTCAGATTTAAACATTTTACAGTTTTTTTAAAACGCTCAACGGAAAAATACTACCCCATGGGGTAGTATTGAGATGTGATGATCACATCTTCACATGATCACCTCTTTTCAAGGGTAATAATCACTTTTTCGTTGAATTTTGATAAACTTCACAAAATTACAAAATAGATGGATGACAAAATAGGATAGACTTCACAAAATTGAGAAATTTCGCGCTCTTTCCAACGGTATCCTTATTTTTAATTTTTGAGTGCAATTTGAGGGAGTTATGACCGTTTTAAATGTGTAAGGTCGAAAACACGAAAAAATCTTAAAAGTAAAAAAGTCGGATTTCAAGGGGGTTAAAAAAGTTGCTAAGAGACATTTTTTGTTGCAAATCAGTTGTAGAATCGACTCCCCAAAGTTTGGTGGATAACATATGGGACACCCTGTATAATAATTGGAACCACTGCCTGGAAGTCAATCCCGAAACCCTGGCCGACCACGAATGGTGTGTAATAAACTCACCTTCCACTTCGTCATTGGTCGGTAGTCAACACCCTCGGTCTCATTTCTCCCTGGCGCGAGTGACAGGTAGAAGAAGGACGATGTTTTTGGGACTGTAATACACATGGACACCTGACCAAGCCAGCCGCTTTCTTTCAATCGTAGCACTGTACACCATCATCAAACAATAGTTTGGTTGAAATATCTCTGGACCTAAGCACGTCATGCCACGACTAATCTAGGGAGTCTACGCCCGTGGTCGATAAATAAAACGCCGTTGCGTATTCTCCATCACACAACTTTATTCGTAATATCGGCTATAGATAACATTGGAAGACGGGGAGGAGAGGACGGACTATCAGCCCTTTTAACGAGAGTTTACAGGGCCTGGGGGAAGCACCTTAGCGAGCGAAGCCAATGTAATTTGCAGTAAAATGTCTCCCAGAAATATAAAAGTTCTTATCTCCTCTTGCACATTTGCCCCTTGGCTCTTGCCCGCCGCTCTCTGCCCTTCATTTCATGTAAAGCAAAGTAAAATGATCTTTCCATTCGTGGAATTTCCTCTTTGTTGCACAAACGTTTTTAATTCACCTTTAGTGTTTCCACGAGGTACACATTTATTTTTGTAAAATAAACGTTGATAGAAACTCTTTTGTTGCGCTCATCCAACCACATCTCCACTTGTTGCAGATTGCTCTGTCAATTATACTTCATACCTCAGCAGTCTGGAGTCCAAAAACTAGAAAACTGATCCAAAAATGAGCAACAGTTAGATATTAATACAATAATTGCCCAACTCCAAAAAAATTGCACTAGAAAAGTTGTTGGCAACACATGACAATAATTGCGTTCTCGTGTTGCATCAGCAGGAGGTGACGCAATAATTGCGTTGTGTTGTACAATAAAATTGAGCAATAAAAATTGTTCAGTTATTTCGTTTACACTAGCAACACCAGTTCGTCAACATGATGGAAGCAGAAGAGATTGTTCTCTCGCGATAACCTCGAAACTTTTGTTTGACGGTGAACTATTGCTTCCGAGTCTACCAAGGTAGCGGAAGCTTTGTTTTCACTTTTCAAGGACGAAAAAAAAAAGTTCTCCAAAATCAAAATTTTTACTCGCGTTTTGCGTTTTAGACCTTTTTGAACAATTTTGGTTCCGTGTCTGTGTGTCTGTCTCTGTGTCTGTCTGTCTGTGTGTCTGTCTGTCTGTCATGAATTCCTTGTAACGCGCATAACTATACGAAGTTATTGTCCAATTTCTATGAAATTTTCAGAGATTGTGCGGGTTGGTATGTAGACGGTCCCCTATGAAAATCATCATCCTCGGACTGACAGAAGCGACTGCGCATGCGCAAACGTGAATTCCTTGTAACGGCCATAACTTCTACATTTTCCATCCGAATGCAATGAAATTTTCAGGGATGTTACAGATTAGTATTTGGATGGTCCCCTATGAAAATCATCACCTTCCGACTGATAGTAGCTACTGCGCATGCGCAAACGTGAATTTCCTTGTAAAGGCCATAACTTCCACATTTCCTACTTGATTTCGATGAAATTTTGAGGGATTATGCAGATTGGGTTGTAGATGGTCTCCTATGAAAATCATCACCCCCGGATTGATAGTAGCTGCTGCGCATGCGCAAACGTGAATTCCTCGTAACAGCCATTACTTCCACATTTTCTACCCGATTTCAATGATATTTTCAGGGATTACGCGGATTAGGTTGTAGATGTTCCCCAATGAAAATCAAGGCCTTAAAATTTACAGAAGCCTCTGCGCATGCGCATACGTAAAATCCTTGTAACAGCCATAACATTTACATTTTCCATCCGAATTTGATGAAATTTTCTAGGATTGACCAGATTAGCGTGTAGATGGTCCTCTATGAGGGTAGTAAAAGGTACTTAAAGATTGGTGTTTTGAGATTAACTACGAGTTTTGAGATTAACAACTATGCATCGGATCATCTATATAATCGGGTTATCGATACGAGGAAGCTATGTGCCATACCCACTTGGCAGACGTTTTTTGAATTATGCCCGTATAGTCCAGTCAAATTAGCAGTTAGGGTTTGCATTAATTCCGGACAAAGCGAAACTTTTATGGGTGACTTGTGGGTGCCTATGGAACATGTTTTTAGTATATTCTACTAGATTCTCCTTGTGCTAACTTTTTGGTGCCCGAAAAACCGCGATTTTTCGGCACTTGTTTCAGTTTTTTGCCTATAACTCGTACACGATGCATCCTACGGAAAATTTTACTCGTTCCTTTATTAAACAGGATGAATTTCTGCGTCGAATGACCACCTGAAACGTTAAGATCAGTTCAGCCGTTTGGCCGAAATCGATCGTTGAAGTTTGGCGATTTTTCCCAAATTGGTTGAAAAATGGGTTACGCTCAAGTTTCAAGGCCTGTACATCAAAAACGGCGTATACAACCAAAAAATGTCACATAATCAAAGTTGTAGAGAATCAAATTTTGTGTAAGAAAAGCATCCCCCCTTCCTCCTCCCTCCCACCCGCCCCTACCAAATGATAGAATAACGAAACAACTTCTGAGTAAACGAAATTATGAGTATTGAAAACGGTGTTGCAATCAAAAAATGTCATATAATCAAAGTGAAACGTCTGTTGTTCAACTTACTAAGGCACTGAGGTACTTGTAATACTAGAAAAGGCGAAAGAAAAAACATTCTCCTGGTCCTAACTTTTGGGTGCCCGAAAAACCGCGATTTTTCGGCACTTGATTCAGTTTTTCGCCTATAACTCGTACACGATGCATCCTACGGAAAATGTTACTCAATCCTTTATTAAACAGGATGAATTTCTGCGTCGAATGACCACCTGAAACGTTAAGATCGGTTCAGCCGTTTGGCCGAAATCGATCGTTGAATTTTGCCGCTTTTTCCCAAATTGGTTGAAAAATGGGTTACGCTCAAGTTTCAAGGCCTGTACATCAAAAACGGCGTATCCAACCAAAAAATGTCACATAATCAAAGTTGTAGAGAATCAAATTTTGTGTAAGAAAAGCATCCGCTCTTCCTCCCCCCCTCCCACCCGCCCCTACCAAATGATAGAATAACAAAACAACTTCTGAGTAAACGAAATTATGAGTATTGAAAACGGTGTTGCAATCAAAAAATGTCATATAATCAAAGTGAAACGTCTGTTGTTCGACCTAAGGCACTGAAGTACTTATAATAATAGAAAAGGCAAAAGAAAAAACATCTCCTAGATTCTCCTTTTGCTCACTTTTTGGTGCCCGAAAAACCACGATTTTTCGGCACTTGTTCCAGTTTTTCGCCTATAACTCGTACACGATGCATCCTACGGAAATTTTACTCGTTCCTTTATTAAACAGGATGAATTTCTGCGTCGAATGACCACCTGAAACGTTAAGATCGGTTCAGCCGTTTGGCCGAAATCGATCGTTGAAGTTTGGCGATTTTTCCCAAATTGGTTGAAAAAATGGGTTGCGCTCAAGTTTCAAGGCCTGTACATCAAAAAACGGCGTATCCAACCAAAAAATGTCACATAATCAATGTTGTAGAGAATCAAATTTTGTGTAAGAAAAACCTCCCCCCTCCCTCCCCCCTCCCACCCGCCCCTACCAAATGATAGAATAACAAAACAACCTCTGAGTGATGAGTGTGTCACCGCCAAATATGAGTATTGACAACCGTGTCGCAATCAAAAAATGTCATACAACGTCTGTTGTTCAACCTAAGGCACTGAGGTACTTATAACACTAGGAAAGGCAAAAGAAAAAACATCTCCTAGATTCTCCTTGAGCTAACTTTCTGGTGCCCGAAAAACCGCGATTTTTTCGGCACTTGTTTCAGATTTTTGCCTATAACTCGTACACGATGCATCCTACGGAAAATTTTACTCAATCCTTTATTAAAGAGGATGAATTTCTGCGTCGAATGACCACCTGAAACGTTAAGATCGGTTCAGCCGTTTGGCCGAAATCGATCGTTGAATTTTGCCGCTTTTTCCCAAATTGGTTGAAAAATGAGTTACGCTCAAGTTTCAAGGCCTGTACATCAAAAACGGCGTATCCAACCAAAAAATGTCACATAATCAAAGTTGTAGAGAATCAAATTTTGTGTAAGAAAAGCATCCCCCCTTCCTCCCCCCTCCCACCCGCCCAAGTGCCGAAAAAATCGCGGTTTTTCGGGCACCAGAAAGTTAGCACAAGGAGAATCTAGGAGATGTTTTTTCTTTTGCCTTTCCTAGTGTTATAAGTACCTCAGTGCCTTAGGTTGAACAACAGACGTTGTATGACATTTTTTGATTGCGACACGGTTGTCAATACTCATATTTGGCGTTGACACACTCATCACTCAGAGGTTGTTTTGTTATTCTATCATTTGGTAGAGGGGTGGGAGGGGGAGGGAGGGGGGAGGCTTTTCTTACACAAAATTTGATTCTCTACAACATTGATTATGTGACATTTTTTGGTTGGATACGCCGTTTTTGATGTACAGGCCTTGAAACTTGAGCGCAACCCATTTTTCAACCAATTTGGGAAAAATCGCCAAACTTCAACGATCGATTTCGGCCAAACGGCTGAACCGATCTTAACGTTTCAGGTGGTCATTCGACGCAGAAATTCATCCTGTTTAATAAAGGAACGAGTAAAATTTTCCGTAGGATGCATCGTGTACGAGTTATAGGCAAAAAACTGAAACAAGTGCCGAAAAATCGCGGTTTTTCGGGCACCAAAAAGTTAGCACAAGGAGAATCTAGTAGAATATACTAAAAACATGTTCCATAGGCACCCACAAGTCACCCATAAAAGTTTCGCTTTGTCCGGAATTAATGCAAACCCCCCCCCCCCTTTTTTGGCTAATTTGACTGGACTAGTATGTCCAAAACGGACTTTGAAATTTTGGCGATTTGCGATTTCTGTGATTCCCGGGAACATGTTTCTGTGATTCCCGGGAGATGCTAGCCCGCAACACGCCCGGGTGCTCGAGGTGCAATTATTTTCCAACCCCCCTTAAACTTGATTTGCAATACAGTTCAATCTTCGTTTGGAGCTAAAAATGTTGCGCAACACCCTGCAATTATTGCCTACAACTTCTTCAAGACGAAAAATAATTGCACTGTGTTGCGTACATGTTTACACTAGCAACATGAAACTTGAGCAATTTTTCTCGCACGCAATAATTGCGTAATCGCGCACGTAATAATTATTATTGCCGAAAAAAATTGCTAGTGTAAAGGGGCCTTAGGGTTATTTGATCAGGTCTTCATGGAACTATGGGAGAACGAAACTCTAAACCAAATAAATAACTATCATTCCAGCTCTTATGTGAAGCAACAAAGGAGAATAGTACCTACTCGGATAAAACCTCAACAAGTACCCTACTGAAACTGACCTAAAACCTATCCTGAAAGTTGCCGTCGTTGCGACAGGAATATTTTGGAATCAACTCCATCTATGATCGATGTCATTAAACCATATGTTTAACAACCGATCAATCGGACCCCGTTATGCGAATACCTGGTAAGCGACAAAAATCGAAATTTGATATTGATGGATTCAGCTTGTCAGTATCTACTATTTGTCAGTATTTATTATTTACTGGAGTGTTTTCATTCGATTATATTGAGAAACTTCTCAAGAGGCTATAGATTTCTCCCTTGGAGGGAAAAACAATAGATCATGGATATGTCCATTGTTGTAGGTGTAATTTGAAAATTATAATGATGAAATAAATACACTCAAGGTATTTTATGAATAATTTATTGGCGTGAAGTAGGTTGATACTTTATTTCAATTTTGGGATCAACACGTCTCTTCTAATAATATGTACCTACATTTACATCAACCCTCAAAGGAGATCAACTCGTCAACTCGCACAATCTCTGAATATTTTTGACATTTTCATGTCTTGCTTTGGCCACATGAACTGAAAAATCGTCACGAAAACTAAGCAAATCTTGCTCACGCGACCAATAAATAAAATAGACTCACTGTGTTGCGTAGAGAACAATCAACAACCTTACATTAGAGGCGTCTGGAGATCGAGCGGCTCGTCCTCGACCCAAGCGCTCCCAGCGGCCTTCCTGCTAACTCTCTTATCTCGTTCTCGCGCTAAATGGGAGTGTGCCCTGGAGGTTGAGTGTGAAGCTATGGTTGAGCATAAAATATTGCTGATGAGGGAAATCAGCCATACTCGGGAAACTTAGCGAGTGGATTATCACTTTCCATGTTTTTTTTTTGCTGAAACCATTGTAAACCACTCCCGGATCATCACCTGGCTGCTGTAGGTACTTTAGTGGGGGAAACGGCACTTGGCGTTCAAAAACCTTAATCTGCTGAACAATCCACTGCTCCAGGTTTGTTTTCGTTGATTTATCCCACTAAACTGTGAATCATAAACCCATTCAACCCTAATTTGCAGCGTTTTCTCAACCGTGATGATGATAATAGGTAGGTAGGTACTTTATAATAATAATAGGTGCATGTTGAACTTCGGTGAGGTCTCATCAATGGTTGGAGTAGGTATTAGTCCGTCCAGGTCAATAACAAAAACCTTTTTCCTTCCTAAGACCTACCTAAATAAATAGGTTAATCGTTTTTACAAGACAAGCTTCATACTTCGGTAACCGAAGGCACTTGTAGAGAATTTTCCAAAAAAATGAAGCTATTGCAGTCGTCTAAAAAAATAATTTTTGAAAAAAAAAATGGAAATCCGGTTTTAAGGTTGAGCTAAATGCTCATGAATTGCCCTATTCCGTAATATGGCTCAATTTCTATGTTGTCAAACAAGATTGACTTAGTTTCTTAAATATTCCATTTTCTTTCTGTACGTAGCATTGTTCCGTGCAATAATACCTTTCGAAAGGTAAAGTCATATCTCCATTTCATAGGTATTTAGATTCAATCCTAGATTTTAACGTTCTTTTTGTTTATTTAAATTGCGTTCGAAAATTGTTCTTACTAAACCCTTGGCTAGTTCATCTGCCAGCCAAATAGGTACAAAATAAATAGTCCAAGTTGCATTTCAAAACTCTGAAAATGTATCCCTCAAACTGACAGCCCTTATGAACAAAATAAGCAGGCACAACCTTACAATAAAAAATAAGGAGTGGCAAGGGATGGTAGGATGAAACGCAAGCTATAAGTATGATTTTTATTGGCAAAATATTTTGTTATAGGTAAGCTATTTTATTTTTCAGACTTTTTCGTTCACAGCCCATGTCTAAATGTCTTCAGTCTTGGACAGAAAAATAGAAACCTGGAAAATACAGGTGTAACTTTGACCCAAGTATAAGATCATGGAACAGACAGGAACCTGTTTCTAGCTTAGACGTCGAATATCATTCTTTGAACAAATAACGAAGTTTTAACATACAGTTAGAAACTATTACCAAGAGTTAAGGATGACGATACTTATAACAGGATCCTTGTAACTGTATAAGCATAAGAGATGGACACTGCAAAAATTTAGTCCCACATTGCTGAAACCTTATTAATATCCTTCCCCCAAAATACAAAAATAATTTTGAAAATCTGGTAACCATAAACGGAACGGTTTAGTTTGAAACCTTATTAATATCTTCCCCCAAAATACAAAAATAATTTTGAAAATCTGGTAACCATAAACAGAAACGCAAAATTAGAACTCACAACAAGGACTACAAACTTTAACTCTACTTAAACAGAACTAGAAACGATCGAAAACAGCTAGAAAACTAGGAACAGCAATACGACAGCGCACAGAGAAATGACAACAACCGGGTGGAAGTGGAAGTGGAGGAAAAATTGAGAAAAGAAGAGATAAGAGAGTTAGCGGGAAGGCCGCTGGGAGCGCTTGGGTCGAGGACGAGCCGCTCGATCTCAGACGCCTCTCCCTTACATTTTGCTTTGGCACATGAACTGAAAAATCGTCACGAAAACTTTGATGCGTAGTGTTGTCAACAAACTTATTGTGTAGTGGTTGACATGAAAATGTCCCAATGTGTTGCAGACTCGTAAGCAAGCATTTCGAATCGAGTGTGAAGCGTTTAGTTCTTTCTATTTCTAAATCGGATGGAAATGTGGAAGTTATGGCTGTGACAAAGAATTAACATTGGCGCGTGCGCAGTGGCTACTATCAGTTATGGGCGATGATTTTCATAGGGGACCATCGCCTATCCGTACAATCTCTGAAAAGTTCATCGAAATCAGATGGGAAATATAGAAATTATGGCCGTTACGAAGAAGAAACTCACGGTGCGCATTGCGGACTACTTCCAGTCCGAAGGCGATGGTTTTCATAGGGGATCTCTGCACCCATATAGAGATTATGGCTGTTACATGGAAATTCAAGTTGCGTATGCGCAGTGGCTACTTTCAGGCGAGCATAAACATACAAGCTAGGTATAGTCATTACGGTCATTACGGGAGGTCTCTGAATGGCCTCTACAGCTCTCGAGGTAACCAATGTGCTTAATAATTGTTACAGCTTTCTTTTGTAGTTTGAATATACGTCTTAAGGGGGCGCGGGACTCAGTGGTTTCCCTTATCTTCACGTTTTCTCTGTGAGTGTTCATTTTTTCCTCTCAAAAAAAATTTCTAAATTCATTAAATAATTAATACTTATATACGGGCCGAAATGTCAAAAAAATTGAAATTTGAAAAAAATAGAGAATTTATTTTTTAAATAAAAATTGTTTTTGATAAAAACTCTTCGTACGGAACTTTTTGGGAGACTAAAACCTCCGAAATTCAAAGAGGACAATTCTAACTTGTAAAATAACGGAGATTACGTGAAGACAAAGTACCGTTATTTCGGAAGAAACCGCTCAAAAAAGGGGCCCTGGTCACATGCGCTACCAGTGGGCGGGAGCTGAACTACGATCCATCTCTGACCCTCCGAAAAGGGAGCCAAAGGGGATGTTGTCATTTCACCCCACAGGGATGTTGTCAATCTCAAGGCCCCACAGAGCACCGGAGTAGTACAGCGTTGCCACTGGCGTGGATCTGGCAACGTCGTACGAAATTGTCACTGGGTCCCTGTCCTCCTGAAAGGATGATGCTGTGGGAAGTGCTTGATTAAAATTTCAACCTTCAAGTATCTATCTCATCACTTCAACCATAACCATGTAAAAAAATGTATTTATCATTCGAAATGATTTATTTTTTTATTTCTTTGTACTTACATGTATCTTTTCATTATTTTAATATTATTAAATTAATAGGTAAATATACAAAATAATTTGAATTAAAAATGTATCATATAATATCAAATTAGTACTTTTCGGGATCAGGGCGATATGGAAATTCATAATCAGGTACTATTACGTATTTTACCCCCAAAACCGACCATACAAACATACCTTTGGGTATGCCTAAAATTTAACCTGAACCTTCATAGTTGTGTGAGAACTTTCGAAAACAGGGGGATGTGGAAATTCATATATTACATATATTTTACCCCCACCCTGACCATACAGTATGTTTTGTAGGTATGCTGAAAATATAACTTAACCTACGGAGTTGAGTGCATAATTTTGGTTTATTATTTTCAATAGTGAACCTTAGGAATCGACCAAGAAAAAAAAAAGTTTACCAACCCCCTCTCAAAATTGTTGGTTTACGTTTCAAGATGGAATCCGAAAATCGAATGAAAATTTTGCCGTCTGTCTGCGGCACTTTTCTAGTCATTAGTTCCCATGGACCGATTTTGATGAAATTTGGTATATGGGCTCCATTTGGGGTCTAGTTCTGCCCCGAAGCTTCGTTGACGTCAGTCACTTCTAAGAGTTGAAAAATAAGGGCTGACATTTTAAAACGCCCTAGCTCAAAAAAATTGTAAATAAAGATATTGCTTTTCCATCAATGTAAAATACTTAGTTTCGAATTTTTAGAATCGAATTAGACCACCCAGAGTAAAAAAACTGTTCTCTCCCAATGAGATATTATGGGTTGGACTTATGATAAATCAGAAACACAAGTGTGAATCGTTAAAGAGGCCTAAACTTCAATTTTACCTGACCAAAATACGATGGTTTAGGGATGTCCCAAAAGTATCGATACTAAAAGTATCGATACTTTTCAAAAAAAGTATCGATACATATCGATACTTTTTTTTCCTGATACATATCGTAGTATCGATACTTTTTTTCCAGTATCGAAGGCGATACTTTTTACCTCTCACATTAGATCAAAATGCTATTTTTTTTTTTAATCTCTCACATTAGATGAAAGTCTCGAAATTTTAGTAGGTACCTCTTTCTCTACGTAGATTGTTGGGAGACCAACCACTTCAACAAACTAAACAAAGATGATGTACCACCACCTCAGCTCTCTATGGGTTTGTTCGGAGAGGCGGTCCGGAACAGTTTGGAACCAAACCGGAACTGAAAAGGGGAGGGGATAGAGGCGAATGGGCTCCTCCAAATCTTTGGGCTCCTCCAAGCCCCTCCGAACCGTTCAGGACTGCCTCTCCAAACAGACCATAATCATATTATGATAACCGTGTCCCTCCCTCATTAGGAAGGACCACCAAATTGTTAACCAACCAAGTGCAATACGAAAACAAGTGCCTAAAACAAAAAAAATGTTACTATAATAACGCATGTATGTCTATTAATTATTATCCTCGCGATGGAGAGATGTCACACTGATGGAGAGAAACATAAAAGGCATTTTCACAATTTTTGTAAAAGTATCGAAAAGTATCGATACTTCAAAAATCGATACTTTTTGAAAGTATCGTATCGATACTTTTTGATACTTTCTAGATGTATCGATACGATATTATATCGATACTTTGAAGTATCGGACATCCCTACGATGGTTGTCATTTCTTCGAGTTGTCCTCCGTGTTTTGCGTCCTTAGCAACCAGTAATCAAATTTCCTAATGAAGGGACCCACAACTCTTATTCTGGAAATGAGTGTGAAGCATTATTTCTTCCTAATAAACATGATGTGTAGTAGGTAAGTAAAATATAAGTGATAATGGCAAAGCCGAGTTCTTTGCAGATGAGTGATCTACATGGAATAATAATTCTTTGTTGTAATAATTTGCAGCGCGTGGATATTCAAATAAGGTAGAACTTACATTTTATACTTACCTCAGTAGGTGTGCTGGCAATAAACCTTCAACGTACCTACAGTTTTTGGAAAGAGGGCGACGTGGTGATTCAAAATATTCAATTAATTTGTTCACCTCCTCTAACCATTCCTACAGTATGTTAGGTAGACTGAAAATAAACTTCACCAAAATAGTTGGTGAATAATTTTGAAAGAGGGAGACGTAGAGATCCACATCTGGTAGAAATCAATTTTTAACTCACCCTCACATCAAGGGTGTTAGTGAACTTACAATGAGTAATTTTGGAATTTCAAATTTAAACTGTACGCCATTATTTAGTGAAGTTTAA
>CM019179.2:65347119-65368431 GCA_009739505.2 Apolygus lucorum
TTTTGGAAAATATTTTTCATCTAAAAGGAACCAAAATATGTGAAAAACGCTGCAAATTATACACAATGGTTTATAATATACTGCAGCGGTTCCCAACTAAATTTTTCCAAGGACCCCTTCATCAAGGTACTACAATGACGAGGACCCCCACTATCTCAAGTTACCTAAAAGGAACCACTTGATTCTGGGTTGAGGGTGAGGAATATTTAGCCAATCCTCTTGTTTGTTAGCTCCCGAGCGCTTTCGTTTATTTAAAACATCTTCAGGGTCTATAAAGAATAACAGGTATGTACACTTAAGTTTTAAAATTAGTTATCTTTAAGTATAATACTTAGCGTCTAGTGTGTTATCTAATTCTAACATTTTAATACTAACTATATGGCTTACATTTGGTGTAGTTGTCAAATATTTTTGTTGTATGCTGTAGTCGTTTATTGCACATAATCTCTCCTTTTCCTTTTCAAGCATCGTGGTTTTCCTTTTTCTACTCACAGTACTGCGTTTGTTATGCACCTCTAGATAGTACCTGTTTATAGAGTTAAGTATTGTTACCACTTTCTACTTTTAGAGTACATTTGTATACTATTAGCGACTATTTATAAGGTTATATTGTGTTACATTGTAGATCAAGCAGTTATATATTTGTAGTTAATCATTTGCTTAGGTTAAGTGTTGTACCTAGTTTGGACTTACCTAATTTCTCGTATTTTTGCTATTTCCAATTCACGGATGCTCTCACAATAGTTTTAAGATGGTTCCTTGTATACTGTTTCTCCTTTTCCCTCTCAAACGTGGTGTGGTGTTTACTTTGCACCCCTTGGACAACATTATTTATAGAGTTAAATGCTTATGTTATTAATTGCAATTGTAGGTAGCTATAGGTTTGTGCTTTAATTATTTACTTAGGTTAACTGTTGTATACAGCTTGAACTTACCTAGTCTTTCTGTGTTTTTCAGGTTCTGCTAGTAAGGTTTACAGTAGTTATGAAGAGCCCTATTGTGCAAATTTACTCCTTTCTCTTGTCAATAGGTACCAGTATGCGCTAGTTTTCCACCTTTAGACAGTATGCTTATGTTATTAATTGCAATTGTAGGTAGCTATAGGTTTTTGCTTTAATTGTTTACTTAGGTTAACTGTTGTATACAGCTTGAACTTATCTAGTCTTTCTGTGTTTTTCAGGTTCTGCTAGTAAGGTTTACAGTAGTTATGAAGAGCCCTATTGTGCAAATTTACTCCTTTCTCTGTCAATAGGTACCAGTATGCGCTAGTTTTCCACCTTTAGACAGTATGCTTATGTTATTAATTGCAATTGTAGGTAGCTATAGGTTTTGCTTTAATTGTTTACTTAGGTTAACTGTTGTATACAGCTTGAACTTACCTAGTCTTTCTGTGTTTTTCAGGTTCTGCTAGTAAGGTTTACAGTAGTTATGAAGAGCCCTATTGTGCAAATTTACTCCTTTCTTTGTCAATAGGTACCAGTATGCGCTAGTTTTCCACCTTTAGACAGTATGCTTATGTTATTAATTGCAATTGTAGGTAGCTATAGGTTTTTGCTTTAATTGTTTACTTAGGTTAACTGTTGTATACAGCTTGAACTTACCTAGTCTTTCTGTGTTTTCAGGTTCTGCTAGTAAGGTTACAGTAGTATGAAGAGCCCTATTGTGCAAATTTACTCCTTTCTCTTGTCAATAGGTACCAGTATGCGCTAGTTTTCCACCTTTAGACAGTATGCTTATGTTATTAATTGCAATTGTAGGTAGCTATAGGTTTTGCTTTAATTGTTTACTTAGGTTAACTGTTGTATACAGCTTGAACTTACCTAGTCTTTCTGTGTTTTTCAGGTTCTGCTAGTAAGGTTTACAGTAGTTATGAAGAGCCCTATTGTGCAAATTTACTCCTTTCTCTTGTCAATAGGTACCAGTATGCGCTAGTTTTCCACCTTTAGACAGTATGCTTATGTTATTAATTGCAATTGTAGGTAGCTATAGGTTTTTGCTTTAATTGTTTACTTAGGTTAACTGTTGTATACAGCTTGAACTTACCTAGTCTTTCTGTGTTTTTCAGGTTCTGCTAGTAAGGTTTACAGTAGTTATGAAGAGCCCTATTGTGCAAATTTACTCCTTTCTCTTGTCAATAGGTACCAGTATGCGCTAGTTTTCCACCTTTAGACAGTATGCTTATGTTATTAATTGCAATTGTAGGTAGCTATAGGTTTTTGCTTTAATTGTTTACTTAGGTTAACTGTTGTATACAGCTTGAACTTACCTAGTCTTTCTGTGTTTTTCAGGTTCTGCTAGTAAGGTTTACAGTAGTTATGAAGAGCCCTATTGTGCAAATTTACTCCTTTCTCTTGTCAATAGGTACCAGTATGCGCTAGTTTTCCACCTTTAGACAGTATGCTTATGTTATTAATTGCAATTGTAGGTAGCTATAGGTTTTTGCTTTAATTGTTTACTTAGGTTAACTGTTGTATACAGCTTGGACTTACCCAATACTTTCTGTGTTTTACAGGTTCTTCTAGTGAGGTTTACAGTAGTTATGGAGAGCCCAATTGTGCAAATTTACTTCTTTCTCTTGTCAATAGGTACCAGTGTGTGCTAGTTTTCCACCTTTAGACAGTATTCACCAAAATTAAGTAGTGTTATCATTGAGTACAGAAGTATGTAGCTATAGGTTTATAATCCAATCATTTACTTATGTTAACTATTATACATTACTTACCTAAAGCTTCTTATTATGTATTTTATCTTTTGATTAACCAATTGCACTTTTAGAATAGTTTAAAGAGGTTTCCAGTCTTCCAAAATCAGAAAATCACTTTGGGTAAATGTGAAATGTTACAGTCTTTATCTTATTCTGCTAATTTTCTAATGCTTTAGTGGATTGACAGGTTTTTACTCTATGTGGGCATCGGTGGTTGTGTTTTCTACGTTCTACTTACATATATATAATTTACTTTCCTTATTGTTTATGTAGTCTAGTTGGTATTAGTGTAGTACAGCATACATTTTATATATTTTTCAGTTTTTTTGTTCTTTTTACATAAGTTTACTTACTATTAGGTTTCACATCATATGGCTAGTGTGGTGAATAAACGGGTGGACTATTTGTTAACTGGGGTTCTTCCCTTTGCTTAACCTGCATGAATAATGGTATAAATTGTTCCCCTAAGTACGTGATGTCTCTCTTTGTGTTCATGCATATGGGTTCATTCTTGATGATGTTAATATTTTCTTTAATCCTCCGTTTGGTGGTTACAGGTTCTCTACCTATGGACTTAACGTTGTCGAAGTCTGCTCTGTGTTTATTTTTACTGCAGTGCTGGTCGAGGGCTGTTTTTATTTTTGTTATTACTTATATTGTAATCGTGTTGGCCCATTCTTTTTCTCAGGTTTTGGCCTGACTCTCCTATGTAGATCATATTGCAGTCTTTACATGGGAGTTTATAGATATTGTGCCTACTGTTAAGTATGGTTCCTTTGATGTTAGGTAGGTATCTTGCTACTTTATGTTCATGTTTCCATGCTATTTTAATGTTGGAGTGTTTTTGGAAAATATTTTTCATCTAAAAGGAACCAAAATATGTGAAAAACGCTGCAAATTATTACACAATGGTTTATAATATACTGCAGCGGTTCCCAACTAAATTTTTCCAAGGACCCCTTCATCAAGGTACTACAATGACGAGGACCCCCACTATCTCAAGTTACCTAAAAAGAACCAAAATATGTGAAAAAATAAATCAAACTAATGCTATAAAACTTAGGATTTATTCGTGAAAATACAGAGTATTTACAAGGTTCAAGAGACGCCGACGACTTGGGTTCAAGAGATACTAGTAAGTTCGGTTCGAGAGTCACTGACTTATTAACTTTGACATCGAAAGCATTTTCTCGTTCTTCGTCTGTATGCCTAGGCCGTTTTAACGATCCACATTTTAACCAACAGTCCATAACGTACGCGTAATTAACTTTCCGTGAAAAACAAAGCTTTTCAATCACTAAAATGTTGCACAAAATCACACATGTAAACAACTCGGTCAGGGACCGCACTAGCACTAGCAAACTCCACTAGCACTAACTTGTCTCCAGTACTCTGTGAGCACTAGCAATAAATAACTAACAATATAGCAATAACTGACATCTCTGAAATACATAAAGCCAAACTAGAGTGTGCTAGCGTTAGTTGTCGTATGAAGCCAGACGCAGAAGTCAACGTTCAGAAGCTGCAAATGTATATTTAATTTGTATATCCTAAGGACCCCTCAGCCATACCTCGCGGACCCCCGGGGGTCCGCGGACCACCAGTTGGGAACTGCTGATATACTGTATAGCCATAGGTAATGTTAGCTGTAGAAGAAGGGGAAATAACTACTCCTTATCTTCCCACAGCCAAAACCAAAAAGGTTTATTAGAAAAAAGAAAAAAAAAGTTTATTCTACCTACCTACTGAGCTCTGGATAATAGAAAGTAATGTTATACAATTACCACAAACAGTGATTTTGCTTACTCCCTCAGATTGTGCTTATGGTGAGCTGGAGTTGTGATGTTGATAAGTAGGTGATTTTGATCCACTGGGTAGAACTTCAATCTTTGAACAGACCTTCTTTCTCAAAAGATACTTATCAACTTCAAAACTGAGTTGCAGAACTTATTTCTCAAACAGAGAAATAATCATTTTTGAAGCAGACTGTGCAGTAGGAGACTGTGAATCACAGGAAGGCTGGCTTGTAACTGATTATTAGGCAGAAGTGAAGAGTGAAGGTCCTGCAGGTTAGCTCTTGCAGGCAGATAAGAGGAGTAGCTGGTGGTCCTGAGATAAAGTTAATCCCCAGGGGAGATAATTGACATCTTGAGGGCACTACGCTACACAACTCTTATTGTTGTCTTTCAGGCCTATTTCCTCATATACAGGTAAGTACCTACCTACATTTTATTATTAACATTGACAATTCAAGTAGTTATTCGAATTTTATATAATTTTATATAATATTTTATATAATTTTATAGAATTTTATATAATAGCGACATAAAACAGAGGAAAATGTCCACAGCCTACCACGGCACACCATAAATGAGGGAAGTAACACAAATTTGATTTTACCAACCCTACCATCCTTGGTACTCAGAATACAACCAAAAAGCTTAGACTACTGGAAGCCATTAAAATAAGAAAGGACAACAAACTGCATAATACACAATTGGAGTCAGAAAGCCATAGATAATGCATACAACCATTTATTATTACAATACTTTTTCTCAACCCCCCCCCCCCTTCTTTTGGGCCTCTGTACGTACTCTTGATGAAAGAAACAACTCCCCCTCTTCCATACAAACTCACCTTCCATGTTTCATTTGCACTACATGAAACCTACTCATTGGCCTCATACTTCCACACCATTAGTTTCAAACCTTGTTATTAATTACACAAATATAATGTAAGTAAATTTAAATGTATTCTTCTTAAAATTATATGATACATAAATATAAGAACTCACAAAAATAAAATAAAATATGTGAATCTCGGCTTGGCACTTCCATATCCAGAAGGCACCTGTTTTTCAATAGCTTTCGCCATTTCCTTTCGAGTCTTCTTTTTCGCCTTAGCATCCTGTATTGGAAAAAAAACCTTCTCTTCCAAAAAACGCGATCCATAATTGTGCATTTCCACATCAACTTGTCTAAATTTAACGTATATATTCGTTTGTTCTTTTGAATCCAGTGAAGATCAAGAAATTTACATCTCGCAAATAAGTGTGGTCGCTGGCTCCCACGGGATGACCAGCCCCCCACCACTATAACCTTAATTGGATTTCGCATGATTATTTCATCTCAATCGAAGAATTACGAACAACATTAGGCAGTGAGGATACTCAGGAAACCTCTGCTTCGTTTCCTGGAGAGAAAACGTTTGAAACCCACAAAATACCATCCCATGGTAAGTTGACAGAATAAGGTTGAAATTACCCCCCCCCCCTCCCTTCAAATCAGTAAATTGTTCATGTCCAGAATTCATATAATTTTTTCACAACTTATTTTCTACCCCCCTTTTGTTCCCTTTTCTTGTTTCATGTTAGCCCTGGAAATGGATGCCAACTGAAGATGCCTATATATTTTTGATATGAGAGCCTATCAATATCATATCACTTGATAAATTGAATCAATAACGCCAGTCAAAAAAATACTTTGCAGCGGCAAATTAACCAGAAGGTATTTTCCCCCTTTTACCATTACCTTCTAACTTATGCTAAGCTATGTTTTCCACTTTGTCCTTCTTACTCTTATAAGCATTATATACCATGTTATTAGTACATATACAAAATGAAAATACCCACAACCCTGACATCTAAAAACCTATCTGTATCTTTCACAGTTTCTCCAAGGGTAATCCCTTCTGTCCGAATTTTTTGGTATGCTGCCTGCACTTACCCACCATTGTACCTACAATTTGTTTCACTGCCTGCGATCAGCACTTGTATATGCAAAATTGATTTGCAACTTAAGGTATGTTCCCACCATAATAAGCCATTTGCCATATAAGAATGATCTGGTTTCCTACTAAGTCCCCTACGGACTATACTCGTAATATTACCTATCCTTGACCCCAGAAAACTATTTGTTTTTTGCAGTACCCACTATTCTTAAGAACGAACCACCCCGCCTTGTATCTCTTTCTAATACACATCCTGATGAAGAGTGGAGACCACCGCTCGAAATGCATCGATTTGGAAAGAAGAAGAGTATTTGATTATACCCTTATACTTTTCACCATATAATAGGATTTTAGCACCTAAGACCTCCCAGGCTTAGGGACCTCTTATAGCTGGTACCTACTTACAAATACTAATATTATAGCTACCCAGCTTTTAAAAATATCATTTTGAATTATGAATATAAATAGAAAAGTAGCGCATGAGAAGGGGGGTGAGGTAGAAGGATGGGCACCACAAGGACTTAGTAGGAAGGTTGGAGAAATTATATATAAAAAAAGCAAAATACGATAGCCATAAGGTTTTTTTAAAAAAATGCAAGAAATGCAACATCCTTCCTTCATTTATTGAAAGGAAAATTAAGAAATGTCGTATTGGATATAAAAGCATAACAATACGGAATAAACAACTTAAATTTATCAAAAAGATAGGCACAAAACTCTTAAACCTCAGCATAGGAGACATCAATATAACCTTTAATAAATTGAGTCGTTTAATTGACTATGCGTGGAGCAATGTCAACAAACATACTACTGCTGACAACCAGGTTTCTGCACTGCTAGATCGATGCAACAAAACATATGATAAGGAATTAATGAAACAACGAATCATAAAGGATAGGAAATTTGACAAGCTGGAGAAGGAAAGAAGAAAGTTTTACAAACCCAAAAATAGGGAATTGAATAGTAAAAGCACCACACCCATCAACCCTATACAGGAAACCCATGAAAAGGAAAACTTAGCCAGCCAAAACGCACCCACTAGGAGCAGTAATACAAATATCACACCACACCCCCTAGGGGAAAAAGCTGTAAAGGCAACTCGCCGGGAAATGGGCAACATTATTAATTTTACTGGATTAGAAATTCCCCCGCAAACTGTAGAACTTCTCAGCCTGGGACCTAACTTTAACCTCCCATATGGACAAAAGAAATTCCCTACAGAGCAAATGGTAATAGATGTAGAAAATATATTGTGTGATATTGACCTACCGGAGGAGCAAAAACACACCATAAGAGGTGGAGTCATACAGGAAATAACTAAATTTAAAAGCCAAAATAGTCATAGAATAAACAAAGACGATAACTATGATAGATACATTAAAGCTAGCAATATAACTAATAAATTTATTAAGGAAAATCCAGAAATAATAATGCTTGAAACTGACAAAACTAAAAAAATAGCGGTGATGAACCTGAATGATTATAATAAAAAGGTATATGACCTCTTAAAAGATGACCAAGCATACTCAAAAACCAAAAATTTTGGTAAATACGACCCTACGGCATTGATACAGGGTAAGGTCAATAAATATGCCAAATTACTATATGACAATAAATACATAGACCAAACCACTAAAATCAAACTAACTACCTATACTAGCCTGGCACCAAAATTTTATTGCAACGTAAAGGACCACAAGCAGGACAAATTAAGACCCATAAACCCAACCTTTACGGCTCCTACCTACAATTTATCTAAATTTATGATTGCACCATTACAAACTTTAGCAAACAAGTCCCCCTTTCCAATCAAGAACACCTTTGAATTTACCAATCTAATTAAAACACAGCCTATAGAAAAGGGTTACTCCATGGTCTCTTTGATGTAATATCAATGTATCCCAGTATACCTGTAAGCAAAGTTATCCGCATCATCTCCGAGAAATGGAACATGATTAAAGACAGCACCAACATACCTAAGGAAATATTTTTAGAAATCTTGGAATTTTGTACAAGTAACTCATATTTCCTATTTGATAATAGATACTATACGTATAAATCGGGCCTCCCCATGGGAGACCCACTATCGTGTGTTCTAGCGTCCATCTACATGTCAGAGACCATTTCCAAAACCCTAGAACAATATGCCCATCTAGATGTACCTTTTTTTTTTTAAATTTACGTGGATGACTCGTTTTGTATCGTCAAAACCGAGCACATAAACGAACTACTACAGGCATTGAATAGTTTTCATAGAAAAGTGCAATTCACAAAAGAAATAGAAGTCAATAACCACATCAAGTTCCTGGATGTCACTGTCCATAGAACCCCTGAGGGACTATTGACAAATTGGACAAGGAAAACCATAACTAGCTCTAGATTACTTAATTATCACTCTTTTGCCCCACCACAGCATAAGAGAAATGTAGCATCGAACATGTTTTACCGTATGTTTAGACTCTCTAATGGCAGATACCATAAACATAATATTAAAATCATTACGGAACTTTTGAGGAAAAACAATTACCCCACCAATTTAATCCTCACCATAAAGGAGCAAGTACAGGAGAAATTGAGAGGCATGGAACCTAGTATTTATGAGCAGGTAGTTCCGCCCCACCCCCACATCTCTCAAAACACCAACACCACCCCTAGCTACAGTAATAGTAACAATTCCAATAATAATAATGTCCCCTACAAATATTTTTCTTGTACCTATGTACCTAAACTTGCCAATAAAATCAGTAAAATATTTAAATCCAAATTGCCTGATAACCATAGAATATCTTTTGCTAGTGGCAACAAAATTAACAGAATTTTACCTAAACCAAAACCCAAAACTAATATCATGAATAAATCAAAAGTTGTATATAGAGTAGAATGCAAGGAATGCTCTGCCCCATACATAGGTTCCACTGTACAAAAACTCGCAAAACGCTTCGATGGGCATAATAGCGACATAAAACAGAGGAAAATGTCCACAGCCTTACCACGGCACACCATAAATGAGGGAAGTAAACACAAATTTGATTTTACCAACCCTACCATCCTTGGTACTCAGAATACAACCAAAAAGCTTAGACTACTGGAAGCCATTAAAATAAGAAAGGACAACAACTGCATAAATACACAATTGGAGTCAGAAAGCATAGATAATGCATACAACCATTTATTATTACAATAATTTTTCTCAACCCCCCCCCCCTTCTTTTGGGCCTCTGTACGTACTCTTGATGAAAGAACAACTCCCCCTCTTCCATACAAACTCACCTTCCATGTTCATTTGCACTACATGAAACCTACTCATTGGCCTCATACTTCCACACCATTAGTTTCAAACCTTGTTATTAATTACACAAATATAATGTAAGTAAATTTAAATGTATTCTTCTTAAAATTATATGATACATAAATATAAGAACTCACAAAAATAAAATAAAATATGTGAATCTCGGCTTGGCACTTCCATATCCAGAAGGCACCTGTTTTTCAATAGCTTTCGCCATTTCCTTTCGAGTCTTCTTTTCGCCTTAGCATCCTGTATTGGAAAAAAAACCTTCTCTTCCAAAAAACGCGATCCATAATTGTGCATTTCCACATCAACTTGTCTAAATTTAACGTATATATTCGTTTGTTCTTTTGAATCCAGTGAAGATCAAGAAATTTACATCTCGCAAATAAGTGTGGTCGCTGGCTCCCACGGGATGACCAGCCCCCACCACTATAACCTTAATTGGATTTCGCATGATTATTTCATCTCAATCGAAGAATTACGAACAACATTAGGCAGTGAGGATACTCAGGAAACCTCTGCTTCGTTCCTGGAGAGAAAACGTTTGAAACCCACAAAATACCATCCCATGGTAAGTTGACAGAATAAGGTTGAAATACCCCCCCCCCCTCCCTTCAAATCAGTAAATTGTTCATGTCCAGAATTCATATAATTTTTTCACAACTTATTTTCTACCCCCCTTTTGTTCCCCTTTTCTTGTTTCATGTTAGCCCTGGAAATGGATGCCAACTGAAGATGCCTATATATTTTTTGATATGAGAGCCTATCAATATCATATCACTTGTAAAATTGAATCAATAACGCCAGTCAAAAAAATACTTTGCAGCGGCAAATTAACCAGAAGGTATTTTCCCCCTTTTACCATTACCTTCTAACTTATGCTAAGCTATGTTTTCCACTTTGTCCTTCTTACTCTTATAAGCATTATATACCATGTTATTAGTACATATACAAAATGAAAAATACCCACAACCCTGACATCTAAAAACCTATCTGTATCTTTCACAGTTTCTCCAAGGGTAATCCCTTCTGTCCGAATTTTTGGTATGCTGCCTGCACTTACCCACCATTGTACCTACAATTTGTTTCACTGCCTGCGATCAGCACTTGTATATGCAAAATTGATTTGCAACTTAAGGTATGTTCCCACCATAATAAGCCATTTGCCATATAAGAATGATCTGGTTTCCTACTAAGTCCCCTACGACTATACTCGTAATATTACCTATCCTTGACCCCAGAAAACTATTTGTTTTTTGCAGTACCCACTATTCTTAAGAACGAACCACCCCGCCTTGTATCTCTTTCTAATACACATCCTGATGAAGAGTGGAGACCACCGCTCGAAATGCATCGATTTGGAAAGAAGAAGAGTATTTGATTATACCCTTATACTTTTCACCATATAATAGGATTTTAGCACCTAAGACCTCCCAGGCTTAGAGACCTCTTATAGCTGGTACCTACTTACAAATACTAATGGTATAAATTGTTCCCCTAAGTACGTGATGTCTCTCTTTGTGTTCATGCATATGGGTTCATTCTTGATGATGTTAATATTTTCTTTAATCCTCCGTTTGGTGGTTACAGGTTCTCTACCTATGGACTTAACGTTGTCGAAGTCTGCTCTGTGTTTATTTTTACTGCAGTGCTGGTCGAGGGCTGTTTTATTTTTGTTATTACTTATATTGTAATCGTGTTGGCCCATTCTTTTTCTCAGGTTTTGGCCTGACTCTCCTATGTAGATCATATTGCAGTCTTTACATGGGAGTTTATAGATATTGTGCCTACTGTTAAGTATGGGTCCCTTTGATGTTAGGTAGGTATCTTGCTACTTTATGTTCATGTTTCCATGCTATTTTAATGTTGGAGTGTTTTTGGAAAATATTTTTCATCTAAAAGGAACCAAATATGTGAAAAACGCTGCAAATTATTACACAATGGTTTATAATATTACTGCAGCGGTTCCCAACTAAATTTTTCCAAGGACCCCTTCATCAAGGTACTACAATGACGAGGACCCCCCACTATCTCAAGTTACCTAAAAAGAACCAAAATATGTGAAAAAATAAATCAAACTAATGCTATAAAACTTAGGATTTATTCGTGAAAATACAGAGTATTTACAAGGTTCAAGAGACGCCGACGACTTGGGTTCAAGAGATACTAGTAAGTTCGGTTCGAGAGTCACTGACTTATTAACTTTGACATCGAAAGCATTTTTCTCGTTCTTCGTCTGTATGCCTAGGCCGTTTTAACGATCCACATTTTAACCAACAGTCCATAACGTACGCGTAATTAACTTTCCGTGAAAAACAAAGCTTTTCAATCACTAAAATGTTGCACAAAATCACACATGTAAACAACTCGGTCAGGGACCGCACTAGCACTAGCAAACTCCACTAGCACTAACTTGTCTCCAGTACTCTGTGAGCACTAGCAATAAATAACTAACAATATAGCAATAACTGACATCTCTGAAATACATAAAGCCAAACTAGAGTGTGCTAGCGTTAGTTGTCGTATAAAGCCAGACGCAGAAGTCAACGTTCAGAAGCTGCAAATGTATATTTAATTTGTATATCCTAAGGACCCCTCAGCCATACCTCGCGGACCCCGGGGGTCCGCGGACCACCAGTTGGGAACTGCTGATATACTGTATAGCCATAGGTAATGTTAGCTGTAGAAGAAGGGGAAATAACTACTCCTTATCTTCCCACAGCCAAAACCAAAAAGGTTTATTAGAAAAAAGAAAAAAAAAGTTTATTCTACCTACCTACTGAGCTCTGGATAATAGAAAGTAATGTTATACAATTACCACAAACAGTGATTTTGCTTACTCCCTCAGATTGTGCTTATGGTGAGCTGGAGTTGTGATGTTGATAAGTAGGTGATTTTGATCCACTGGGTAGAACTTCAATCTTTGAACAGACCTTCTTTCTCAAAAGATACTTATCAACTTCAAAACTGAGTTGCAGAACTTATTTCTCAAACAGAGAAATATCATTTTTGAAGCAGACTGTGCAGTAGGAGACTGTGAATCACAGGAAGGCTGGCTTGTAACTGATTATTAGGCAGAAGTGAAGAGTGAAGGTCCTGCAGGTTAGCTCTTGCAGGCAGATAAGAGGAGTAGCTGGTGGTCCTGAGATAAAGTTAATCCCCAGGGGAGATAATTGACATCTTGAGGGCACTACGCTACACAACTCTTATTGTTGTCTTTCAGGCCTATTTCCTCATATACAGGTAAGTACCTACCTACATTTTATTATTAACATTGACAATTCAAGTAGTTATTCGAATTTTAGTTATAAATTTTAGTTTTACATAGATTAGTTAGTTATAAGTTAGAATTAAGTTTTAGTTTCAAGTTAATTTAAGTAGGTACTTGTATTTAGAATTATTATTAAGTAGCCATACATTTAGTTTTATAGTTTTGGCTTTAAGTGGCCAAAACAGGTAGCATGGTGAAATTCCTCATTGTTTACCTACCTACCTACCTACTTAGCTGTGAAGGTTGGCTCTAGGAGAGTAGACTAGTAATAGGAGGGAGCTCGCCCCATTTGCTCTGAAGGCTTGTCAGCCATATCGTTTTTAAAATATGTAAAAGTCAGTTGTGTCGTTCCAGTTTTTCCTCCAATAAAATTCTCTACATTGTATCACGCTTAGTTATTTCTACCTTGATAGATCACCCGCCTGCAAAGCACACGGTTTTATTATTATTAGTACCTACCATATCATAAAAATAAAAACGGAGTTGAGTAGAATGTTGTCTATTTCCACGAAAATAATCAGTTACAAGTTAAATCGATTTCGACGGTTAGGTCATCATCAGTAACAAACAATTTATTTATATATTTATTTATTCATTAGTACCTACCATATCATCACACTAGCTTCGATACCGACTTTATTTTAAAGAATGTACCTACTTGTTGGAACGGAATAGCTCTCAATCTTCGTGCTGTTTACTATACCTGTCACGCAGTTATTTGTTATTACACGCTTTTATTTAGTTTCACCTGTCCCGTTGTCTGTCTGTCTGTCTGTACTTAATCAAATCTTGCAAGTTAAAATTTGAACCACTGAAATTTTGCATGCATGCATAAATCGGATGAAAATGCAAAATATTATTACGGCAGAGCTGATCTGATGATGGAGCTGGAAGGTGGCCCATAGGAACTCCGTAATTGAACGACGCAAACCCCATCGAGTTTGGGCTCGTTTGATTCGATGAGTATCTGCGTATGCAATGAATATATGCAAGTCCATCAAATTAGGCGAGAAGAAAGAAGAATTGATTAAAGAAATTTTAGCATGGAACACGCTTTAGCCATCACCTAACTGGGCAAAAACGTGACGAAAACCGTGGAACGAAGTAACGCGGGATTTTTTGTAATGATTTTCACTTACAACCGATCCGTTTCTAGGGAAATTGCATCGCCGTTAGTTTTCATCCCACGAAAATCGTTGCCACTCGTTGAAAACCCATTAATTTATGCGAAAGTTATATACTGCCAAGATAGCTGTAAATATGGACGAAGCTGAGATATACCTCTGATTTAAAAGACTGTAAACAACATTCGCGGTAAAAACCACAATCGATTTTAGTGGATTATTGATGTTGATAGTTGGCTTGGTTTTTACGAATGTAATCAAAGGATCTTGAAACCTAGGCGAGATTTGTTATGAACGTGGGCTTTTAGTTGCGATGAGTTCTTCGACTCTTAGATCTTTACGATTTCTTAATAATAAGAATAATTTGTGATTGAGACTGCTTTGTAAGTAGTGAGTCATCGTCTACTTCCACGAAGAGAGCGGGGTAAGGAGCTCATTTGCAAACCTGTATTACACCAAGAAACATTCGAGAAGCTTCGACCGCTAAAGGCATGGCTAAATGAACGGTCTAAAGCATGTTCCATGTTTCTTGAATTTTAGCCAGAAGGCTCTAAGCAGTAACCGTCCAGGGGGCCCCCTGGCGAGGGCCGAGTTCTTTGTTAATAAAATCATTACAAAATCCCGCGTTACTTTCATTTGTTAATAAATGTACTAGATAAATCAACTCTTATAAAAAATATACACTTAATAAGCTCATGTAACGTTCTACGACAAAATAATTCTAAAAAAGTACTATAATTATATATTTTCAACTCTGAAACTATACACTTTCTTATTAATCTTCAATTAATCTTCCAGATTTTATCATAGTCCCAATTCATAAATAGAAGCACGTTACATTTTGAGGTATAATTAAGAACAGTTAGCACCTTATTTTTACTCTTGCTATCACAATGTAACACTCTTTTATTGAAGTTTTAGTTTTTAAAAAATATATAATTTTGTACAATATAGAATTATTTTGTCGTGGACGAAGAAGCTTATCGTTAAACATAGTTAATGAATAATTATAACAAATTAACAAATTTAACAAATTAACAAATTAATAACAATAATTATAACAAAATAAAAACATCTAACCTGAGCATGAACCATCATAGATCCTCAGTAACTAGACAGTGGGATCCTCCAGTCAGCCAGCTCGCCTTGAGTCATCGAGTGGGCTTTGACGAATGCTTCAGAGTCAAAGTACCCAAATGTCTTCCGCTGGAGGTACTGAGGTCGATTTGCAAATAGCTGAAAGAGTCCAGGCCTCAATGTCAACAGATAGCAACAGGATTGGATTTGTTTTTTGGTTATTATTTTCAATAATAAGCCTTTGGAATCGAGCAAGAAAAAAAATTTTAACCCCCCCTCAAAATTTGATGTTTTACGTTTCAAGGTACGTAGAATACGAAAATCGAATAAAGAAATTTCCGTCCGTCCGCCGTACGCCCTACGCGGCACTTTTCTTAGCAACACTACCACAACACTACCAAATTTGAACCGATTTGGTTCAAATTTGGTATATGGGCTCCATTTGGGGTCTAGTTATGCCGCGAAGCTTTTGGTTGATGTAGGTCACTTCTAAGGGGTGAAAATTAAGGGTTGAAATTTTCAAGAGTGCCCTAGCTCGAAACTCTCGAAATAAAGGTATCGTTTTTTCACCAATTTTAAATAGTATTGAATTTAAAAAAATTTTTGAGACCACCCGGAGCTCTGTAGGACAAACCGTTCGGTCCCTACGAGTACTTGAAGGTTTTCCTTCGATAAAACAGAATCATGAGTGTGAATCGCAAAAGAGGTCTAATCTCCATTCAAACATTATCGGACTAAAATGCGATCGCTGTTGATTTCTCCGATTTGTGTACAGTTTTGCCTTCTGCGTAACCAGTAATCAAATTTCCATATGAAGCTTTCTATTTTTCCAATCGAGTGTGAAGCGTTTAGTACTTTGTAATAACCTTGATTGTGAAGGTGTGAGCCAGTATGGTGTGGTAGGTATACCTAGCTGGTAGGTAAAAAAAAGTTGGTAGGTAAAAAAAATGTTGGTGGGTAAAAAAATGCTGCGAATCATTGCTCAAAGGCTTCTTCACTCTCAGATCACTGATCAGCTGAGTTAGCTCCGAAGCCATTTTTCAATCCTATTGAATGGAAGTGCACTTCCAGGCGTCTCCAAGCATTCGAGGAATCTTCTTCACTCCTCAGATCACTGATCAGCTGAGTGAGCTCCAAAGACCATTTTCAATCCTATTGAATGGAAGTGCTCTTCCAGGCGTCTTCAGCATTCGAGGAGATCTTCTTCACTCTTCAGATCACTGATCAGCTGAGTGAGCTCCGAAGTCATTTTCAATCCTATTGAACGCAGGAAGCTGAAATTTGAGAGGGAAGGTCAAGGGAGAATACAGATGGCGGTAGGTGCTATTGATGGAGAACCAGTGATCTATACAGAAGGGTGATCTATACAGAAAATAATAAACCTTTGAGCAATGATTTGCAGCGTTTTTATTTTTTAAATTCCTGCATTTTTTATTTAGTTTTAATTTTAATTCCCACTCCCCTGCTAGACACGGACCCCACGCAATACCACCTGCGATCACTATAAACTACTACGCCGGATCCTAACAACATATGAAAAAATTGTATTCTATACCCTGACATTGTAATGTTAGATGTATAAATTGACAGGGCTGATATGGTCATTCCATTATGGTGGTCAATGAGTGGTTATGATCGTTGCTGTAGCTAACAACTTGGAAACAAGTTGATAACTCCTCATCTGCGCTGATCAGAAAAAATATACAATGAAAACACCGAGCTGAGAGAATTTCATTGACCGAAGAGATTACCCCTCAGATACCTCTCGAGGGTTGGAGTGTGTAATCTGCTAAGAAGCAGAGATATGAGTTGTTAAGAAAGGAAATGCCAAGGGGGCCGGATGAGACGTAGGTGTTGATGTGTCCCATCCATCTTCTCCTTCCCACTTCCTTCTCCTTGTTTTACAAATGACTCGTGAAGGAAGATAATGAAAAACTTTCACGTGATCATCCGTCAAAAGAAAAACGTCCCGACCCCCACGCCCCTTACGGAGGTAATTTAAAACACGGAAATAAAACGCGCCTCATGATTTTCTTCTCTTTCAGCCCCCATCCGGGAGTTTGAAGGAAAGAAGCAACGTTGGAAGGAAATCTTACAGATAACACCAAAGTATCAGGAAAGACGGACTTTAAAACGCACGCTTTTATCCCTTCCTACTCAAGACCCCCTGAGAGAAACAGCTTTACCAGAGATAACCAAACAGACAAGAAGTCTTGAAAAAGGTCGACCATCGAGGAATGCGATTACGTTGGTAAGCCTGAATTTGTTCTTAAGCAAATGTTTATTCCGAGGATGGCAGCATTGTAGACGGTTTCCGTCTTTGTTGCGGCGCTGATTGTCGAAAAATGAGCACCCTTCTCTTTCCATTCATTGTATTTTTCCTCTTTTTTTCGTCCCTTTATTATTTTACCCTCTCTCGACCGTGTCTCTCGTTTTTATTCTTTTGAACCCCCGGCGAGAGTCTATCCAATCCCTGAAAGTTTTTACTCCTTCTCTCATCCGAAGGTCCTTTGCAGTAATTTTTTTGAAATCCTTGTTTAACAAACTTCGTTCGCTTCGCATAAAGAAGGGAGAATTCTGTTTTGTCGTACAACACGGTCTACTTTGATGAAGAGGAAAAATAGTTTCAACGTTAAAGTATACATTTTATTTTTTTTTTAAATACTACACTGTTCTGGACAGAATATTTTCAAACATGATATTCATGAGAGATAGACCTTTGATAGACCGTTTTTGACTTGACGAGAAAAATTTACGATTTTTTGACATCTAGAAGTCAAAATGTGCCCTAGATGCTTTGTTCTTATTTGTGCTGTGAGACAATAATTTTTAGTTCGTAAGTGGTTTGATCTAAATTTCTTGAAACTAAATGTTGCAAAACCTCAGTTTTACGTTTCTCAATATCTGGGAAGTGCTAAACTTCAGATATCAAGGTAATCAAGTATCATGATTATTATTGTGCCAAAAAATTTGTCGAAGTAAAATGTTCATAAAATTTGACGTAGAATTCGAATCTGCAATAAAAAATGTGGTTCCCATTTGAAAAAACAAAGTTGATCATAGTTGCACACGATTGCGCAATTTTTTCATTTTGAATTCTACGAGAAAAAAAAATGAAGAATAGCATTTGTCCGATTTTTTTTTTCTCACACAAATAGAGAAAATAAGTGGGGGGAGCGTAATTACTTGGACACCCTGAGTACCTTTGTAACCTCAACTCCCTGTTCTTCGAACTGACTGTGAAGCGTTTATTTCTTTCAAATAAACTTGATTGTGAAGATGATGTGTAGTAGGTAGGAAGTATCGATGGGTGGTAGGTAGTGACAATGGTAACGCCGTGTTCTTTGTAGAAAGAAAATGGCCTTTTTTGAGGGCAAAACCATCCTGTCTACTTAAAAACTCTCAAAAGGTTACAAAATGAAAGGTTAATTTTTTTGTAGTTAGTACCGACTCTTTACATGTAAACATTCAGAAATTAACAGAAGAGGTAGTGAGTAAAAAGACCCTTCATTTCCATTTGGTTGGTGGTTGGGGTTGAAATTTTCGAAAATGCCCTAGTAGGTAGTAGGTACCTATGGTTGGTAGGGAGGGATCTATACAGAAGGGTGATCTATACAGAAAATAATAACCAATTTTAAATAGTATTGAATTTTTCAAAATTTTTGAGGACCACGCGGAGTTCCGTTCGCTCCCTACGAGAATTTAAGGGTTGGACGTACGATAAATCAGAAACACGAGTGTGAATCGAAAAAGAGGCCTAATCTCCGTTCAAATTATAGCTGACCGAAATGCGATCGATTGTTTGTCTTCATGTGGATGGTTGGTGGCTTTGCAGGACGAGTGATCTATGATGTGAAAATAATAAACCACTGTGTAATAATTTGCAGCTTTATTATTTTTTTTAGAGAGAGAGAGAAAAAACACTTCATTAAACATTGTAGAAGGAATAAAGGTGGACAAGGTTTGATTACTGTTTGCTAAGGAAGCAAAACTGAATACAACTCGAAAGAAAGAAACGAACAGCGATCGAGTTTTGGTAAGCCAAAAATTCTACGGAGATTAGACCTCTTTTGCGATTCACACTCATGATTCTGTTTTATCGAAGGAAACCCCTAAGTACTCGTAGGGAGCGAACGGTTTGTCCTACAGAGCTCCGGGTGATCTCAAAAATTTTTTAAATTCAATACTGTTCGAAATTAGTGAAAAAACGATACCTTTATTTCGAGAGTTTTCGAGCTAGGGCACTCTTGAAAATGTCAACCTTCAATTTTCACCCCTTAGAAGTGACCTACATCAACCAAAAGCTTCGCGGCACAACTAGACCCCAAATGGAGCCCGTGTTAAAAAAAAATTTTCTTGCTCGATTCCAAAGGCTTATTATTGAAAATAATAAACCAAAAGTTTATTCTTCGTCGATGACTTGATCGAAATGCAGTCAAATTAAGAAACTAACATCACCACGTGATTCAGCGTAAAAAAACTTAAATAATATTTAAGTTACCCATAAGCTGCACATATGATATTATCATATGTGCAGCTTATGGGTATTTTTTACATGCACATTTTGACGAAACCTCGCGGTTGTGCATGTTTGAGTGCGCGCTGAGCGGGTTGCGCGCGACAAAAATCGGTGGAACCCCTCCTTTTTTATTACAGATTCGGATTCTACGTCAAATTTCACGAAAAATTCATACCCGAGTTGATTTGTTCTATTGCGCGCAACCTGGCTTTTTGAACGCTCTAAGTTGCGCAACTCCACAATTGCGCAAAATAAGGTTTTGGAGAACCCTAAGTGTGGCACACGTTTTTTCATCATTTTTTGACGCTGAATCACAGGGTGTCATCCGTTTTGAGGAAGACCAAGATTTCAAGAGGAAAAATTAACATTTCTTTCACGAAAACATCAGTTTTTGGTCGGTCGAAATCATGTTTATTTTTCATTTTCTCACCTCCTTTTGAACCACGGGCTGAAACAGTATTGTTCTAGGGGATTTGGAGAATCTGATTAATTAATGAGAATAATTTAATCGTTGCTGTGTTTTACCCTAGAGAACTATACGTTTCGTTTGAATACCTATTCCTTGTTGGATATCAACCTAGGACTAGGGATGATGAATGAAAGATACAAATTGAAGTAGGAAAGATAAATGGATATATTATCCTATAATCAATGAGGCATGGAACTATATAGGGGGGGAAAGAAGTATCAATAGAGTTCACCTATTAGATCTTCGGATTTGAACCACGAGGGTAAGGGAAGTGATCTAGTATGAAAGTAATGTACTTACAGATCTTAGTCTGGAATTAGACTGGAGGGCTATCCCTGAGTAGTGATTCGATAGAGCGAAAGAATCGATCCATCATCGAATCACGAGTCAGGTGACAGAGTAATGGGTACTCCGTCACATGGCTTGGGGCCGTCTACGGTGGAATTAAAAAATAACAACTGACAGCACGACAGCTTGAACTAAATAAAATTTCCTAAATACTCATAACGATTTAAAAATAGCAATTTTTTCACTAATAATAACCGAATTTTTGGCCGCCATTTAGAAAAAATTCCAGTCAAATTGAAAAAAACGGATGACACCCTGTGATTTAGCGTAAAAAAATTATGAAATAACATGTGCCACACTTAGGGTTCTCCAAAACCTACTTTTTTTGCGCAATTGTGGAGTTGCGCAACTTAGAGCGTTCAAAAAGCCAGGTTGCGCGCAATAAACATCGGTTCGGGTATGAATTTTCCATGAATTTTGACATTAGAATCCGAATTTGTAATAAAAAAGGGGGATGTTCCATTTGAATAAATGAAGAGTTAGTGTCAACTGCGCACAATTGCACGCAACTTTTTTGCGCAAAAGTATTTTTCCTGAGATCCTCACAAAAAATCATGAATAATTGCGTTGGTCGGAATTTTTTACGCTGTATTTGCGAAAATGAAGGGGGGTGCAACCTTTCGTGAAACACCCTGTATAGACAAAAAGCACCTTTGTGTAATAATTTGCAGCGTCTTTCCTTCAAACTTGACTGTAAACATTTCAATGCAACCAAAACGCTTCTGAGTTTTATTGCATTTTTAAATTTATTCAAATAACTCTTCACCTTCCTAAGCACT